>JAFMOD010000890.1:89094-175221 GCA_019802435.1 Corydoras maculifer | reverse complement strand
GTGAACTCGCTGCTTCAAATTGCCCCTATATAGCATGTGAGTTTTCATGTGCTCCCTGTGTCTGTGTGGGTTTTCTTTAGGTTTTCCGGTTTCCTCCTATGTTCCAAAAACATGAATTCAAGGTGAACTTGCTGCTTTAAATTGCCCCTATATAGTTGTGTGTGTGTTTTATGTACTCCTTCAGTCAGTGTGGGTTTTCTTTGGTTTCTCTGAGTTCCTCCCATGTTCCAAAAACATGGATTCAAAGTGAACTCGCTGCTTCAAATTGCCCCCATATAGTGTGTGTGTTTTTTTGTTCTGTCTATGTGCCTTTTCTTTAGGTTCTCCGAGTTCCTTTCACCATCCAAAAACATGGATTTCCAACAGGTAAACACCGAAAACAGCCGTGAGATGCACCCGCCCGGCGGACGTTCTCCAACTGAGGACATAGATTACAGGTTACACCTGTGGGAAAAAAAAGAAAGAAGTTCAATCAATAGACCCTGAAGTCCGAGAGCCTTTTAATCTTCTGAGACGCATTAACATGAAGCATGTGATGCAGCTCAATAGAGAACGATTCCACGAACCCAGACTGAACAGCGGGGCCTCTGCAGAACCTTATGCCGGGCGTATTGCACAACCCGCTGCAACCCTAAGGACGTGGTTCTGTCTCATTTTTCTTCTCCTGAACGCCGGCGCGTGCCGACGTTCCCTCAGTGCAGGCAGGAGTTTCATTCATTTAAATCCCTAATTAATTAAAATATTAATTTAAACGTATCACAAGAGAATTAGTACTCGGTGGTTGGCATGTTCTCCTCTCAGTGCTAGGGAATCCCAGTTCGAATGCCAATCTAGGTGGAGTTTCCATATCCTCCCCTTGGCCCTGTGGGTTTCCGGGTTCTCCAGTGTCTTCCCAAGGTCCAAAAACATGGATCAAGTAAATTGAATTCTCCAAATTGCCCCATATAGAGTGTGTTTGTGTGTGAATGAGTGTGTGCCCAGTGATAGATTGGCGCACTGTCCTGGGTGTATCTCCCAAAATGTTCTCCCCAGGATGGGCATGGGGAACCCCCCCCCCTCAAGAAAATCAAAAAATGGTAAATTCAAGGTGAATTGAATGCTCCAAATTGCCCCATATAGAGTGTGTGTGAGTGAGTGTGTGTCCAGTGATAGATTGGCGCCCTGTCGTGGGTGTAACGTGGGCATTGGGAACATGTGGCTTAGTGGTTGGCATGTTCTCCTCTCAGCACTCTCAGCACCGGATTCCCGGTTCGAATCCCCATCTGGGTGGAGTTTCCATGTGCTCCCCGTGTCCACGTGGGTTTCCTCCGGGTTCTCCAGTTTCTCCCACAGTCCAAAAACATGGATTCAAGGTGAATTGAATGCTCCAAATTGCCCCATATAGAGTGTGTGTGTGTGTAGAGATTGGCGTCCTGTCCTGGGTGTATCTGCCCAGCGCCCGAAATGTTCTCACCTGGATGGACATGGGGAACATGTGGCTTAGTGGTTGGCATGTTCTACTCTCAGAGCTAGTGATTCCTGGTTCAAATCCCAATCCGGTTGGAGTTTCCTTGTTCTCCCCGCGTCCACATTGGTTTTTACCGGGTTCTCCGTTTTCCATCCACATACCAAAAACATGGATTCAAGGTGAATAGAATGCTCCAAATTGCCCCATATAGAGTGTGTATGTGTGAGTATTTGCCCATTGATAGATTGTATGTATTGGCTGTATCTGCCCAATGCCTGAAACTTTCTCCCCTGGATGGACATGGGAAACCACCCTCACCACCACCCCCACCCCGACCCTAGAGGATAAAGCAGAAGATGAGGATGAGTGACGGGAGGAGAAATGGCCTCGGCCACAGAGGAAAATGTTCCAGTGCCGTTGTCACACTCGGTAGCCGTTGAGTGATGAGTGACGGATGGAGGTTCCGAGGGTGGAGGCCGGAGAGAAATGAGTGTCACGTTCCCATCGGCAACCTCATAGTGACCCACTCACACGCTCATACCTCTTTTCCCGTGTCACCCTAACGCCGGACCCTCGGCTCTGATCGATACCACCCACCCGCCTCCACCCGGGTTCTTCCATTCAAGAATGTTTACTGCATTTTTCTCGGTGTGTCTCGTCGCGGCTGATGGAGATTGCCCGCGAGCGCGCCGCTGTTTCTCCTCTCGCTGCGAGCTTATTTATCTTCCGTAATGGCTTTATAACTGGATATGGCTCTTAGAACAGTCTACACCCCTGCTCGTCTATTCTCCATCGCTTCTTCTCTCTTCCTTTAATCCGTCAGCCCCCTCGATCCCACATTCTCTGGCTGGCAGGTGGAGCTGCCGAGTTTTCTGATCCCACAGTGCCACCCAGTGGCCGAGTTTTTCCTCATACCTCCAGCCGAACGACTGAAAGCGGGGGCTCGGGGTGAGAGAGAGAGAGAGACATCCAGAATGATATTATTTCAAACGACAGGTTTAGGCGTGGAGTGCGTGGTGCGTTCTGGGTAATGAGACCCAGACACTAATCGGGTTCTCTAAGCGTTGAGAATCGGTTCAGTGAAGCAGCAGGTCCACGTGGTTGCATTGCGTAATAAGTTTATCTATTGCATCAGGAGGTGCAGGGAAGAATGTTTCGGGCGCTGGACAAATACACCCAGGACAGGGCGCCAATCTATCACTGGACACACACTCACTCACACAGACATGCACACATACACACTCTATATGGGGCAATTTGGAGAACTCAATTGACTTGAGCCATGTTTTTGGACTGTGGGAGGAAACCAGAGAACCCGGAGGAAACCTACGCGGACACGGGGAGAACATGGAAACTCCACCCAGATGGGTATTCGAACTGGGAATCCCTAGCGCTGAGAGGCGTACGTGCTAACGACTAAGCCACCGTGCCGCCTATATATATATATATATATATATATATATATATATATATATATATATATATATGTATATACATATCTCCCAATCTGGGTGGAGTTTCCATGTTCTCCCCGTGTCCGTGTGGGTTTCCTCTGGGTCCTCCGAATGCCCCAAATTGCCCCATATAGAGTGTGTCTGTGTGAGTGAGTGAGTGAGTGAGTGTCCAGTGATAGATTGTCAGGTCGTGTATCTGAGTGGGTTTATCTGCCCAGTGCCCGAAACGTTCTCCCCTGGAGGGACATGGGGAACCCCCCTGTGATGCTAGTAGAGGATAATGCAGAAGATATTGGATGGATAAATAAATAAATGTATACTATATATATGTGTGAGTGAGAGTCCAACAATGGATTGGTGCCCTGTCCTGGGTGTATCTGCCCAATGAAAATTCTTCACTGGATGGGCATGGGGAACCAACCCACACCCCTCCCAGTAGAACTACAGTATATGATGGTACTGAACTGATAGTATATCCGGGGAGGGTGGCCGAGGCCTCCCCATGCCCATCCAGGGGGGTACAGAACTAAACGGCAATCGATCGCTGGGCACTTGGTTCAACAGACACACTCTATATGAGGCAGTTTGGTGCATTCGATTTACCTTGAATCCATGTTTTTGGACTGTGGGAGGAAACCCACACGGACATGTGGAGAACATGGAAACTCCACCCAGATCGGGATTCCAACCTGGATCCCCAGTTCTCAAAGGAGTACATGCTAACCACATCTAAACGATTAGTTTTAATTAACACTCCTTTTGTTTCTTGTCACTGAACGTTGGCTCAGAAGACAAATTCTCTCCGTTTGTTTGCTGTGAGAATGGCTGGATGTCATTAACAGATCTGGAAATCGTTCGTTCTGGTGGCACCTTTGGTTTTTCAGAACGAATGACAGTGGAGTGAAGTCAGCCCGGCTCCCATCCCTCTCCCTCTTCTTATCCGGTTACACTCCACCCATCTGCCAGCCAGGCTCCCACAGGCCATGGAGGGAGGTGACGGGCTCGTCCATCACGCCGGCGTCACATAAGTTTAAGTATGACTGATGGAGGAGGAGAGCGATGATGGTGGAGATCGAAGGGAAACGCTAACATTAGAGAGCTAAACATAGATGCGGCCGCATCAGCAGATGGAGGCCATTGTATTCTACGCTTTATGAGAACTTCATAATAACAATGATCACTCCCGCTACGCTTGCAGGTCAAAGCCGGGAACTCTTAACGATCCTAAAATCGGAACTTTTTATGTGAAATTATATAAAAATGATCGCAATCTCACTACTGTCCAATTTTTATTATTTTGCCATTTTTGTTTTCCTTTCTTCTTGGACAGTTGTAAAGCTATCGACGTGATTTTCCCCAAATACGTCCCGCTCATGGGTGTCATGAGTTTGTGCGAACAGTTAAGGAATCGGTCGAACCGTTCCAGAGATATTCCTATTTATCCAAGCCAAAATTATCGCGTCACAGTTAATAAAAACATTTTTTTTCAAATAGCGAAAAAATTAATTATTAATCATGTCGATAGCTTGAAAGTTGTGGGAGAATGAAGGGAGACAAATATGACAAAATAATATAAAATCGGATAGATTTTAGTAAATTGGCTTTGTTCATTTTTTGAACTGTCTGATTTTTATTATTTTTCCATTTTTGTTTCTCTTTTTCTCGCACAGCTTTTAAGCTATCGATTTTCACAGAACACATCCAGCTCATTGCTGAGATGAGTGCTTGTAAACAGCTAAGGAATCAATCGAACCGTTCCAGAGATATTCCCATTTTTCCAGCCAAAATTATCATGTCAGGTTTAATAAAAAAAAAAAATAAACAAATAAATAAATAAATTAAAAATCACGTCGATAGCTTGAAAGTTGTGGGAGAAGAAAGGGAGACAAAAAAGACAAAATAATAAAAATCGTACAGATTTTAGAAAATTAGCTTTGTTTTTTTTATAAATTCTATCCAATTTTTATTGTTTCGCCATTTTGTCTCGCTTTCTTCACAACTTTCAAACTATCGACATGATTTTCACCAAACATGTCTGGCTCATTGGGGAGATGAGTGCTTGTAAACAGCTAATGAATCGGTCGAACTGTTCCGTTTTTCCAAACCAAAATTCCCATTTGCTTTGCACTATGGTAATTTTGCACTCCCATAAATCGTCCAATTTTTGAGCTTCAAAACCAATTTCGCTCGAATCACAGACTGATTGCACTCTCTGTTCACGCCTAAGCACTCTTCAAAATTGGCTTTGTTCATTTTCTAAACTTTCAGATTTTTATTATTTCACCATTTTTGTCTCCATTTTTTATCCCACGACTTTCAAGCTACTTACACAATTTTCGCCAAACATTTCTGGCTCATTGGTAAGAAAAGTGCTTGAAAACAGCTTATGAATCGGTCTAACCATTCCAGAGATATTCCTGTTTTTCCAAATCAAAATTCCCATTTGCTTTGCATTACGGTGATATTTGCACTCCCGTAAATCGGCCAATTTTTAAGCTACAAAGCCTAAATTTCCTGGAATCGGCTTTATACTCTACTACGGTCCCTATATCTTTCCAGGGGAGAATGTTTCAGGCACTGGGCAGACACACCGATATATATACAGGACAGTACGCCAATCTATCACTGGACACACACTCATCACACACACATACTTTCTATGGGGCAATTTGAAGAATTCAATTGACCTTGATCCATGTTTTTGGACTGTGGGACGAAACCGGAGAACTATGAGAAAACCCACGCGGTCACGGGGAGAACATGGAAACTCCACCCAGATTGGGGTTCGTTCCAGTCACTTAAACAAACTTCTCTACAGTTTGCGATATCAAAGACGTTCCGCCAACGACGTTCCAGAACCTGCAGCAGGTGCCAAATTTACCTTTCCATGTAGGTTGACTTCACAATGGACACGAATATGGAACCTCCACCCAGATTAAGATTCGAAACCAGGAATGAATAACACTGAAAGGAGAACATGCTAACCAGCCACCGTGCCGCCTCGGTTCCGACCCATCCATCCATCTATCCATCCGTCCATTATCTTCCGCTTTATCCTATATTAGGGTTGTGGGGGGTTCCCCATGCCCATGCAGGGGAGAACGTTTCAGGCGCTGGGCAGATACACCCATTACAGGATGCCAAGGATGACACACACTCATTCAAACAGACACAATAGGACAATTTGGAATTTGGAATCAATTGACTTGATCCATGTTTTTGGACTGTGGGAGGAAACCGGAGAACGCGGAGGAAACCCACGCGGACACGGGGAGAACATGGAAAATCCACCAAGATTGGGATTCGAACTGGAATCGCTAGCGCTGAGAGGAGAACATGCTAACTACTAAACCACCTTGGACCTTTATTTTTTAAATATTTTTATTTCCAGCCCGCTGTGTCGACGTTGCACCCCTGCACTGCTCACCGTCCGCCTACACGGCCTGCACGACAGCCTATGAACATCTCAATATATATACGATCGAACTATTTTTTGCACGTCAACACTTGGACAATTATTCTTGCTAAATCACCCCCAGAATGCCCTCTGGTCGCGTATATTAGTTTGCAAATGCGAATTAGATCTCTTTGTTTGGAAGCGTAGAGAATGAGCTCCTAAGAGACAGTGATGGAGAACAAGGCGGAGGGAGAGAAGTGAAGCAGTGATGAACAAATTATCCAGAGGGAAGGAATGAAAAAGAAAACAGATGAGCTGAGGACGAGCCGGAGAGGGCGAGAGAGCGCGCGCGAGAGAGAGAGTATAGACAAACCGATGTAAATAAATTCGGATGGCCAGAAAAAGAGAAAACTACATCAGACCCAACATAGAATCTATAAAAAGACGAGAGAGGCACAAGAAATGTGCTAAAGAATCAGCCGAACCTCAGAGACAGTGATGGAGGAGGAGCCGGGGAGGCAGGGGGCTGAGACGGAGGGGTGAAGACGGAGATAATGAAGAGCGAAGAACAGCCGAAGCCTGTGACAGTGACGGGAAACAGATGGACTGGATGAAGAGACCAGGTGGAGGTTCTAAAGGGTCTCAGTTTGAGGAATGGACAGAAACGTTCCGAGCTCTATGACACGGTCGGGGGGACACACGACAGAACGGGTTTTATTTACGACCCGAGGACGTCACCTGCGGGCTTGCTCGGCCCAGTCCAAGTCTTTCGGCTGTCACGGAAGGTGGAGCTGAGTGGGCGGGGCAAGCGGAGGTAGCAATGAGGACCAGTGGCTGGATAGGACAACAGAACAGGTTTTATTTATGGTCCGAGGACGTCACCTGTGGGCTTGCAGGCAGGTTCTCCAGCAGAAATGCACGGCCCTGTCCAAGTCTTTTGTCTGTTGCGGAAGGTGGAGCTGAGTGGGCGGGGCTAACGGAGGAAGCAATGAGGACCAAAGAGAGGCAGGATTGAGTGACAGAACAGGTTTTATTTACGGTCCGAGAACGTTACCTGCGAGCTAGCACGGCTCTGTCCAAGTCTTTTGAGTGTTGCGAGAGGTGGAGCTGAGTGGGCGGGGCAAGCGGAGGTTTCAGGTGTTGTATTGGAGAGGAATACGGCTGGAGCGCCGTGGCTTTCATGGGATTCCAGGTTTGAATCCCAATATGGGTGGAGTTTCCATGTTCTTCCCGTGTCCATGTGGGTTTCCTCCGGGTTCTCCAATTTCCTCCCACAGTCCAAAAACATGGATCAAGGTCAATTGAAGTCTCCAAATTGCCCCATACAGAGTGTGTGTGAGTGAGTTTGTGTTGTCCTCTGGATGGACATGGGGAACCCCTCCAAAAACATGGATCAAGGTCAATTTGAATTCCCCAAATTGCCCCATATAAGAGTGTGTTTGTGTGTGCGCTGTCCTGGGTGTATTTGCCTAGCTCCTAAAATGTTCTCCCCTGGATGGACAGGGCGCCAATCTATCGCTGGGCACACACACACACACACACTCACACACACAAACACACTCTATATGGGGCAATTTGAAGCATTCAGCTGACCTCAATCCATGTTTTTGGACTGTGGGAGGAAACCGGAGAACCCGGAGGAAACCAACGCAGACACAGGGAGAACATGAATGGAACATGGGAACTCTACCCAGATTGGGATTCGAACCAGGATACCCTAGTGCATGAACATGAAAACCACTAAGCCACCAAGGTCTGTCGCAGTCAGAGCCACTAAAATAAAAGCGAATGAATTAACAATAAGGGCGGCATGGTGGCTTAGTGGTTGGCATGTTCTCCTCTCAGCGCTAGGGATTCCTGGTTCGCATCCCAATCTGGGTGGAGTTTCCATGTTCTCCCCATGTCCATGTGGGTTTCCTCCGGGTTCCTTCCACACTCCAAAAACATGGATCAAGGTCAGTTGAGTTTTACAAGTTGCCCCATATAGAGTGTCTGTGTGA
Source organism: Corydoras maculifer (assembly GCA_019802435.1). Classification (NCBI taxonomy): domain Eukaryota; kingdom Metazoa; phylum Chordata; class Actinopteri; order Siluriformes; family Callichthyidae; genus Corydoras; species Corydoras maculifer. The sequence goes on along the minus strand of JAFMOD010000890.1, from coordinate 166,923 downwards.
GTGAGTGTGTGTCCAGTGATAGATTGATGCCCTGTCTTGGGTGTATCTGCCCACCGGCCGAAATGTTCTCCCCTGGATGGGCATGGGGACCCACCCCCGCCACCCTAAAAGAGGATAAAGCGGAAGATAATTGATGGATTAAAAATAATAAAATAAATTAATAAATTATTAAAGAACAAGGAAAAATGCTTGAAGAACCCTGGACTGGAGAGAGCCGTCGATCAAACATGAGAGAACTGAAGAGGGAGCGGCGTGAAGGAACCGCGAAGTTAAAAAGACTAGAAAAGAAAAGGGATAGAACTCCGGAGCGCGAGCCCGGCACTCCCAGCAGTCGCTTCCCGGCTGATAACAGAAACACATTTGTAATTGTTTCCTCGGCGCTATCATGTCCCAGAGGCCTGATAAAGCAAATCTGCATAAAACATAATTAAAAAGTTGGTCGCAAAAAAACCCGTCTCCCTCTTCCTCCTCCCCCCGTCACCCCCTCCCCCCAGTTTTCTGCCCTGCAGCCACGACAGATATGAAAACGGCGTTGCGGCGTCACGGCGGCCGCCTTCACCTGCGAACGGGCCGCAGACCACTTGTGCGTGAGATGATGGATGGCGTTCGGAGAGCGCGTCACAACCCGCCGCCTGCGTTTCTAAAATACAATGAATTACGGCCATTACGCCACCCGGTTCTGATGACGGAGCCGGCCCGGGATTATTACCTGGGCTCCAGGGCGGGTAATCTCATCGAGGGAAATTGCATCGGCGGCGAACGTTTATAGCGACCTCACGGCGTCTTAATGAAACTACAAGGTATCGTTAAGAAATCCACCACCCTGTGATGTTCTCTAACGTCGTTAGCACGCCGACGTTCCTGAGAGGTAGGTTTTTTCCAAGTTGGAGAACCATGCCGTTGGCGAGGGGGCTTTTGAGTACTTGGGGGAACTTCTGTGAGCCTGTGATGTAACAACTCGGAAATCTCATGACCCAAAGTCACAGGAGAACCGGAAGACAGTCCTGAAGAGGCGTTCAGTCCATACTATACTAAGGTTCTAGGGGGAACGTTGGGTGCTGGGCACATACAGGCAGGACATCCATTATACCTAGAACCTAAGACTAGGAAACCGCTTGTTTCCTTTTTACTGGGACACCCCCATAGAGGGTAGAACATGGTAAGCCCTTGATGGTTCTCTATTCTCTGTTAGTCTGGACCGTCTTTGGGGATATTTGAAGCAGGAGGACTGTGGGAGGAAACTGGAGAACCCGGCGAGAACCTGAGGAGCACATGGAGACTCCACCCGGTTCGCGATCCTGGACTTCCAGCACATTGTGAAATTTCCCAGATGGTATAAGGATGGGGCAGCACCGTGGCTTAAGGGTTGGCATGTTTGCCTCTCAGCGCTGGGGATTCCAGGTTTGAATCCCAATCTGGGTGGAGTTTCCATGTTCTCCCCGTGTCCGCGTGGGTTTCCTCTGGGTTCTCCGGTTTCCTCCCGCAGTCCATAAACATAAACAAGGTCAGTTGAATTCTCTAAATTGCCCCATATAGAGTGTGTCTGTGTGAGTGAGTTTATCTGCCCAGTGCCCGAAACGTTCTCCCCTGTATGAACATGTGGCTTAGTGGTTGGCATGTTCTCCTCTCAGAACTGGGGATTCGAATCCCAATCTGGGTGGAGTTCCCATGTTCATGTCCATGTTCTCCCGTGTCCATGTGGGTTTCCTCGGGTACTCTGTTTTCCATCCACATACCAAAAACATGAATTCAAGGTATTTTGAATGCTCAAACTTGCCCCACATGGAGTGACCCCCGGGGCGGCACGGTGGCTTAGTGGTTGGCATGTTCTCCTCTCAGCGCTGGGGATTCCCGGTTCAAATACCAATCTGGGTGGAATTTCCATGTCCTCCCCGTGTACGCATGGGATTCCTCCGGGTTTCCTCCCACAGTCTAAAAAACATGGATCAAGGTAAATCGAATTATCAAATTGCCCCATAGAGAGTGTGTTTGTGTGAGTGAGTGTGTATCCAGTGATAGATTGGCGTCTTGTCCTGGGTGTATCTGCCCAGCGCCTGAAATGTTCTCCCCTGGATGGGCATTGGGAAAATGTGGCTTAGTGGTTGGCATGTTCTCCTCTCAGAGCTAGGGATTCCCGGTTTGATTCCCAATCTGGGTGGAGTTCCCATGTTCCATTCATGTTCTCCCGTGTCCATGTGAGTTTCCTCCGGGTTTCCTCAGACAGTTCAAAAACCTGGTTCAAGGTCAATTGAATTCTCCAAATTGCCCCATATAGAGTGTGTTTGTGTGAGTGAGTGTGTCCAGAGATAGATTGGCGCCCTGTCCTGGGTGTATCTGCCCAGCACCCAAAACGTTCTCCCCTGGATGGGCATGGGGTACCCCACCGCGACCCTAATAGAGGATAAAGCGGGAGATAATGAATGAAAATAGATGAATGTATAAGCAAAAACATATCTCCACAGTAATGTTCTCCTCTATCTCCTCACATTACCCTGCACATGCCAACATGTGACATTTTTCCGACCAATCCCGTGCTTCTTCCTCCATCAGTCGCTCACTCTCCCTTCTTTCATTCATTATTCGCCTCTTCCTTCATTCCAAATGGAATGACCTCACTGGGCTGGTGGTTCTTCAGCAGATTGCAGAGCGATAGTTCCCCTGAATGAGGGCAGCGCTCCCGTTTACCCCGCTGCTCATTCTCTTTGTATCAACCCCCACCCCACCGAGCCGCAGCTTTTAACATTGAAAATTTATTCCTTTATTAAAGCTGCAGGAAAGCCGGAGGGTGGAGGCCAACCCACACGGTACATAGGGGTGTGGATGACCTCAAGCTGTCCTGCTTACGAGCTTTACGGGTTCTTTAAAAAAATGGAGTAGAACCAGAACCTTTCATTTGTTATTTGGCTTGTAAGTTTATTTCACTGAATACAGAACATTGTAGTAGGGCGGCACGGTGGCTTAGTGGTTGGCATGTTCTCCTCTCAGCACTAGAGATTCGAATCCCAGTCTGGGTGGAGTTTCCATGTTCTCCCTGTGTCCGCATGGGTTTCCTCCGGGTTCTCCGGTTTCCTCCCACAGTCCAAAAACATGGATCAAGTCAATTAAATTCTCAGAATTGCCTCATATAGAGTGTGTATGTGTGAGTGAGTGTGTGTCCAGTGATAGATTGGCGTCCTGTCCTGGGTGTATCTGCCCAGCGCCCGAAACATTCTCCCCTTGATGTGCATGGGGAACACCCCCCTTCAGAGGATCAAAAAACGATGGATTCAAGGTGAAGTAAATGCTCTAAATTGCCCCATATGAAGCATGCTTGTGTATGTGTTTGTGTGTGTGAGTATACACCCAGTGATCGATTGGTGTCCTGTCCTGGGTGTAACGTTCTCCCCTGGATGAAAATGGGGAACATGTGGCTTAGTGGTTGGCATTTTCTCCTGTCAGCTCTTGGCATTCCTGGTTCGAATCCCAGTCTGGGTGGAGTTTCCATGTTCTCCGCGAGGGTTCCTCCGGGTTCCTCCGGGTTCTCCGGTTTCCTCCCACGGTCCAAAAACATGGATCAAGTCAATTGAAGTCTCCAAATTGCCCCATATAGAGTGTGTTTGTGTGAGTAAGTGTGTCCAGTGATAGATTGGCGTCCTGTCCTGGGTGTATCTGCCCAGCGCACGAAACGCTCTCTCCTGTATGTACGGAACAGCACGTCCGTCTATAAGCGCTGGGATTGGCATGGTGGCTTAGTGGTTGGCATGTTCTCCTTTCAGCGCTGGGGATACCCGGTACGAATCCCAATCTGGGTGGAGTTTCCATGTTCTCCCCGTGTCCGTGTGGGTTTCCTCCCACAGTCCAAAAACATGGATCAAGTCAATTGAATTCTCCAAATTGCCCCATATAGAGTGTGTTTGTGTGTGTAAGTGAGTGTGTGCTTAGCGATAGATTAGTGTCCTGTCCTGGGTGTATCTGCCCCGAAACATTCTCCCCTGGATGAGCATGGGAAACTCTGCTTTCTTAAATCGAGGGTCAGCGCAACAGTCTACCAGGATGTTCTAGAGGTCTTTATGGTTCCTTCTGCTGAGGTTCTGTATGAAGATGCAGATTTAATCCTCCAGCATGACCTCACTCCTGCCAACAGAATCACAAATACCCATGCTATCGCAGTGCTTGACTGGCCAGCCAGCACGATGGACCTGAACCCCATTGGGAATCTATAGGGAATCTATGGGGCATTCTTTGTTGGGTCTGTTGCCTCTTATTTTGCTCTTGAGAGAACCTTAGAGATTCTCAATCCTCATTATGTTTCAGCTAGTGTACATCTCAAAACTGTGTTGGAACTGAGGGTGGAGATGTTATGATGATTTCCTGAGCTGGTATGGTGTGATGAGTCCCCGGTGGTGAGTGAGAGTCCGGCAGCCTGGCGCTCTGCAGAACCGACACTCATTTGTGGCAAAACATATGAAACTCCAAGTTGAGAGAAACATCACTGTTTATTCTGCAGCTCTGTCTGTCGCCGTTTCATACATACACACACACACACACACACACACACACACACACACACACACACACACACACGTAGAGACCCATATATACATACAGACACACACACACACACTTAGAGACACATATATACATACACACATATACACACACACACATAGAGACCCAAATATACATACACACACACACTTCAAGACACATTTATACATACACACATACATATATATACACACAAAAACACACACACACACACACACACACACACATGGATCCACATGCTTATCTCAAATCAATGAACAGCCCACTTAAATACACTACAAACTCTCATCACCTCTCATCACATACAGTTTGGAAGTGTGTTTACACATGACTTGTGTATATATGTATATATATATATATATATATATATATATATATATATATATATATATATATATATATATATATATATATATATATAATGTGTGTGTGTGTGTATGAATGCACTGTGACTCACATTCACATCTTTCTTAATCCATAATTTAATAAATAACAAAACTCTCAACTCGGCTCATGACTCATCAGATTTAACAAGCTCTAAATTTCTATCCATCCATCCATTATCTTCTGATTTCTCCCATATTAGGGTTGCTGGGGGGTTCCCCATGCCCAACCAGGGGAGAACGTTTCAGGCACTGGGTAGATACACCCAGGACAGGACACCAACTTATCACTGGATACACACTCACTCTCACACACACATTCTATATGGGGCAATTTGGAGAATTCAATTGACCTTGATCCATGTTTTTGAAGTTTGAGAACCGGAGAACCTGGAGGAAACCCATGTGGACACGGGGAGAACATGGAAACTCCACCCAGATTGTGATTTGAACCAGGAATCCCTAGCGCTGAGAGGAGAACATGCCAAATTCTAACCACAATTCCGCCCCCCCAAGTTTTTATTTCATGAAAGATTCAAAAAAATGTGGGTTTCCTCCAGGTTCTCTGGTTTTCTCCCACAGTCCAAAAACATTGATCAAGGGCAATTGAATTCTCCAAATTGCCCCATATAGAGTGTGTCTGTGTGAGTGAGTGTGTGTTCATTGATAGATTGGCGTCCGAAACGTTCTCCCCTGGATGGGCATTTGGTACCACCCCCCTAGTAGAGGATAAAGCAGAAGATAATGGATGGATGGATATTGTTTTGGTTGGGAGACAGAAAAGAGGACGCGAGAACGGTAATGCACATGCTGCACATGCTGTTATTCCACTGAGCCCTCTTAACTGGGTGATCTGCAGCATCTGCTCCCTTTGAGTTCTGCTGCTCGAAAACTCAAAGAGAGCGAAAACTCTCTCTGCAGCTTAATTACGGAGCTCTAACTTCTTTAACAGCGTTTTCCTTTGAGGTCTCACCAGTGTCCCATCCATAACACTGCCAGAGCACTATAGCAACCACCTTAAAGGACATTAATCCTCATGGAGGTTTAAAAGGATGATTAACTCATTGATGAACGATGGATAAAACCTTGAATTCTATTGGATTTGGATTTGCAGTCCGGCCAGAACCTTTACTGAGTGAAGAGCACCGAGCATTAAATCAGTTGATCTATGATCTGTTAAGCCACCTGATTAACACAATCTGTAAATCGGGGCACAGTTGCTGTACTGTCACTTAAGACTTAAAAAAAAATTAAAAAAAAAACCAAAAAGGTTTTCCTCCCACTGTCTCTTTGCATCAAAGCAGCATGCAGTGTTCTAAGTCTGAACGCCAAAAGAACAATCCAATGTTCCATTGTCAGAAGGGGGCTATCTAAATGAATAAACCTGAATTTCAACATGCTGTAGGTTCCGTTATAACGGTCTCTGTGCATGGATTTCATCAGTGATGTAGAACATTGCAGCTACATCATTTCAGAATTTAATCTGTAAATTCCAACAGACATTTCCGAATATCTCACATTATTTTTATTAATTTTTTGTATTGCTATTATATTTGTATATTTACTTTTTTATTATACGCTACTATTTTTGAGAGGAGAACATGCTAACCACTAAGTCACCGTGTCACCCTATTTAATTTTTTATTTAATTAAATTTTACTTATTAGTTTTTTTCTAACATAATATTTAAACTTTAAATTTTAAATTCTACCCCTTGGGCAGCACGGTGACTTAGTGGTTGGCATGTTTTCCTCTCAGCGCTGGGGATTCCCGGTTTGAATCCCAATTTGGGTGAAGTCTCCATGTTCTCCCCGTGTTCGCGTGGGTTTCCTCCGGGTTCTCCGGTTCTCCCTGTTATGTTGTGATTTCCCAAAACTAACGTGATGTGCGTAAACAGGTTTCAACATTAAATCTGATCCTGGAAGATCACATCGACCTGTCCACTGGAAAAAGTAGATCCCAGTTTAGATAAGTGTGGACATACCTGATCTAGACCATAAAACTTTTTATATTTGATACTCCAGCGTAACAGCGGGCGAATAATGCCGTATCTCAGGCAGAATTGCCCTGCATTTTGTTGCTGTTTGGGTTTATGAGGTACAACTTGACTGACAAGCACAGAGCCCTGACCTCAGTTCCATCAAACCCCAGAACGGAGGTTGTGAGAATGACAGTCATGTCCAACGAGAGCGTTTGACCTCACAGATGCTCTTTCAGATGATGAGCAAACAGAAACGCTGCTGTGGATGTATTGTGTACACATCACCCCCTATGTTCATATAGTGTATTTATTTATTTATTTATTTATATAGACATGCATATTTGGGTGGCACGGTAGCTTAGTGGTTGGCATGTTCTCCTCAATGCTAGGAAATCTCAATCTGGGTGGAGTTTCCATGTTCTCCGGTTTCCTCCCACAGTCCAAAAACATGAATCAAGGTCAATTGAATTCTCCAAATTGCCCCATATAGAGTGTGTTTGTGTGTCAATGTGAGTCTGTGCCCAGTGATAGATTAGCGCCCTGTCCTGGGTGTATCTGCCCAGCGCCCGAAAGTTTTTCCCCTGGATGGGCATGGGGAACCCCCCCGCGACCTTAGTAGAGGATAAAGCAGAAGATAATGGATGGATGGAATAAAAAATGTGGGACCAGCTGAGAACCCTTGCTGTGCATTATACTGTGAGTTTCTCCATCCATCCATCAATTATCTTCCACTTTATCCTTTACTAGTGTCGCGGAGGAGTTTCCCATTTCCATTCAGAGGAGAAAGTTTCAGGCACTGGGCAGATACACCCAGGACAGGACGCTAATCTATCACTGGGCACACACTCACTCACTCACACAAACTCTATAAGGGGCAAATTGGAGACTTCAGCTGACCTTGATCCATGTTTTTAGACTGTGAGAGGAAACCGGAGAACCCGGAGGAGAACTGTGGGTTCTACATTCAAATCCAAATCGAGAACCTCATGGAGCAACGTATTGAGTGCAGATAGCTTCACCGCTCAAATAGCAATTTTCCGTTTTGCACAATTTTCCCATAAAGACCACCCAAAACCTTACCAGTCTCAAAGTCTGTCAGAACTCCCTCTATCCCTGATGATGTCACTGTGCTAAAGAACAGCAGTGCATGATGGATGAGGATGGGCCTCGACTCATTAGTGAGCAGACAGAAGATCTCCTACGCCTCCTGGTGGTAATGTGGTCAAACCTGTGGGTTACGGTCTTGTCTCAGCATTAAGCCCATTAAGCCCACGGCTTTCAAAAGTCCTTATGTCGCAGTATTGGCTCATCGTTTGCTCCGTCGAGTCCTCCGGGCCGCTGGGTTAATAAACTGTCGTCTTGCGAGATCTCAGCGATGCTGTTTTTAAGGTTAGCGCAATCAGCTCTTGTCATCTTACGCCATCGGCTGTGTCACTCATGCTGAAGGCCATTACCCAGAACCCAGTGGGAGCTCCGATTGCACCTTCAGGGTTAAATGACCTGTAATTGTGTTGCCTGGTGACCAGGACCAACTATTCATCTGTTGATGAGAGCGCACACTCGCACGCCCTGATTAATTTACTGCACTCGCATGTTAGAGAACGACGCCTCGCTGGTTAGTATGGTTCTGCTATGGAAGCACAACTGCCATCTTGAATATGTGCATACATTTTGAAGAACTCCAAACTACATTTGGGGGGGGGTTGGGCGTTTTAGGCGCTGGGCAGATACACCCAGGACAGGGCGCCAATCTATAACTGGATACACACTCTCTTACAGACACACTCTAATATGGGGCAATTTGGACAATTCAGTTCACCTTGATCCATGTTTTTGGACTGTGGGAGGAAACCGGAGAACCCGGAGGAAACCCACACGGACACGGGGAGAACATGGAAACTCCACCTAGTAGATGAGAGCCGAATGTGCTAACCACTGTACCATTGGGTTGCCCCATTCAGTGTACACTTTTAAGCTTGTATTCCATTTAAATCTGAATTAACAGACTTTAAAACACCTTAAACTCATTTAAATCTGCAGAGACGTTGAGAACCGAGGCCATTTTTAGAACACAACAAAAGCAGTTTTCCAAACATAAAGCATAACCAGCCCTTAAGAAACAATTGGGTATTATTTATTGGGGCATTTATCTTCCTTCCTGCAGACTGGGGGATGGTTTAATTCTTTATTTTCACCAGCATCAATCCACTAAGTGTCTCATAAACGCAACGATATGACTACAATGTGTTGTTTTAGTGTCTGCAAGCCGATAAACAAACATTAAAAGGCGTTTATCTTGGCTGGCGGTTCTCCTGTTGGTGTTGAAGGACAGGGACGATGCAGGACAGACGGAATGCTGAGGAACGTGCTGTTTAGAACTGTACTCATATACATCACACCCATACAACCCTGCTGAAGGGCAGAACCTCAGAGGTATTAACAGTGCACCTTAAGTTCAATGTAACTTAAACGTTTTATCGGTTGTAGACCAAACCTACAAAAAAAAGGGCAGGAAAGCTGTAACTCTTTAACCATTGGGCAAAAGTCCACAAAAATTGAGAATGTTGTACGTGATGGCGGCCTTGTAGAATGTGACGTGAAGTTAGCTTCAACGTTTCATCGGTTCAAACTTTTTTTGGGTGAGTCTTTAAATTCAAATTAAAAAGGGCGGGAAAGCTGTAACTCTTTAAGCATTGGGCAAAAGTCCACCAAAATCGAGAATGTTGTACATGATGGCGGCCTTGAAGACCATGATTTAAAGTTAGCATCAATGTTTCATCGGTTGTAGACCAAACCTTTTATGGGTGGGTCTTTAAATTAAAATTAAAAAGGGCGGGAAAGCTGTAACTCTTTAACCGTTGGACAGACGTTAACCAAAATTGAGCATGGTGCGCATGTGTAAAGCATGACTTGAAGTTAGCTTCAATGTTTCATTGGTTGTAGAACAAACCTTTATTAAGAGGGGGTATTTAAATTCCAATTAAAAAGGGCGGGAAAGCTGTAACACTTTAAGCGTTGGGCGAAAGTCCACGAAAATTGAACATGTTGTACATGATGGCGGCCTTGAAGACCGTGATTTAAAGTTAGCTACAACGTCTCATCGGTTGTAGAGCAAACTTTTAATAGGTGGGTATTTAAATTAAAATTAAAAAGGGCGGTAAAGCTGTAACTCTTTAACCGTTGGACACACGTTAACCAAAATTGAGCTTGTTGCGCATGTGTAGAGCATGACAAAGTTGGCTTCACCATTTAATCGGTTACAGACCAAACCTTTTTGTTGGGAGGAGGTCTTTTAATTTAGATTAAAAAGCTCTAACTCTTTAATTGTTGGACACACGACCAAAATTGAGCCTGTTGTTCATGATGGCGACCTTGGAGAGCATGATTTGAAGTTAGCTTCAATGTTAGGGCAAATGTGAAGGGCAAAACCTCAAAGGAATTAAAAATGCACCATAAGTTAGCTTCAACGTTTCATCGGTTGCAGGGCAAACCTTTTTTTGGAGGGTGTATTTAAATTCCAATTAAGAAGGTGGGAATGCTGTAACTCTTTACCAGTTAAACAACGTTCACCCAAATTGAGCATGTTGTACATGATGGCGGCCTTGTAGAGCACGACCTGAAGTTAGCTTCAACGTTCCATTGGGGGGGGGGTAGCTCTTTAGCCATACGATGCACAGCCTCCAAAGTTGACGATCACATACATTAGCACATCTAGACACCACACTTTAACTTGGGTACTCCAACTCCCAATATTTGCTATTTTAGACACATAGAACATGTTTAGTACTGCACTTATATACATCACATCCATACAACCCTGCTGAAGGGCAGAACCTCGGAGGCATTAAAAGTGCACCATAGGCTTTTAAAAAGTGCTCCAGCCTCACATGCTGACGCACACACCTCTGCGGAGTCGGATCCGGGCGTAGTCTGCGCTCGTGAACATGATGTTCTCAGTACCGTAGCTGTGCTCTTCATTTTGTAAGCTTAGAAAAGGCCATATTAGTGCTGACACGCAGAGACACTGTGTCTTTCTTGGACAGTAGGCAGCTGTCTGGTGGTCCAGAAGTGACAAAGCTGACAGTTTTATTACCACATCATCAGTTTGATGTCACCTTAACCCAATCCTCCCTCTCCCCTCCTTTCTTAAGATCTTGTATTTCTGTATCTCTTATAGAACATATTTATTGTATATTGGATGTAAATTGGCTTATTTAGCGATTTACAATTAATTTATTCATTTAAAGCAGCTTATCACGAGACATGTGGGTCACTGGGAACTGCCTCAGAGGTTACACTGTGTGTAATGAGGTTTGGAGACGGGAATTCTGTCTGTTACCTGATGGATCTGCAGTCTGGATAATGATTTACGGAGGCTACCTGTGACGATTAATTGGTTATTAGCCCAAAAGTGTATTTTTAATTATTAAAATTCGAATTAAAAAGGGCGGGAAAGCTGTAACTCTTTACCCGTTGGACACGCAAAATTAAGCATGTTGCTCATGATGGCGGATTTGGAGAGCATGACTTGAAGTTTGCGTCAACGTTTAATCAGTTGCAGACCAAACCTTTATTTGGTGGGTATTTAAATTCAAATTAAAAATAGCGGGAAAGATGTAACTCTTTAAGCATTGGGCAAAAATTCACCAAAATTGAGCATGTTGTACATGATAGAGCATGACCTGACGTTAGCTTCAACGTTTCATCGGTTGTAGACCATGTTCATCAAATTGAGCGTGTTGTACATGATGGCGGCCTTGTGGAAAAGTTAGCTTTAACGTTAGGGCACACATTAAGGACAAAACCTCCGAGGCATTAAAAGTGCACCATAAGTTATCTTCAACGTTTCATCGGTTGTTGACCAAACCTTTTTTGGGAGGAGGTCTTAAAATTCAAATATAAAAGGGCACGTAAACACACGTTCACCAAAATTGAGCATGTTGTACATGATGGCCGCCATGTAGAGCATGACTTGAAGTTAGCTTCAACGTTTTATTGGTTGTAGACCATGGGGGGTGATAAATTCAAATTAAAAAGGGCGGGAAAGCTGTAACTCTTTAACCATTAAACACACGTTCACCAAACCTGAGCATGTTGTACATGATGGTGGCCTTGTAGAGCACGACGAAGTTAGCTTCAACGTTTTATCGGTTGTAGACCACGTTCACATTGATTGGTTGAAGGGGGTATTTAAGTTCAAATTAAAAAGGGCAGGAAAGCTGTAACTCTTTAGCCGTATGATCTACAGCCACCAAAGTTGACTATCACGTTAGCACACCTAGACACCACACTTCAGTTTTGGTAGTCCAACCCCCCGATATGTGCTATTTTAGATGCATAGAACCCAAAATTTAAAAGGAAACTCATATCTTGAATAGGGCTCCACACAGGGTCGCCCAAATTGGATATGGGACATTTACTAGAATTACAAAATCTGTCACAGCTACTGTCCACAGTTCCCATGTGACACTCAGGTCTTCATGACCAGATCTCAGTATGTGTTACTCATGTAGCTTTGGAACATTGCTGTGCGAGGTTCCAACTCCATGGGCCTGCTGGGTTTTGGCCTCTGCTCCTCAGCGTATATCTTTCATGTGGACCTGATCACCTTGGAATTTCCATCGTCCTGCTCCCGCCCTGATGCCCACGGTGGAGTGGCATGTGTCCAGCATGCCATCTGCCGGCGACCTTCTTGCCTTTCCTGAAGTTTGGTGCAATGATCCATGGGTGTTCCGCTTCAACGAAACCACAGGAACCTCATGTTTTTCCCTAAATTGCTTCTGTGACTTTATTACTTGTAACAGTTCCAACTGGAAAAGAGCCAGTGATGCTGTTGAGACATTAAATGAATTAACAAACAAACTGGACGCCATGTCAATTACCCTACATGCTAACCTCATTCCTGGCCTGGATTAATCTACACCCCATAAGTGCTGCCACCTCGCAATTTAAAGACATTAAGCCCCAGCTGGGAGAACAGCTGCTGCCCACCTGTAGCCTGCGGAGGTGAACACAGTGATGGGAGAACTGAGAACTGGCTTCCATCAGCTTAGGTGTGTTCTACCTAGACTAGGAGTCAGAGTATGTAGGCACTTTGTCCCACTCTCCATGACATACATCACCTGCAGTGGTTCCATTAAATGAAACAGAGGAAAACCAGGAGTCCTGGAGTGTAGTCACATCTAAATACTGCACTGACGTTTGAACACTTCAGGACTTCCGTAGGGTCATGGGGGGGGGGGGGGTTCCTCATGCCCAGGGAGAACATTTCGGGCGCTGGGCGGATATACCCAGGACAGGCGGCAATCGATCTCTGAGAACATTCTTAGTGTCATTGGGGATGGGTTCTCAATGCCCATGCAGTAGAGAACATATTGAGCACTGGAAATAGTGAACATGAGCCAGAATGATATTTTTCTGCGTCTTCTATTCCATGTCCTTAAAACATCACAATTGCGTTTTACTTTAAGAACACAGAGTTAAGGAACTTGATGGACTGGACAAGTTCTAACCAGTATCTGAGTGATTTTTACCCAAATGACATCATCAGTCAAGTATTAATCTGCCCATTAACCAGACCCAGGTATTATAATATTCTATATTATAATATAGGATATATTATAATATATATTCTCTCATTCTCCTTCAGCTTTTCAGCCCCTGGGGCGCGAAAGAAAGAAATTAATATTCCAATCAACTGAGGACACTAAAGAAGTGTCACTAAAAGATTCTGTTGGTCAGTGTTTCATACTAAATGTAACGTGAGTATGATGAGGTTTGTTATTGTTGCTAACAGACTGAAGACAGGTGTGCAAAAGTACAATAGTGTGCCAAATTGCAAAGTGGTGGAAAATGCAAAAGTGTACCAAAATAAATTGGTGTGCAAAAATGCAATATTGCAAAAATACAATTACGTGCAAAAAAACAATAGTGTGTGAAAGCACAATGAGGTGCCAAAATGCAATTGTGCAAAAATGCAATAGTTTAACATTGCAATAGTTTACAATTGTGTACAATGATGTGCAAAAGTGCAATAGTGTGGGAGAATGCAATAGTGTGCAAATGTATAATGGTGTGCAAATGTGCAATAGTGTAATATGATGCAATAGTGTGCAAAGTACAATGGTGTGCAAAATGCAATTGTGCAAAAATGCAATAAAGTTTAACAATGCAATAGTGTACAATTGTGTACAATGATGTGCAAAAGTGCAATAGTGTGGGAGAATGCAATAGTGTGCAAATGTATAATGCTGTGCAAAAGTGCAGTATTGTGTGAGAAGGCAATAGTGTGCAAATGTATAATGGTGCGCAAAAGTGCAATAGTGTGATATAATGCAGTAATGTGCCAAAGTGCAATAGTGTGTGAGAAGGAAATAGTGTGCCAATGTATAATGGTGTGCAAAAGTGCAATGTGTGATATAATGCATTAGTGTGCAAATTTATAATGGTGTGCAAAAGTGCATTAGTGTAATATAATGCAATAGTGTGCAAAACTACAATGGTGTGCAAATTTATAATGGTGTGATATAATGCAATAGTGTGCAAATGTATAATGGTGTGCAAAAGTGCAATAGTGTGCATAAATGCAATAGTGTGCAAAAGTGTGAAAAATTACAATAGAGTTTAACAATGCAATAGAGTAGAAAGGTACAATGGTGTGCAAAAGTGCAATAGTGTGTGAGACGGCAATAATGTGCAAAAGTACAATGGTGTGCAAAAAATGTGTAAAAATGAGTTTAACAATGCAAAAGTGTACAAAACTAAAATGGTGTGCAAAAGTGCAATAGTGTGTGAGAATGCAATACTGTGCACATGTATAATGGTTTGCAAAATTATACAATGGAGTTTAACAATGCAATAGTGTGCAAAGGTACAATGGTGTGAAAAGTGTAATAGTGCGGGAGAATGCAATAGTGTGCAAATTTATAATGGTGTGCAAATGTGCAATAGTGTAATATAATGCAATAGTGTGCAAAAGGACAATAGTGTGCAAAAGTACAATGGTGTGCAAAATGCAAGTGTGCAAAAGTGTGCAAACATGCAATAGTGTTTAACAATGCAATGGGGTACAAAACTACAATGCTGTGCAAAAGGGACATGACACCTGGAATAGCAATGCTGATGATGCAGAATATTTTTCAGTATCTTAACCAGACTAAGTCACAGCAGCTAGGACTGGGCAGTCCTCCAATATCTTTTAAAAGAGGCTCCTACATTCTGAGAGCAATAAGCTCCACCTGTTAGAGATCTAATTTAAAGCACGCGTTGCTCATTGGTCATTCTGTTAACGTCTCCATCCTGTGTATAAACTAACCAAGTCCATCCTGTTTGTGAGCTCTTCTCTGTTACCACGCTCCAATCCTCTAAACTAATCACTACATGGTGTGTATCTGGCCAAGTTCCATCAAATTACATGGACTAACAAACTAAAGGAGGACCAGCATCGATGCCTCTCTTTGATCTTGATCTTAAGGAGCTGCATCAGTCGACCTCACAGTTTATCACGCTTGATCTGAAGAGACCCTGAAGCTTTTACAAGTTCATGTGGCTTCATTATCATTTCAGTTCACTGGTGCAACACAAAACATAAGTGCATCAACACAAAGAAAGAGATAAATATCACAATCAACTGAGGACACTGAAGAAGAGTCACTCAAAAGATTCTGTTGTTACTAAATGTAAAGTGAGTATGATGAGGTTTGGTATTGTTGCCAACAGACTGAAGACCAGTGTGCAAAAATGAAATAGTGTGTGAAAGTACAATAATGTGCAAAAATATATGGGTGTGCAACAATGCAATAAATACAATAGAGTTTAACAATGCAAATGTCTACAAAATTGCAATAGTGTGATATATTCCAATAGTGTGCAAAAGTATAATGGTGTGCAAACGTGTGATGTAATGCAATAGTGTGCAAATTTATAGTGATGTGCAAAAGTGCAATAGTGTGATGTAATGCAATAGTTTGCAAATGTATAATGGTGAGCAAAAATGCAATAGTGTGGGAAAATGCAATAGTATGCAAATGTATAATAGTGTACAAAAGTGCAATAGCGTGAAAAAGTGCAATGGTGTGCAAATGCATAATGGTGTGCAAAAGTGCAATAGTGTGCAAAAGTATTATGGTGTGCAAAAGTATAATAGTGTGCAAATGTGAAACAGGGTGCAAAAGTATAATGGAGTGTAAAAGTGCAATAGTGTGCAAAAGTACAATGGTGTGATATAATGCAATAGTGTGCAAAAGTATGATAGTGTGCAAAAGTGCAATAGTGTGCAAAAGGACAATGGTGTGCAAAAGTATAATAGTGTGCAAAAGTATAATGGTGTGCAAAAGTGCAATGGTGTGCAAAAGTATAATAGTGTGCAAAAGTGTAATGGTGTGCAAAAGTATAATTGTGTGCAAATGTCCAATAATGTGCAAAAATATAATGGAGTGCAATAGTGTGAAAAGGTTCAATGGTGTGATATAATGCAATAGTGTGCAAAAGTATAATAGTGTGCAAAAATGCAATAGAGTACAAAAGAGTGCAAAAGTGACAATGCTGCAAAAATGTTGACGGTTACACAGCCCTGTTGTCGGAGTGAGGAGTCTGATGGTTCGTCTTTGAAACAGTCTGGCAGTTCGAGACTGAATGGTGCGGTATCTTCTTCCAGATGGCAGGGAGCAGGAGAGTTGATGTGATGGCTGAGATAGATCCTCCATAACGCCGAGTGCAGAGGCAGAGGACATGGCAGGGGCATTTAAGGAAAAAAAGCATCCTTATTACCCCACTGTCCAATATACAGTAAATCTCTAATATTGCCCCCTTCAATGATCAGGGGTTTGGTAAAGATTCTCTGACTCTTTAGAACATAACCCTAAAGAGATTCCATCATCTCTGACTCTCTGGGGTTAGATGATACAGAGCTGGTGAGCATCGTTGTCATGGGGCAACTTGCTTGATTATTTCAACAAGATTATTAAAATGGGAGAACCAGGAAACTCAAAGTGTTCCTCAGGAGGATTGACATTTCCAGTGTGTACTCAGCAGAAGAACTGGTCAATCTGGCCTGGGCGCACACTTAGTCATGGGGGATGGGTTCTCCATATCCATCCAGGGGAGAACATTTTAGGCTCTGGGCAGATACACCCAGGACAGGCGCCAATCTATCATTGAGAACACACTTAGTGTCATAGGGGATGGGTTCTCTATGGCCATCCAGGGGAATGAGGAACCCATCCATATGACCCTAAGAGTGTGCCCAGGGATAGAGTGGTGTCTGACCTGGGCACACCCTTAGGGTCATGAGGGGTGGGTTCCCAGCCAGGGGAGAACATTTCAGGTGCTGGGCAGATACATCCAGGACAGGGCGCCAATCCATCCCTGAGCACATCCTTATGGTTATGGGGGATGGGTTCCTCATGCCCATCCAGGAGAGAACATTTCAGACGCTGGGTACACGCTTGGGGTTATGGGGGATGGGTTCTTCATGCTCATCCAGGGGTATGAGGAACCCATCCCTATGACCCTAAGGGTGTGCCCTGCGATAGATTGGCGTCTGTCCTGGGCACACCCTTGTGGTCATGGGGGATGGGTTCTCCATGCCCATCCAGGGAAGAACATTTTAGGTGCTGGGCAGATACACCTAGGACATGTGCAAATCTATCCCTGTGCACCACCAGATTGGTGTCTGTTCTGAGCACACCATTAGGGTCATGGAGGATGGGTTCCTCATTCCCATCCAGTGGAGAACATTTTGGGCGCTGGGCAGATACACCCAGGACAGGCACCAATCCATCCCTGAGCACACCCTTAGTGTCATGGGGGATGGGTTCTCCATGCCCATCCAGGGGTATGAGAAACCCATCCCCATGACCCTAAAGGGTGTGCCCAGCAACAGATTGGCTCTCCTCCATGATGAAAGGACGGTATCAGTCCCAGTTTCAGCGACTTCATCCCCTCGGTTCCCTGAATTCCCCCTTTATATGGACTTTGGGGTCTAAACGCAGATCATTTAGTCTCCAGTCAGTTGTAATAGACAGCAGATATGAAGTCGCTCTGCTTCTCTCTCTTTCTGTTCATCATTCTTTCATTCTCTCCCTTTAACTCCGTTCAGCAGGCACTGCAGCTCATCCAAATAACAACAGTGCCCCCTGCAGTCACTGTGCGTGTGTGTCATTGCTATCAAACCCCATATTTTTTTCATTAAACTGAGGATTAGGTGTGAGTATAGTGCAGATCAGGTGGGGTTAATGCAGAGTATGATGTAGATCATGTAGGATTAGATAATCCTGTCATGATTTAATGATGGATTGCATTAAATGGATATTAACCAATCAGGTGTCACTTCCCTTTGAGAGTCTGGGGCGGACTGACTGTGTTATTATTTAAACGACGCGGTGCGATCTGTTCCACGTAAATTTAACCTGAGGATTAAATTTAGTCTTGGAAGATGGGTTCCCCATGCCCATCTAGGGGAGAACATTTCGGGCACTGGGCAGATACACCCAGGACAGGACGGCAATCGCTGAGCACACACTTAGGGTCATGGGGGATGGGTTTTCCATGCCCTTCCAGGGGTATAAGGAACCCATCCTCCATGACCCTTACAGTGTGCCCAAAGATAGATTGGCGTCTGTCCTGGGCACTCCATTAGGGTCATGGAGGATGGGTTCTACATGACCATCCAGGGGTATGAGGAACCCATCCTTATGGCCCTAAGGTAGTGCCCAGTGATAGATTGGCATCTGCCCTGGGCACACACTCAGGTCATGGGGGATGGAACATAAATGTTCTAAATCCACATCGGCCCGGTTGCTATCTCTCTATCTCTCTCTTGCTGGTTAAACCAACACCCAGACCTTTAGCGGAACCTCCAATTACCTCGTTACACCTAAGAGTGGCATCCATTGGCCTCAATTAGTATTCTAAACATCCAAAAAGAAAATTGCAATAGTGTTTCTGAATTCGTATCTGTTTCAGACATCAGCTTCCTTTAATGGCTACAACTAAGCTTTTCAGTTCTATGGTTCTGTGTAGCATTTAGAAAACTCATTCAGAATTGGATTCTTGATCGGTTAAGGTGGGGAGATCAATACTTTTAATTCCTGAAAGCATGTTGCACTGAGTGTTCAGAACCTGCTGGAACTATATTATCTATAAAGTTGATGCAGAAGATGTTCTAGGATTTTTTATTTTTTATTTGTTAATAATTAAAAGGTGCCCAGCGATGGATTGGCGCCCTGTCCTGGGTCTATCTGCCCAGCGCCCGAGAAGTTCTCCCCTGGATGGGCATGGGAAACCCCACCGCGACCCTAATAGAGGATAAGCGGGAGATAATAAATGAATGAATCAATAATTAAAAGGCGGCACGGTGGCTTAGTGGTTAGTTCGTCCGCCTCTCAGCGCTAAGGATTCAGTTTCGAATCCCAATCTGGGTGGTGTTTCCATGTTCTCCCCATGTCCTGGTTTCCTCCAGGTTCTTCGGTTTCCTCCCACAGTCCAAAAACATGAATTCAAGGTGAATTGGCTCATATAGTCTGTGTGGATAAGTGAGTCTGTGTACTAGGGTTGGGGAGGGGTGGGGTTCCCTATGCCCACCCGGGACAGGACGCCAATCTATCGCTGGACACACACTCACACACACACACTCTATGGGGCAATTTGGAGGATTCAGTTGACCTTGAGCCATGTTTTTAAACTGTGGGAGGAAACCAGGGAACCCGGGGAAACCCAGGCGGACATGGGGAGAACATGGAAACTTCACCCATATAGCCATTCAAACCTGGAATCCCTGGAGGCGGATGTGCTAATCTACAAAAATAATGTAATAAATAATATTAACTATTAAAATCCAGGTTCGAATCCCGATACTCCCAGGACAGGACGCCAATCTATAGCTAATGTCATGAGGGATTGGTTCTCCATGCCCATCCAGAGGTATTAGGAACCCATCCATATGACCCTGAGGGTGTGCCCAGCAATAGATTGGCGTCTGTCCTGAGCACACCATTAGGGTCATTGGGGATGGGTTCTCCATGCCCATCCAGGGGAGAACATTTCAGGTGCTGGGCAGATACACCCAGGACAGGGCAGGAGATTTATCACTGAGCACACCCTTAGTGTCATGGGGATGGGTTCTCTATGACCATCCAGGGTTATTAGGAACCCATCCATATGACCCTGAGGGTGTGCCCAGCGATAGATTGCCGTCTGTCCTGGGCACACAATTAGGGTCATGGGGGATGGGTTCTCCATGCCCATCCAGGGGAGAACATAGTCCCAGGACAGGACGCCAATATATCGCTAGTGTAATGCAGGATGGGTTCTCCATGACCATCCAGGGGTATTAGGAGCCCATCCATATGACCCTGAGGGTGTGCCCAGCAATAGATTTGCTGCATCTGTCCTGGGCATGCCAGTAGGGTCATGGGGGATGGGTTCTCCATGATCATCCAGGGGAGAACATTTCGGGCGCTAGGCGGATACTCACAGAACAGGACGCCAATATATCGCTAGTGCAATGGGGGATGGGTTCTCCATGACCATCCAGGGTTATTAGGAACCCATCCATATGATCGTGAGGGTGTGCCCAGCGATAGATTGGCGTCTGTCCTGGGCACACCAGTAGAGTCATGGGGGATGGGTTCTCCATGCCCATCCAGGGGAAAACATACTCCCAGGACAGGACGCCAATCTATCACTAGTGTCATGGGAGATGGGTTGTCCATGCCCATCCAGGGGAGAACATTTCAGGCACTGGGTGGATACAACCAGGACAGGGCATCAATATATCGCTAGTGTAATGCAGGATGAGTTGTCCATGACCATCCAGGGGTATTAGGAGCCCATCCATATGACCCTGAGGGTGTGCCCAGCGATAGATTGGCGTCTGTCCTGGGCACACCAGTAGGGTCATGGGGAATGGGTTCTCCATGCCCATCCAGGGGAGAACATTTCGGGCGCTGGGCGGATGCAACCAGGACAGGAACCATTCTATCGCTAGTGTCATGGGGGATGGGTTCTCCATGGCCATCCAGTGGTAGTAGGAACCAATCCATATGAAATTAAGGGTGTGACCAGCGATAGATTGGCATCTGTCTTGGGCAGACCAGTAGGGTCATGGGAGATGGGTTCTCCTTGCCCATCGAGGGTAGAACATTTTGGGCGCTGGGCGGATACACCCAGGACAGGATGGCAATCAAGATTGTAAGTTCTGTATTTTGACGATTAGTTTGTTTTTCTCCTCGACGTTCTCCAGCACACAGAACGCCCTCAGTTTATTAGCACTGTGATTGATACGGTACGGTTCAAAGGGTCTGAATTACGTTTTCTAATAGCTAATTAATTACAGCGTTCTTCGTCCCAGCTGCGCAGATGATCCACCACTGTGGGAAACAGTGCCGTGGGAGTGGGTCTGCGGTTTGAAGAGGCGAAGTGAAATAAGCATGATTGCTCTAAAGCCTTGGCGACTGCAGAAGCACTTAAAGCTGACCAATTCACCCCGAGAACGATTGGAAGAGAAGAAGCGCTCCGCGGGGAGCTGTTAATAAAGAGGAAACGCACCGCATGGCGCTCTCCGGTCAAAGGTTCCACAATCTTTAATAAAGCCTGGGGAAGGATCCACTCACCCCACTGAGCGAGCTGAACCTCTCACTACGCGTTCTTCACCCGCTCTCATTTCATCTCAAACTGAAATACCCACGGTTCAAGATCTATTTGCTTTCGCTAATTTCAAGGGAGTTTCGTAGGGGGTGGTAACTGGCGAGATGGGCGTTTGTCTCGCATTATGTCTTCCTAATGTCTAATGTTGAGCTGAGAGGACGTTGCGATGATTGTTACTTTGACGAGCCGTGAAACTACGTACAAAGTCCATACATCCATTATCTTCCGCTTTATCCTCTACTGCGGGGTGGGGGTGGGGGCGTCTCGCCATCTGGGACGCCATCCAGAAGAGAACGTCTTGGGCGCTGGGCAGATACACCCAGGACAGGGCGGTCTATTACTGGACACACTCACTCACACACACACACACACACACACACACACACACACTCTATATGGGGCAATTTCAAGAACTCAATTGACCTTAAGCCATGTTTTTGGACCGTGGGAGGAAAACGGAGAACCCCGGAGGAAACCCACGCGGACACGGGAAGAACATGGAAACTCCACCCAGATTGGGATTCGAACCGGGAAACCCTAGCGTTGAAAGGAGAACATTCCAACCACTAAGCTGTCCTAATATCCATCCATCCGTCATCTTCCGTTTTATCCTCTACTAGGGTCACGGGGGGGTTCCCCATGCCCATCCAGGGGAGAACGTTTCGGGCGCTGGGCAGATACACCCAAGACAGGATGCCAATCTATCACTGGACACACACTCACACAAACACACTCTATATGGTGCAATTTGGAGCATTCAGTTGACCTTGATCCATGTTTTTGGACTGTGGGAGGAAAGCGGAGAACCCGGAGGAAACCCACGCGGACACCGGAAGAACATGGAAACTCCACCCAGATTGGGATTCAAACTCACTACGGAAAAAAGTTTAGTCCTAAAGGTTTAGTCCCACTAAGACTGTTAGGGCTGTTTTTTAGAAACAATGTTCTGTATTTTGGTCACTAGTTGGTAGTATTTGATTGTTAGAAAAAACGGAATCCTGTTACTCAGTGATTAGTGTTCACTTTAAAAACTTTTCCCGTGTAAGGCGGGAAAATTGATTGTTGGAGATAGTAATGAGTTCGCTGTGTGCAGGGTGTTCGAACCCAGAGCGTAGGATTCCCTCTATTTTAAATACGGTTCCACGTTGTTAATTGACTATCTCTTGCTTCGGTCATGTTTGCTTTTAATTAATCACATCCGACGGCTCATTAAGAAACTGCAAGCACTTACTTTAAACTGCAGAGCCATGCATTTTAAGACATATCACATTATTTATATTAGAAACGCAATTTACATTTTTTCTCCAAATTGCCCCATATAGACAGCGATGGATTGGCGCCCTGTCCTGGATCTATCTGCCCAGCGCCCGAGACGTTCTCCCCCGGATGGGCATGGGGAACCCCACCGCAACCCTAATAGAGGATAAAGCGGGAGATAATGAATGAATGAATGAATGCCCTATATAGAGCATGTCTGTTTGGGTGAGTGTGTGTCCAGTGATAGATTGGCCTCCTGTCCTGGGTGTATCTGCCCAGCGCCCAGATCATTCTCCCATGGATGGGCATGGGGAACCCCACCATGACCCTAGTAATAGATGGATGTTATTTTCAGTATTTTTTTTTTTTGGTTTTCTTTTCGTGTTGTTGGGTCTGTTGATGCCCTGCACAGTTACAGAATTAATTTAGGTAATTTAAATGTTAAAGATGTCTCTGTGTCTCATTTCTCAGTTGATGATTTATTACTAGGGCGTTAAAAATACTTAATATTATAAAATTAAAGCGTTGGGTCCATTTTTAAGAGATTCAAGAGATTCAAAATAAAAAAAAAATGTATCATCATTAATATCACATGTGTTACATAAGATAAGAATGAAATTATGGGTCACGGACCCCAATTACCCTGTTATTTTTTTTCAATTTATTTATTTAAATTAAAACTTTAAAGAAGAAAATAAGAATTACACATATCACTATGTGAAATATAATATAGTATTCAACTATAAATATATATAATATACCACTACAAATATAAAAAATATATAATATTTACCTATAAATATAATATATAAATATATAAATATATATATATATATATATATATATATATATATATATATATATATATATATATATATATATATATATATATATATATATATATATATTCATTCATCTCCTCCTTGGATCACCACCTTACCGTGGTGGAGGAGTTTGCGTGCCTGAGTGATCCTAGGAGCTATGTTGTCTGGGGCAAAAAGCCCCTGGCAGGGTCTCCCAAGGCAAATTGGTCCTAGGTGACAGGCCAGACAAAGAGTGGTCCACTAAAAACCCCTATGAGAAAAAACAGGAACACGTGTACCCTGCCCGATATAGGGTTATCGGGGCCCCACCCTGGAGCCAGGCCCGGGGATGGGGTTCGTCAGCGAGCGTCTGGTGGTCGGGCACTTTCCCATGGTGCCCGGCCGGGCCCAGCCCGAAGGAGTTCCATGGGTCCCCTCTCAAATGGGCTCACCACCTGTGGGGGGGGTAGTAATAGGGGTTTGGTGCAGTGTGGATCGGGCAGTGGCCGGAGGCGTGGGCCTGGGCATTGCGATCCTCGGTTGCTGAAATTGGCTTTCGGTTTTTTTAAGTCCGGCTGGAAGAAGACCCCGGGGAAGACCCAGGACACGCTGGAGTGATTATATCACTCAGCTGATCTGGGAACGCCTCGGGGTTCCCCCAGTCGAGCTGGTGGAGGTGGCTGGGGCGAGGGAGGTCTGGGTCTCCCTACTTCGGTTGCTGCCACCGCGACCCGAACCCCGGACAAGCGGAAGATAATGGATGGATGGATAGATATTCATTCATTCATTATCTTCTGCTTTATCCCCTACTAGGGTCGCGGTGGGGTTCCCCATGGCCATCCAAGGGAGAACGTTTCGGACGCTAGGCAGACACACCCAGGACAGGGCGGCAATCTATCGCTGGGCACACACTCACACAGACACGCCCACACTATGTGGGGCAATTTGGAGAACTCAATTGACCTTGATCCATGTTTTTGGACTGTGGGAGGAAACCGGACAACCCAGAGGAAACCCACGTGGACACAGAACATAGAAACTCCACCCAGATGGGGATTGGAACCGGGAATCCCTAGTGCTGAAAGGCGAATGTGCTAACCACTAAGCCACTGTGCCGTCATATATATATATATATATATATATATATATATATATATATATATATATATATATATATATATATATATATATATATATATATATATATATATATATATAAGTAGTATAGAATAGATATAAATATAGAATATAAATATAGCAGCATATAAAATGTGTATAATGGTACATGTGAGATGAGATAATGATGAGGTATTTTGGTGAGGTGATGATAAAATGTGGGAACATCTTGTTAGATAGAGTTTGTGAGTCTTACAGCTTCTGCTATGAAGCTGTCCCTCAGTCTGTTTGTTCTACACTTAAAGCTCTGCAGTCTCCTGCCTGAAGGGAGCGGAACAAAAAGTGGGTGTGCTGGGTTTAAACAACATACACAGCATGTTGGGTTTATCTTCTGGAGTTTGGTTCGGAGTGAAATGTCACATGGCGTGATGATGGGATCTGGCTGGTGTCCAGCGTCCCCTCTGAAGTAAGTGGACTCATCAGAACCGAACCAGCTGAACCTGAACGCTGGCTGTTCACGGACTGCAGAAGAAAGCAAGCTGAGTCAGCACCTGGTCCGAGCACATGGGCGTTGTGGTTATCGACATCGTGGTTCTGCTACATAAGCGCAATTGTTAAGGTGTCGCTACACCTACCCCCCCCAGGTCTCATACAGATGTGGTCAGTCCTGGCTGAGAGACAGCACAGCTGTTTGAAACGTTGCCTTTACTTTCACCCTTTTGTTCAAACAAACCCACTGGGGTTGAAATCTATGAGTCTTAACGTTCTCCACCTTGTTCTCCTCTTTTAGGTTCGTTCAGAACCTCGATGTGGTGGCATAGTGGCTAAGTGTTTGGCATGTTCTCCTCTTAGCGCTGAGGATTCCCGGTTTAAATTCCAATCTGCGTGGAGTTTCTGCATGGGATCAAGGTCAATTGAATTCTCCAAATTGCCCCATATAGAGTGTGTTTATGTGATTGAGTGTGTGTCCAGTGATAGATTCTCGTCCTGTCCTGGGTGTATCTGCCCAGTGTCTGAAAAGCCAATGTATATATATATATATATATATAAATATATATATATATATATATATATATATATATATATATATATATATATATATATATATATATATATATATATATATATATATATATATATATATATATATATATATATATATATATATATATATATATATATATATATATATATATATATATATATATATATATATATATATATATATATATATATATATATATATCCCTCAATATCAATATCAGATAATCTGGGCTCCTGCATGGTGTTCGTAATTCCTCATCATTATATTATTAATGTTTAAATCCTGTGGGTTTGAGATGTTGGTAATCTGATAATATTCCTTCCTTCCTTTCGCCTTTTCTCTCTCTTTTTATTTTTTTTTTAAATAATTTTTCTGTCTCCGAAAAGTAAGGAGTGAAACTCCTAAACAGGGCCACCCGAACTCTCTGCTCACCTTTTTTCCCCCTCTCAGCCCATTTCGGCGCTAATGATCCCTCCACTTCACTTTAACAGGAGAGATGGCGAGAGAACGAGTGCCGTGCTGGGGTTCTCCGAGGGTGGCGGCTGGTGAAAAGACCTCATTCTGTTTGGAAGCGAATACAAGAACCTCCAACCTCATTTCCCTCGCAGTCTATCCAGCGGGGTTTGATTAAGTTGGAGGGGAATGACAGGGCGAGAGAGAGAGGGAGAGAGAGAGGGAGAATCGCTGTAGGCATGATGTCCTCGGCTCATTCCCGGTCCTCCTCCCCCTCACTCTCGCTGGATAATAGGACACATCTGACTCATTGGACAGCGAAAAAGACAAGGGTTTTAAAAGCGGAGGGGAGACGAGCGAGGGTGAGAAATAATAGCACACCTCTGTTCTTCAGTGCTCAGAAGGAGGCATTATAAACGCCGTGTCAGGAGGAGACAATGAGCAAAATGACTCCTGCTGAGTTCTGCTTTAAAGGGAAAAAAAAACTCAGGTACTTCGGAAATCTCGTTGCATTTACCTACATTTTACAAGAATATAAAAATTTTGGTGGCTTAGTCGTTGGCATGTTCTCCTCTCAGCGCTAAGGATTTCTATGTTCTCCCCGTGTCCGCCCACAGTCCAAAAAACATGGCTCAAGGTCAGTTGAATTCTCCAAATTGCCCCATATAGAGTGAGTGTTTGTCCAGTGATAGATTGGTCTATAATATAAAATATAGGGAGGCGCGTGTCTGAGTGATTTGCATGTTCGCCTCTCAGCACTAGGTCAGCATGGTTAGAGTGGTTAACATGCTTTCCACGTGTCCACGTGGGTTTCCTCCCGGTTCTCCAGTTTCCTCCCACAGTCCAAAAATATGGATCAAGGTCAATTGAATTCTCCAAATTGCCCCATATAGAGTGTGTGTGTGTGTGTGTGTAAAAGTGAGTGTGTGTCCAGTGATAGATTAGTGTCCTGTCCTGGGTGTATCTGCCCAGCGCCCGAAACGTTTTCCCCTGGATGGGCATGGGGAATCCCCCCGCAACCCTAGTAGAGGATAAAGTGAAAGATAATGGATGGATGGATGGATGGATGGATTTCCTTCAAGGTGGCACGGTGGCTTAGTGGTTGGCATGTTCTCCTCTCAGCGCGGGGGATTCCCGGTTCGAATCCGAATCTGGGTGAGTTCCTATGTTCTCCTCGTGTTCGCCTGAGTTTCCTCCAGGTTATCTGGTTTCCTTCCACTGTCCAAAAACATGGATCAAGGGCAATTGAATTCTCCAATTTGCCTCATATAGAGTGTGTTTGTGTGAGTGAGTGTGTGCCCAGTGATAGATACGTTCTCCCCTGGATGGGCATGGAGAACCTCCCCATGACCCTAGTAGAGGATAACTAAAAGGGAATGGTGGCTCAGTGGTTGGGGTGTTGGGTTGTGGTTGTGGGTTCAAATCCTCAGGTCCATTGAGCAAGACCCTTAACCCTCATTGCTCCAGGGCTGTATGACCAACCCTGTACTCCGACCCCAATCAATTTGGGATACTTTGGATAAATGACCATAATGGACTTGGGGTTAAGGAACCAGCCTTGTGACCTGAAGGTCCCTGGTTCGATTCCCGGTTCCAAAAAGCACCATGGCTGATGTTCCCTTGGGCAACGCACCTGACTCCCAATTGCTCCCCGGGCTCGGTATTCAAGGCTTGCCCACCGCTCCGGGCACGTGTTCTCACTTCAATGACATTAGAACATGAGCCATACATAGACAACATACAGATGTGGACCACTTCTGGCTGAGCAATGACACAGCTGTGCACTACAGTGAACCAATGGTGGTCGTCATTCCGAAATATCCCACAGCACTGACATCTGGTCCGGGTTTGATGGACAGATTCGAATGACAGTGCTGACTACATGAGCTGTGAGTGGTCCACATGATTAAAAACCTAAAGGAACCTCATATGGCACATGTTCCACAACATCTGGTCCACATCTGGTAGAGATCCGGCAGTGCAGTACATCTGGGTCCCTGTCGTCTTTGATATGTTCTTTCTTAGACATTTTGCAGGAAATCCATCTATCCATCCATTATCTTCTGCTATATCCTCTACTAGGGTCATGGGGGGATTCTCCATGATCATCCAGGGAGAACGTCTCGGGCGCTGGGCAGATACACCTAGGACAGGGCGCCAATCTATCACTGGGCACACACTCACTCACACACACTCTATATGGGGCAATTTGAAGAATTCAATTGACCTTGATTCATGTTTTTAGACTGTGGGAGGAAACTGGAAAACCCGGAGGAAACCCAGGCGAACACGGGGAGAACAAAGAAACTCACCCAGATTCGGATTCGAACCGGGAATCCCCAGTGCTGAGAGGTGAACATGCCAACCACTAAGTCACCGTGCCGCCTTGCAGGAAATCCCTCCATCCATCCATCCATTATCTTCCGCTTTATCCTCTACTAGGGTCGCGGGGGGGGTTCCCCATGCCCATCCAGGGGAGAACGTTTCGGGCCCTGGGCAGATACACCCAGGACAGGACACTAATATATCACTGGACACACACTCACTCTCATACACACACACTCTATATGGGGCAATTTGGAGAATTCAATTCACCTTGATCCATGTTTTTGGACTGTGGGAGGAAACCGGAGAACCTGGAGGAAACCCACGTGGACACGGGGAGAACATGGAAACTCCACCCAGATTGGGATACGAACCGGGAATCCCCAGTGCTGAGAGGAGAACATGTCAACCACTAAGTCACCGTGCTGGAAATCATTATCAGATATTAGCGTTCTACGTCTGCGATGTGCATCAGACAGGAACGTATCGGATTGTTAGGGTTCTCCGACTGACTGAACAGAAAATAAGCACAAGTTTATGACGAGCCTAAATGTTGCCCCGGGCATGACATCAGTTCTCATAAACAGCCTTATCTGAGATGATTTGGGGAGCAGACCGAGATATTTACGAGATAATGACTTTCTGTCAGCCTCGGGCATTAGCGGTAGCGGTGCAAATTGGGCAGTAGAAGGGCATTAGTGTGGTTTTATTGAGAGTGCTGTTTATCAGCGCTGCCCCCCCCTTCCTCAGTGAGGCGATTAGAGCTTTACTGTAAGATCAGAGACATATGGAATCATTCCCTTTATTCGTGATTTATCTGCAGATCTTTTTATTTAATCCAACAAACGTTGATCCAAAATGAATGGAATAAATAAAATTAAATTCAAGATCATAGTGGTTGGCATGTTTTCCTCTCAGTGCTAGGGAATCCAGGTTCGAATTCCAATCTGGGTGGAGTTTCCATGTCCTCCCCATATCCGCGTGGATTTCCTCCGGGTTCTCAGGTTTTCTCCCACAGTCCAAAAACATGTATCAAGTCGATTGAATTCTGCAAATTGCCCCATATAGAGTGTGTGTCAAGTGATAGATTGCCCTTCTGTCCTGGGTGTATCTACACAGCACCCGGAACATTCTTCCCTGGATGGGCATGGTGAACCCCCCGCGACCCTAGTAGAGGATTAAGTGGAAGATCTCAATCTGGGTGGAGTTTCCATGTTCTCCCCATGTCCGCTTGGGTTTCCTCCGGGTTCTCAGGTTTCCTCCCACAGTCCAAAAATATGGATCAAGGTCAATTGAGTTCTCCAAATTGCCCCATATAGATGTGTTTGTGTGAGTGAGTGTGTGTGTCTAGTGATAGATTGGCACCCTGTCCTGGGTGTATCTGCCCATTGCCCGAAATTTTCTCCCATGGATGGGCATAGAGTAGAGGATGAAGTGAAAGATAATGGATGGATGGAATTGATATAAAATATATATAATAATAATATATTATATTATTATATATATAGATTCATCTGAACAATGAGACTTTATTCTGGCTGGGATAGGTCCCAGATATCATTAGATTGAAAACGGAGGCTCAGAAATCAGACTCAGAGTGATAGAGAGGTACAGAGAGTGAATCGGAACTCCATTTTACATTTCAGTGTCTCCACTGATTAGTTTTATTAGTCTGAGAAATAGATTGCACTCTGTTATGATTTATCTGTGTGTGTGTGTGTGTGTGTGTGTGTGTGTGTGTGTGTGTGTGTGTGTGTGTGTGTGAGACAAAGACGTCCTGAGAATCTGTTTAGGGATGCAGTCTGGTTGACTGATTTTATAGGTTGATATCATTTTTAAGCTGTTCATCATATCTCAAATCAAATCAGCCTGAATATACACCCCCCACCCCACACATCTCACCCCCCCCCACCCCTGGGGGTACCCCCTGTTGCCGCCGATGCCTTTCCTCAGAGATGGAGCATTTTTTCGTAATCATTCTTTCTTACTAGATGACACCTCATCAGGCAACTCTATTACTCTATTACTGCTGGCAGTGTGTGTGTGTGTGTGTGGGAACAGGTGTATATTATATAGAACCAAGACGTGTTTATGAACTCACAGTGTGGGGACCACATCTGGTGCATCAGATTCAATATGAAAATAATTGAATGGTTATGGTTATAGGGCGGCACGGTGGCTTAGTGGTTGGCATGTTCTCCTCTCAGCACTACGGATTCCAGGTTTAAATCGCCATCTGGGTGGAGTTTCCATGTTCTCCCCGTGTCCATGCGGGTTCCCGCTGGGTTCTCCAGTTTTCTCCCACAGTGCAAAAACATGGATCAAGGTGAATTGAATTCTCCAAATTGCCCCATATAGAGTGTGTGTGAGTGAGTGTGTGCCCAGTGATAGATTGGCGTCCTGTCCTGGGTGTATCTGCCCAGCGCCCGGACGATCTCCCCTGAATGAGCATGGGGACCCCCCACCACAACCCTAGTAGAGGATAAAGCATAAGATAAAGGATGGATGGATGGTTATACATATACATATGTTAACATAGTAGTACAGCACCATTCGAAAGTTTGGACACAGTTAAGCTTCTTTACTTGGGGGGGGGGGGGGGGGGGGGGGGGGGGGGGGGGGGGGGGGGGGGGGGGGGGGGGGGGGGGGGGGGGGGGGGGGGGGGGGGGGGGGGGGGGGGGGGGGGGCACAAAGTATTGACTCAGGGGGGCTGAATAATTTTGCACATCGCACTTTTCAGTTTTTTATTTGTAAAAAAATTGTTGATTCATGTATAACTTTCATTCCACTTCACAATTGTATACCACTTTGTGTTGGTCTTTCACATTAAATTCCAGTGAAATATATTTATGTTTGTGGTTGTAATGTGACAAAATATGGAAAAGTTCAAGGGGTATGAATACTTTTGCAACCCACTGTAGATGTACTTTGTAGTTTAACAATTCCAGACTGTAGTCCATCTGTGTTCTTTGTTATTGTTAGTCCCCTGTGGGTTCTCGGTTCTCTATTGGTCACAGATCACAGAACAGGTATCATTTGGGTGGAGGATTGTTTATTGTCAGTTCTGCAGTGACACTGATGTGGTGAGGGGGTTTTAGTGCAGCAGTCCCCTCAGTGACACTGCTGGGATAGGAATAACTCACCCACCCAATAACCCCTGCTTTGTGGTGATACCATTGTGGTTCTGACCGTTAGAGAATAGAGTACACAGGATGTCCTGTAAAACACCAACAGATGGACTACAGAGTGGAATTCTAGAACTACAAAGTCCATCTGCACAGGAAGTGGAACTGAGAACATGGACAACCAGTGAAGCTAACTTAAGCTTGATAAATCTTGATATAACTTAAGCTTGATATTTTTCAAGCTTAAGTTAGCTCCATTTATTGTCTATGTTCTCAGTTAATGTTCTACAATTCTACAA
This sequence comes from Corydoras maculifer, assembly GCA_019802435.1. Taxonomy (NCBI): domain Eukaryota; kingdom Metazoa; phylum Chordata; class Actinopteri; order Siluriformes; family Callichthyidae; genus Corydoras; species Corydoras maculifer. The sequence goes on along the minus strand of JAFMOD010000890.1, from coordinate 134,963 downwards.
TTCAAATCAAACACATGACTTTAACTACAGGACAAACTCTAGAACACGGACTCATGTTCTAGTGATAACCACCACCCGGTGCTTTGATTCGGGCCAGCTTGGGGCCATACGGGTTCTTTGGCTCAGGGGCGGGTAGCCGTTCCACATGTCTGCCAAATGTGGACCAGGTGAGTTTTGGGACATGTGGCTTGTATGAATGTTGGCAAATCCAGACCATTGAAGCTTGAGCACCAGGTGGTGGTTATCAGTAGAACATGAGGCGGGGTGTGTGTAGAAAACACAGTGAATGTAGAACAAAGCAGTTCCAGAGTTTGTCCTGTAGTCATGTGTTTGCTTTGACTTGTAGAACATTAAGTAAACTGAAGGGTTTAAGTGCCGTATGTTAGTGATTTTAGCAAGCCTAAGGTTGCCCCCTGTTGGTTCTGTGTTCTCTATTGGTCACAGATCACAAAACAGGTATCATTTGGGTGGTGGATTGTTTATTGTCGGTTCTGCAGTGACACTTATGCGGTGAGGGGGTTTTAGTGCAGCAGTGCTATACCTCAGTGACACTGCTGGGATAGGTCATAATCCATCCATCCATCCATTATCTTCCACTTTATCCTATATTCGGGTTGCGGGGGGTTCCCCATGCCCATCCAGTGGAGAATGTTTCGGGCGCTGGGTAGACACACCCAGGACAGGGCGTCAATCTATCACTGGGCACACACTCACACAGACATGCACACACTATATGGGGCAATTTGGAGAACTCAATTGACTTGATCCATGTTTTTGGACTATGAGAGGAAACCGGAGAACCCAGAGGAAACCCACGCGGACACGGGGAAAACATGGAAACTCCACCCAGATGGGGATTCGAATCGGGACTCCCTAGCGCTGAGAGGTGAACATGCCAACCACTAAGCCACTGTGCCGACCTGGATAGGTCATAATGCGCCAAGCAAATAGTTTCTGCTCTGTGTAGGTACTATTGGGGTTCTGAGAATTAAAGTACGCAGTATGTCCTGTAGAACACAAATGTTGACTTTGCTTTGTCTTGTAGAACATTAAGAGAACCAGGTCGTGTATGTGCCCTATGTTAGTGATTTTAGCAAGCCTAAGGTTGCCCCCTGTTGGTTCTCTGTTCTCTATTGTCAGGACCATCACAGAACAGGTATCATTTGGGTGGTGGATTTTTTAATGTCAGTTCTGCAGCGACACTGATGCGGTGAGGGGGTTTTAGTGCAGCAGTGCTATACCTCAGTGACACTGCTGGGATAGGCTATAATGCACCCACCAAATAACCACTGCTCTGTGGTGGTACCATTGGGGTTCTGAGCATTAGAGAACAGAGTATAAACAGATGGACTTTGTAGTTTTACAATTCCACTCTGTAGTCCATCTGGTTGTGTTCTACAGGAAATCCTGTGTACTCGGTTCTCTAACAGTCAGAACCCCAATGGTACCACCACAGAGAAGGGATTATTTGGTGGGTGCATTATAGCCTATCCCAGCAGTGTCACTGAGGTATAGCACTGCTGCACTAAACCCCCTCACCACATCAGTGTCACTGCAGAACTGACAATAAACAATCCACAACCCAAATGATACCTGTTCTGTGATGTCCTGACTAATAAAGAACAGAGAACAAACAGGGGGCAACCTTAGATTTCTAAAATCACTAACATCGAAGCAAAGTCAAAGTTTGGGTTCTACTGTGTACTCTGTTCTCTAATTCTCAGAACCCCAATAGTACCACTACAGAGCAGGGATTATTTGGTGGGTTATTCTTATTCCCAGCAGTGATAGTGATGAGCTGAGGGGGTTTTAGTGACGCAGTGCTGCTGCGCTTTCATTTAAGTATCTCAGTGACACTGCTGGGATAGGTCATAATGCAACCACCAAATAATCCCTGCTCTGTGGTGGTACTATTGGGATTCTGAGCATTAAAACAGTGTACAAACAGATGGACTTTGTAGTTCTACAATTCCACTCTGTGGTCCATTTGTTTGTGTACTCTCTAATACTCAGAACCCCAATGGTACCACCACTGAGTAGGGACTATATGGTTTGGTGCACTATTCCTATCCCAGCAGTGACACTGATTTGGTGAGGGGGGTTTAGTGCAGCAGTGTTGCTGGAGTTTTATTTAAACATCTCAGTGACACTGCTGGGATAGGTCATAATGCACCAAACAAATAATCCTGGCTCTGTGGTGGTACCATTGGGGTTCTGACCATTAGAACACAGTACACAGGATGTCCTGTAGAACACAAACTTTGACTTGTAGAACATTAAGAGAACCAGAGCGTGTAAGTGCCCTATGTTAGTGATTTTAGCAAGCCTAAGGTTGCCCCCTGTTGGTTCTCGGTTCTCTATTGATCAGGACATCACAGAACAGGTATCATTTGTGTGGTGGATAGTTTATTGTCAGTTCTGCAGTGACACTGATGTGGTGAGGGGGTTTAGTGCAGCAGTGCCTCAGTGACACTGCTGGGGTAGGAATAATGCACCCACAACAGTATGTACTGTAGAACATACACTTTGCTTTGACTTGTAGAACATTTAAGTTTAAATGCCCCACTTATTCTCCATGTTCTCAGTTCCACTTATTGTAAGGATGGACTTTGTAGTTCTATAATTCCCGACTGTAGTCCTTCTGTTTGTGTTCTACAGGACATACTGTGTACTTTTTCTCGTGTCAGCAGGAGACCCCCCCCCCTTCCCCATACCATACAGGTGTGCAACATGGGGCAACCTTAGGCTTGCTAAAATCGCTAAAATTAGGTCACTTAAATTCTTTGGTGTACTTAATGTTCTACAAATCAAAGCAAAGTCAACATTTGTGTTCTACAGGACATACTGTGTACTCAGTTCTAATGGTCAGAACCCTAATGGTACCACCACTGAGCAGGGATTATTTAGTGTGTGCGTTATTCCTATCCCAGCAGTGTCAAAAGTCAATGTTTGTGTTCTATAGTCCATATTGTGTTCTATGTTCTCTAATAGTCAAAACCCCAATAGTACCACCGTAGAGCAGGGATTATTTGGATTGGTACATTAGTCCTATCCCAGCAGTGTCAAAGCAAAGTCAAACTTTGTACTCTGTTCTTTATTTCTAAGAACCCCAATAGTACCACCACGGAGCAGGAACTATATTGATTGGTGCATTATTCCTATCCCAGCAGTGTCAAAGCAAAGTCAACATTTGTGTTCTACAGTACATACTGTGTACTCTGTTCTCTAATGGTCAGAACCCCAATGGTACCATCACTGAGCAGGGGTTATTTATATTGGTGCGTTATTCCTATCCCAGCGTTGTCAAAGCAAAGTCAAAGTTTGTGTCTCCAAATTGCCCCACAAATTGCCACAAATTGTGTGTTTGTGTGAGTGAGTGTGTGCCCAGTGATAGATAGACCTGTCCTGGGTGTATTTGCCCAGCGCCCAAAACGTTATTCCCTGGATGGGCATGGGGAAACAGAACATTTCGGGCGCTGGGCAAATACACCCAGGACAGGTCTATCTATATGGGGCAAAGTTGTCTATAGTACATACTATGTACTCTGTTCTAATGGTCAGATGATCAGAACCCCATTAGTACCACCATTATTTGGATTGGTGCATTAATCGTATCCCAGCAGTGTCAAGGCAAGACCACAGCCAGAAGTGACCCACACCTTTGTAGTATGGGGGTGAGTGGGGGGCGGGGTCATTGCAAAACCTATTAAGTAAATTTCTACATAACCAGAACTTTTAATCATGCAATCATGGTTCCTGTTCACAGTCTTTGAAAAAGCCGTTTAAAAAAACAATTCTAAAATCCGGGTTCTCGTCCTTCACGATGAAAGCAGCTCCATCCTGATGAATTAGAGCAACGTTCTTCAATTCCCTCCATACGAAGCTTAAAGTAGAGCTGCGCTGCAGATTCTGACCTGGGCTCAACCTCGACTGCCTCTAATCTTCAGCGACAAATCCCAATGAGCCTCGCTCAGCATTCCTGGACTCTCTCCAGGACCTTCAAAGGGATCTTTGAACATGGAGTCGAGGATGGAGAATTGGTCAAGTTAGACCTCCAGCTCTGTGAATCAGCATCCCGACGACCTCCACACCTCCGCACTTCCACATCGCACCCGGGCTCCGGGACGCAGATCACATTTCATTTGCTATTTAAATTGGCTTTGTGTTTATGAGGAGATAAAAAAAAAACAACGTGGAAAACATAGAACCGAGCTGGAGAAAAAATGCCTGTGAATTAAATACAGTCTGCACTCTATTACTGAAGAGCCAATTCAATCTCAGAGAGGCAGAGCCGCCGCCGAACACATGGAACATATGTAAGGGGAAATTCAGATGATGGTTTTACGCTTTTTCATCCGATGGAATGTTCAAAAAGTCAAAAAAAGGAGAAAAAAATGTAAAAAGAAAAAAGAGAAATTTCACTTTAGGAGGTTCATCCATCCATTATCTTCCACTTTATTCTCTATTAGGGTTGTGGGGGGTTCCCCATGCCCATCCAGGGGAGAACATTTCAGGTGCTGGGCAGATACACGCAGGACAGGACGTCAATCTATTACTGGACAAACCTCACTCACACACGCAAACACATTCTATATAGGGCAATTTGGAGCATTTAATTGACCTCGAATCCATGTTTTTGGACTATGGGAGGAAACCGGAGAATCTGGAGCAAACTCACGCAGACACGGGGAGAACATTGAAACTCCACCCAGATTGGGATTCGAACCGGGAATCCCCAGCACTAAGAGGAGAACATGCCAACCACTAAGTCACCGTGCCGCCGCTTTAGGAGGTTCTCTTGGATATTTTAGGAGGTTCTCCTGGATATTTTAGGAGGTTCTCCTTTATGAGTCAAAAAAGAGATTTCGCTTTAGGAGGTTCTCCTGGATATTTTAAGAGGTTCTCCTGGATAAGTAAAAAAAAAAAAAAAAGGGATTTCACTTTAGGAGCTTCTCCTGGATAACTCCAAAAAGAGATTTCGCTTTCTGTATATTTTAAGAGGTTCTCCTGAATAAGTAAAAAAAAAAAAGAGATTTTGCTTTAGGAGGTTCTCCTGGATATTTTAGGAGGTTATTCTGGATAAGTCAAAAGAGAGATTTCGATGTAGGAGGTTTTAGTGACTAGTGTCTTAGTTTGGTCATGTAACAGCCTCTGCAGGTGGCGCTCTTTCCATAGTGGAGATGGTTGAATGAGGCGCCCCCTAGTGTTTCTTATATTCATGTCAGTGCATATGTTACATTTACATTTATATGTTCTCCATGGTAAACATGCTAACCACTAAGCCCCCGTGCCACTTTCAAGGAAAATTGTCTGTTCTAATTGACCCTATATAGCAAGTATATCTGTGTGAGTTAATGTATGCCCAGCGTTGGATTGGCACTGTTTCCAGCACACTCTGGAACCCCCTCTGTAAGCCTTTACCATGATGCAAAACCCCAATACAAAAGAGTCCATGACATGACTTTAGTGGAACCACCTCCGTCGCAGTGTTTGTTAGCCTTGAGCTACAAGAAAGTTCTTTATGTTCTAAGAGAGAACAGTGAGCCTCCACCGTCGTGTTCTGCTGACGCAAGGGAGATGGAGCCGGTGGATTGATGCAGTCGGAACCACATTCTGATTTTATTCTGATTCATCAGACTGAACAACATTCCGTTTGCGCTTCTTAAGCCGCCGGTTCTGACGAGTGATGAGTCCGATGTTTCTGTCTGACAGAATCCAGCTTGAACCCGTCCGTCCACAGAGCCGTCACTCAAACGTTTTGTCTTGGGAGACAATTCATGGAGATCAGCAGTTTTAAAAATAAAGTAGTCTCACCACCTTGTCTGGCGCCATCAATCAGGACACTGTCAGAATGCCGGTGTGTTCTCGCGTCTGACGGCTGATGTGTTCAGTCAGTAAAAACAGCTGCATGAGATTCTACACTGCAGTGCTGCCATGCGATTGGCTGATTGGATAACTGCATTAATGAGTGGGTGCACAATTAGGAGGCCAAATGTAGTTGGCATGTTCTCCTCTCAGTGAGAATCCCAATCTGGTTGGAGTTTGCATGTTGTCCCCGTGTCCGCGTGGGATTCCACTGGGTTCTCCAGTTTCCTCCCACAGTCCAAAATACATGAATTAAGGTTAATTGAATTCTCCAAATTGCCCCATATAGAGTGTGTTTGAGTGAGTGAGCATGTGCCCAGCAATAGATTATATGATGGCGTCCTGTCCTGGGTGTATTTGCCCCCCCCCCAGCGACCCTAATAGAGGATAAATCAGGGGGATTCCCCATGCCCATCCAGGGGAGAACGTTTCGGGTGCTGGGCAGATACACCCAGGACAGGATGGCAATCTATCACTTGACACACACACACTCACACACACAGTGTATATGGAGCAATTTAGAGCATTCAATTTACCTTGAATCCATTTTTTTGGACTGTGGGAGGAAACCGGAGAACCGGAGGAAACCCACGCGGACACGGGGTTGGATTCCAGGTTCAAATCCCAATCTGGGTGGAGTTTTCATGTTCTCCCCGTGTCCGCGTGGGTGTCCTCCGGGTTCTCCGGTTTCCTCCCACAGTCCAAAAACATGGCTCAAGGGGAATTGAATTCTCCAAATTGCCCCATATAGAGTGTATGTGTGTGAGTGTGTGTGTCCAGTGATAGATTGGCGTCCTGTCCTGGGTGTATCTGCCCAGCGCCCGAAACGTTCTCCCTTGGATGGGCATGGGGAACCCTCCCTCCCCCCTGCCACCCTAGTAGAGGATAAAGTGGAACACCTCTGTATATTAACCATATAAACCTAAAGCCTCTCTAAAATGAAGGAGCTTGTCATATGTAAGTCTGGCAGAGACTGTGGGTGCTTTACTATTTAAAAATGATTTTGTTCGTTCCAACAGAGCATTTGTAGTCTAATTAGTTTGCTTTAATCAATAATTGAAAGTTCAGGAAGTCCAAACCGGGAAATGCAATTTAATTATTTTGTGCTGTGATTGCACACGGGGGTAAAGCGATCATTAATATCTTCATCGGAAACTGGCAGCCATGAAGTGCAGGAGAAAGAAGAGGCTAATTGAATATGATTTTTGAAAAAGTGCTTCAGGAATAAGACTTTAAACGTTATATACAAATCCAGCAGACAATTAATCGCAACAATAAAGCAATTAACCGCTCGAGTGTTCCACCGGGACACGGGCATGAAGCCGGCTGGGTGGTCATGGTCATTACGCTTCAGAAAGTTAAATGATTCTGAATTACATTCGGGATTTTTTATTTGCCCCACTATTATATTTATTACATTGATGTCAATTGGGCAATCTGCTCCCAGTTGCAGGATGTGGGTCAGATACAGTAATCATTAATTCATTCATTATCTTCCACTTAATCCTCTACTAGGGTTGCGGGGGTGGGAGGTGTTCCCCATGTCCCAGGGGAGGACGTTTTGGGCGCTGGGCAGATACACCCAGGACAGGTTCGCCAATCTACCACTGAGCAAGCGCACTCTCACACACACACTATATGGGGCAATTTAAAGCATTAAATTTACCGTGAAGCATAATGGCTTAGTGGTTGGCATGTTCTCCTCTCAGCGCTGGGGATTCCCTGTTTGAATCTCAATCTGGGTGGAGTTTCCATGTTCTCCCCGTGTCCATGTGGGTTTCCTCCAGGTTCTCCGGTTTTCTCCCACAGTCCAAAACATGGATCAAGGCCAATTGAATTCTCCAAATTGCCCCATATAGAGTCCAGTGTCTATGTTAGTGGTGTGTATCCAGTGATAGATTGGCGTCCTCTCTTGGGTGTATCTGCCCAGCGCCCGAAATGTTCTCCCCTGGATGGGCATGGGCAACCCCCCCCCCCCACGGCCCTAGTAGAGGATAATAATGGATGGATGGAAAATTTGATGGCAGGTGGCTCAGTGGTTAGCATGTTCTCCTCTCAGCGCTGGGGATTCAGGTTCGAATCCCAATCTGGGTGGAGTTTCCATGTTCTCCCTGTGTCCGCGTGGGTTTCCTCCAGGTTCTCCGGTTTCCTCCCACAGTCCAAAAACATGGATTAAGGTCAAGTGAATTCTCCAAATTGCCCCATATAGAGTGTGTTTGAGTGAGTGTGTGTCCAGTGATAGATTGGCGTCCTGTCCTGGGTGTATCTGCCCAGCGCCCGAAACGTTCTCCCCTGGATGGGCATGGGGAACCCCCCCGCGACCCTACTAGAGTTAGTATGACCCTAGTATAATGGAAACAGGTGAATTAAACCCATTGATCAGATTTTCCAATGTATTAATAATGTGAGATTACTAATAACTGGGAGAACTATTAAGGACCTCTTGTTAGCAGCTGCTGTTACTTCACCAGGGCATCATCCTCATTCTCATCATCCAGCATTTTCTCTCAGCGTCTTCGACATCAGAGATGCTACAGGAGATAATTACAAGCCTCAGCAAGCAAGACTGCTGCAAATCATAACGACCTAAATTAATTCGTTTACTTCAAGCTGATTACATTAGAACCATGAATACATTACAGAGGAAATATTTACTGATGAGGAACTACAAGTTATGAGACGTAACAGCATGCCCTGCCATCAGCTCAGCGGTGGGGAGCGGAATTATCAATCTGAAGGTTGGGGGTTCGCGGCACGGTGGCTTAGTGGTTGGCATGTACTCCTCTCTGCGCTAGGGATTCCCGGTTTAAATCCCAATCTGGGTGGAGTTTCCATGTTCTCCCCGTGTTTGTGTGGGTTTGATCCGGGTTTTCTGGTTTCCTCCCACAGTCCAAAAACATGGATTAAGGTCAAATGAATTCTCTAAATTGCCCCATATAGAGTGTGTGTCCACTGATAGATTGGCGTCCTGTCCTGGGTGTATCTGCCCAGCGCCCGAGACGTTCTCCCCTGGATGGGCATGGGTCCCCCCCCCCCCCCGGAAGATAATGCATGGATGGAGGTTCCGGGTTCGCGGCACTATGGCTTAGTGGTTAGCATGTTCTCCTCTCAGAATCACAATCTGGGTGGAGTTTCCATGTTCTCGTGTCTGTGTGGGTTTCCTCCGGGTTCTCCGGTTTCCTCCCACAGTCCAAAAACATGGGTCAAGGTCAACTGAGTTCTCTAAATTGCCCTATATAGAGTGTGTGTGTGTGTGTGTGTGAGTAAGTCTGCCCAGTGGTAGATTTGCGTCCTGTCCTGGGTGTAGCTGCCCAGCGGCCGAAACGTTCTCCCCTGTATGGGCATGGGGTACCCCCCCGCCACGACCCTAGTAGAGGATAAAGTGGAATATAATGGATGGATGGAGGTTGGAGGTTCAAACCAACCCTGGCATGGCCACTAACTGGTACTGTATGCATTAATGCAGGGCGGCATGGTGGCTTAGTGGTTGGCATGTTCTCCTCTCAGCGCTGGGGATTCAGGTTCAAATCCCAATCTGGGTGGAGTTTCCATGTTCTCCGGTTTCCTCCCAAAGTCCAAAAACATGGATCAAGGTCAATTGAATTCTCCAAATTGCCCCATATAGAGTGTGTGTGTGTGTTTGTGTGTGTCTCTGTGTGTGTGAGAGAGAGTGAGTGTGTGTCCAGGGATAGATAGGCGTTCTGTCCTGGATGTATCTGCCCAGCACCCAAAACGTTCTCCCCTGGATGGGCATGGGAAAACTCCCCTCCTCCGTGACCCTAGTAGAGGATAAAGCGGAAGATAATGGATGGATGTCTGGATCCAGAATCATATAACTTTCTAAAGCGTAATGACCATGACCACCTGGATGGCGAGAACCCCCCTCCCCCTCCCGCGACCCTAGTAGATGATTCTGAAGAAGGAATCTATGTAATAATGCAACCTTGCAGATTTCTTTGTCCACCTCGTCATTTCATGAGGTTGTCATGCCCACATTTGCCCACCATGCTGCGTTCGTTACACTTAGACCCGGAGTGCATGAGCATAACGAGGACTAGAGAGTGACACCCCACATCCCTGGTCTCCCACTCCAACAGGAGGTTTAATGACATCCCAGTGAAGAGGATTGGTATGATTCTGACGGGTGTACACCACGAAAAAGCAGTTTTAATATTAAAATTAAAGCCTGGTGCTGGGTCTTGTTCCAGGGACTTGTCCAAAAACAAACAGAACAGAGACTAATGTCCTCCTCCTGCTCTGGCTCCGTCCTCAGCACGCCCGTCCCCTGCTCTTTACCTCTCTGTATTTGGGTGATGGACAGCCAGCGTGATGGCTTTTTAATGAAGTCTCATGCAGCATTAAGCTAATGGCCATCAGATTGAACAATGTGCCCTCCTCCAGCTGTCCTCACGCAGCGCCGCGTCTCCGGCATTCTGCACCTACACGGGCGTACACGGTGTCGGAACGAAAGATCTGCTGAGCGGATGGAATTTTCCGGCCTGCTTTCCATTCACGGGAAGTGATCGGGGATGGACTGTAGTCCCCGAATACGCAGCACACTCTTCGGGGTGATATTACAATGCACTTGAACTAAACGGCGCTACAGCAAATGATGAAGCTGCCATTTTTGCTGAGCGTCAACTCTGGGATCGGTGCTCAGGGCTGAATCATGACACATGATGACGCATGGGACCATGGTGTGCTAGGACATATGGAGACGTGCTGGATCAAACCAAAAGAGACCAAATTTTAAGTTATTTTATCATTTATTTATCTATTTATTATCTTCTGCTTTATCTTCTACTAGGGTTGTGGGGGAGGGGGTCCCCAGGCCCATCCATGGGAGAGCATTTCAGACGCTGGGTATATACACCCAGGACAGGCAGCCAATCTATTGCTGGGTACACATTCACTTACACAGACACACAATCTATATGGGGCAATTTAGAGCATTCAATTTACCTTAAATCCATGTATTGGGACTGTGGGAGGAAACACGCACAGACACAAGGAGAACATGGTAACTCCACCCAGATCGGGATTCAAACCTGGATCCCCAGTGCTGAGGGGCAGACATGCTGACCACCAAGCCACGTATATGGGGCAATTTGGAGAACTCATTTGACCTTGATCCACGTTTTTTGGACTGTGGGAGGAAACCGGAGAACCCGCAAGAAACCCACGCGTACATGGGGAGAACATGGAAACTCCACCCAGATTGGGATTCGAACCGGGAATCCCTAGCGCTGGGAGGAGAACATGCCAACCACTAAACAACCATGATGTCCGCCATGTGTCCGGTACTTTCTTGTTAAAGAACTACTCCATCCAGTATCTTCTACTAGGGTCGCGGGGGGTTCCCCATGCCCATCCAGGGGAGTTTCGAGCGCTGACACATACACACACACACACACACACACACGCACACACACACACACGCACACACACACACACACACACACACACACACACACACACACACTCTATATGGGGCAATTTAGAGTATTTAATTTACCTTGATCCATGTTTTTGGACTGTGGGAGGAAACCAGAGAACCCGGAAGAAACCCATGCAGACACGGGGAGAACATGAAAACTCAGATTGGGATTCGAACCAGGAATTCCTAGAGCTGAGAGGAGAACAAGCCAACCACTAAGCCACCGTACCACCCACATTTCAATATCCATCTATTATTTTCCACTTTATCCTCTACTAGTGTCGCAAGGGGGGTTCCCCATGCCCATCCAGGGGAGAACGTTTCGGGCACTTGGCAGATACACCAAGGAGAAAGGGCAATCTATCACTGGGCACACACTTACTCACACAGACACACTCTATATGGGGTAATTTTTGAGAATTAAATTGATCTTGATCCATGTTTTTGGACTGTGGGAGGAAACCGGAGAACCCGGAGGAAACCCACGCGGACACGGGGAGGACATGGAAACTCCACCCAGATTGGAATTCGCCCATGTTTTAATATATAAAGAAAAAGTGCTGTATGTTCTATACAACGTCCACTACATGGGCATCCCGATGCATCCCACCGTCAGCATCGCAGTACTCATCAGGAATCGAATAGTTAAGGAATGAATTGAGTTGAAGATAATGAGAAAGAAATGGTGCGGAGAGACAGTGGGCGACACATGAGGAACGAGGGATGACTCCGGCATTCGCTAATGGCCAGTCTGGAAACTGACCAACTTAATAAAGACTGTTGCTGTCGGCCATGAGTGAACGGCTCGGGCAAACTGTCCATTCAAGTCATTATGCTGATGATACAAATGAGAAACGAGCAAGCAAAATGAGCGGAGCGGGACAGTGAGAGAGACAGTGGGAGAGAGAGAGAGAGAGAGAGTTAGAGAGGTACAAAAGAGAAGCTCACACCATGGCAGCGTTTCCACCCTGCAGTTCTTGACAAAACACATTATTTGTTCCAGATTGCCCCCAAGCCGAGTGCAGAGAGCAGTCTGCGTCCACAAATCTTTAAACTTTTGACTCCGTGTCATCTCTGTAGGTCTGAACTGCAAACCGGGGTCTGAGGGTGTGTAGGAATGCAAAAATGAAACAATGCCCCATATAGAGTGTGTGTGTGAGTGTGTGCCCAGTGATAGATTGCCCCCCTGTCCTGGGTGTATCTGCCCAGCGCCCGAAACGTTCTCCCCTGTATGGGCATGGGGAACCCCCATGACCCTAGTAGAGGATAAAGCGGAAGATAATGGACGGATGGATAATAATAATAATAAACTATATATAAATATAATTTAAAGTCGGGGTCCACCCAGATTGGTGGTTTAGTGGTTGGCATGCTCTCCTCTCAGTGCTAGGGATTCCCGGTTCAAATCCCAACCTGGGTGGAGTTTCCATGTTCTCCCCGTGTCCGTGTGAGTTTCCTCCCGGTTCTCTAGTTTCCTCCCACAGTTCAAAAACATGGATCCAGGTCAATTGAATTCTCCAAATTGCCCCATATAGAGCGTGTCTGTGTGAGTGAGTGTGTGTCCCCAGACGGGACACATAGCCTTGGATGTTTTGTCGGTAGCCCCAGACCTAGCGCTTTATTGTCTACTAGGGTCATGGGGTGGTTCCCCATGCCCATCCAGGGGAGAACATTTCGGGCACTGGGCAGATAGACCCAGGACAGGACGCCAATCTATCACTGGACACACACTCACTCACACACACACACTCTATATGGGGCAGTTTGGAGAAATCAATTGACTTGATCCATGTTTTTGGACTGTGGGAGTAAACTGGAAAACCCGGAGGACACCCACGCGGACATGAAGAACATGGAAACTCGAACCGGGAATCCCTAGCGCTGAGAGGAGAACATGCCAACCACTAAGCCACCATGCCGTGCTACATATATATATATATATATATATATATATATATATATATATATATATATATATATATATATATATATATATATGAATATATATATATATAAAATGTAGTATACATTACAAATATAAATATAGCCGCATATAAAATGTGAGATGTAGCACAAACTATGTACATAAACGGTAGATGTAAGATGGGGTAGATGGCAAATGGGGAGGTGTTATATATAATTTAATACAGAAAGTTTGGGTAAAAGTGGATTATGGATTAATTCTATTTTACAGAGCTGTGAAAAATAAATAAAAATAAAATAAAGATTTTTTTTTTTGTGACCAACACAAAGGAGCAACTTACTTTGTAGTGAAAAGCAAATAATACATGGTTTTCAATATTTTTTGCAAATAAAAATTAGAAAATGTGCCGGGGGTTTGTATTCAGCCTCGGTGCGTCAATCATTTGCAGAGCTTTTGCTGTAATTGCGGCTGAACAGCGTTTGGGGTTTGTCTCCACCAGTTTTGGAAATTGAATTCTTTATCCATTTTTCTTTATGAACAAACAAGGGTTCGGTCCGATCAGTGAGCATCTAATCCATCCATCCATTATCTTCCTCTTTATCCTACACTAGGGGTGTCACTGTCTAGTCCTCGTTATGCTCATGCACGCCGGGTCCAAGTGTAACGAACGCAGCATGGTGGGCAAATGTGGGCATGACAACCTCAAGAAACGACGAGATAAACAAAGGAATCTACAAGGTTGCGTTATTACATACATTCCTTATGCTACATGCCCTCTACTAGGGTCGCGGGCGGGGGGTGGGGGGGCGTTCTCGCCATCCAGGTGGTCATGGTCATTACGCTTTAGAAAGTTATATGATTCTGGATCCAGACATTCATCCATTATCTTCCGCTTTATCCTCTACTAGGGTCGTTGGGGGGCTCCCCATGCCCATCCAGGGGACAACATTTTAGGCAGATAGGCACTAGGCAGATACACCCAGGAAAGGGGGGGCAATCTATCACTGGACACACACTCACACATACACACACACAAACACACACACACACACACACACACACACACAGACACACTCTATATGGGGCAAATTCCATCCATCCATTATCTTCCCCTTTATCCTAGGGTCACGGGGGGTTCCTCATGCCCAAGCAGGGGAGAACATTTGGGGCGCTAGGCAGATACACCCAGGACAGGACACTAATCTATCGCTGGGCAAACACTCACTCACACAGACACACTCACTTGACCTTGAGCCATGTTTTTGGACTGTGGGAAGAACCCGGAGAACCCGGAGGAAACCCGTGTGGACAGCGGGAGAACATCCAGACTGGGATTCGAACCTGAAAACCTAGAGCTTTATCCTCTATTAGGGTCGTGGAGGGGTCCTCCATGCCAATCCAGAGGGAGAACGTGTTGGGCGCTGGGCAGATACACCCAGGACAGGACACCAATTTATCACTGGGCACACACACACACACACACACACACACACACACACACACACACACACACAAAGACACACTCTATATGGGGCAATTTCCATCCATCCATTATCTTCCGCTTTATCCTTTGCTAGGATCAGGGGGGGGGGGGGGTCTTCATGCCCATCCACGGGAGAGAGTTTCGGGTGCTGGGCTGATACACCCAGGAGAGGGCGCCAATCTATCACTGGGCACACACTCACACATCCACACACAAATTGGCCCTATATAGTGTGTATCTGTGTGAGTGAATGTGGATCTAACGATCACACGTCCGCCACTCAGCTGAGCTCCAGGTTCAAATCCCAACCGGGCTGAAGTTTCCATGTTCTCTCCGTGTCCCTATGGTTTTTTTCTGGGTTCTCTGGAACATGAATTCAAGGTAAATTGTCTGTTTAAATTGCCCTATCTAAATTGCCCCTATATTGTGTGTATCTGTGAGTGAATGTGGGTCTAACGATCGCACATCTGCCACTCAGCTGAGCTCCAGGTTTAAATCCTGATCAGGGTGAAGTTCCCATGTACTTCCTGTGAACATGAATTCAAGGTGAATTGTCTGCTTTAAATTGCCCCTATATAGTGTGTTTTTCTATGTGAGTGAGTGTGTTTCCAACAAAGAAATGACACCCTCTCCTTGGTATATCTGCCCAGTACCCAAAACATTCTACCCTGGATGGTCATGGGGAACCCCCCCTATTCCCCCACAACCCTTGTAGAGGATTAAGCAGAAGATAACAAGGTAAGTTGACGTAAATGGATTACATAATAATTAGGTCGGGGCAGGTTAGGGCAGAATTCTAATTGGTGTTGCAGAGATGGAAGTGGAACAGATCGGGATTAAAAACATGATTAAAATACGACTGGTTTAAAAGTTTGGCCTAATCATGAATACGTTCCCTACGTTCTCCAAGTGAAGGTGTGTAGGAGTGATGAGCAGTTTCAAAGACAGGAAAGGGGAGCGCTAATGAATACCTGAAAGCACACGAACAGATAAGGAAAGCAAAATAGTGAAGAAAAAAAACGAAACCAAGCTGCGTGGAATAGATAAAGAAAATCAAACTCCCAAAATAAAAAGGGGAAGCTGGAGGGAAAACGTGAAGGTGTTAGCGTTTTTTTGTCCTGGTAAATCTGTTTAATCTGCCTCAGCTATGTTTTCCCGTCATTACCGATATGTTTAAATACCCAGCCTTTCCCAGTGTTGCCTGTTGGAATGTTGCTTTGAGTTATGGTCACGTCTGTGGCTGCGTCTCCTCCGGTGTCTTCTGCATTAAAATCTATTCTTAAACAGTCTGGATTCTGTTCTCTCTAGCCATCGCTAATTGTAACACATGGTAGGTTTGTTAGACTCTTCATTTTGGGATGCTCTGTGGGAGGTTCATAGCTTGGTGCTCTATATGTCTCCACAAGTTGACCTGTTGGGTACTCTATAAGGAGCAATTTTAAGAATTCAATTGACCTTGATCCATGTTTTTGGACTGTGGGAGGAAACCGGAGAACCCGGAGGAAACCCACACGGACACGGGGAGAACATGGAAACTCCACCCAGATTGGGATTCAAACCGGAAATACCTAGCACTGAGAGGAGAACATGCTATGCACCAAGCCACCGTGCCGCGCTATCTGCCAATATCCATCCATCCATTATCTTCCGCTTTATCCTCTAAAAGGGTCGCGGGGGGGGGGGGTCCTATGCCCATCCAGGGGAGAACGTTTTGGGCGCTGGGCAGATACACCCAGGACAGGACGCCAATCTATCATTGGACACACACTCACTCACACACACACACTCTATATGGGGCAATTTGGAGAATTCAATTGACCTTGATCCATGTTTTTGGACTGTGGGAGAACATGAAAACTCCACTGGAGTCCCCAGCGCTGAGAGGAGAACATGCTAACCACTAAGCCACCATACTACCCCCTGAGCTAGGGCAAGTTAACATCTTCAGTTCACCTATCTGTGGGTCAAAAAGCACTCAAGATCATTCAAAAACCTCCACAGACACAGGAAGGACATACGGACAGACTCCACCTGTGCTCGTCCGGACTGAAAATAGAACACGGGACCATTGTAGCTAAGAGGTGCTAACCGCTAATAGCTAACCGCTGTGCCGCCGTGCCGCTCCATTTGTGATGCTGATAATGACGCTATTTGCGGCGTTTGCCGTGGCGCCGCTTCTAATCTGACTGGAAGCCAGAGCTGATGGAATAAATTATCAAAAGAAAGTCCAAATCTGAGCTTTTATTCGTTAATTTGAAAGTCTGCTGCGATGCAAATAAAACTACAGCAGCTTCACATGAGTTGTTTGCCTCGTGGCTTTCATCCCGAAATGTTCAAAATCTATTTGCCTTTATTATTTAAAGTGGGAGACATTAAGCACCGGGGCTTTGGCTGTTGGAGCCTCTCAAACATGATCTTTAAACTCTTAAAAATATATTTTATTATTTTACCAGAGCCGTTTGTTGACGGCTGTGCTGATCGTGATGGGGAGCTTCACTGGATGCTCATGTGAATTTGATCTTTGAATTTGAAATTAATTAGAACTGAGAAAAAATAAATAAATAAATATATATATATATATATATATATATATATATATATATATATATATATATATATATATATATATATACACACACACACACACACACACACACACACACACACACACACACACACACACACACATATATATATATATATTCATTCATTCATTCATTCATTATCTTCCGCTTATCCTCTATTAGGGTCGCGGTGGGGTTCCCCATACCCATCCAGGGGAGAACATCTCGGGCGCTGGGCAGATAGACCCAGGACAGGGCGCCAATCCATCGCTGGGCACACACTCACTCACACAGACACACTCTAAACAGGGCAATTTTGAGAACTCAATTAACTTGATCCATGTTTTTGGACTGTGGGAGGAAACTGGAGAACCCGGAGGAAACCCACGCAGACACGGGGAGAACATGGAAACTCCACCCAGATGGGGATTCGAACCAGGAATCCCTAGCGCTGAGAGGCGAACGTGCTAACCACTAAGCCACCGTGCCGCCCTATATATATATATATATATATATATATATATATATATATATATATATATATATATATATATATATATATATATATATACATATATATACATAGGGCGGCACGGTGGCTTAGTGGTTAAATATGTTCTCCTCTAAGTGCTGGGATGGAGTTTCCATGTTCTGCCCGTGTCCACGTGGGTTTCCTCCGGGTTCTCCGGTTTCCTCCCACAGTCCAATTGCCCCATATAGAGTGTCTATGTGTGTGTTGTCTGTGTGAGTGAGTGTGTGTCCAGTGATAGATTGGTGCCCTGTCCTGGGTGTATCTGCTCAGCGCCTGAAATGTTCTCCAATGGATGGGCATGGGGAACCCTAGTGGAGGATAAAGCGGAAGATAATGAATGGATGGATGGATATATATATATATTTTTTTTATTAATTAATTTATTTCATTCATTCATTCATTGTCTTCCACTTTATCTTGTATTAGGGTCGCAGGGGGGTTCCCTATGCCCATCCAGGTGAGAACATTTCAGGCGCTGAGCAGATACACCCAGGACAGGGCACCAATCTATCACTGGGCACACACTCACTTACACAGACACACTCTTTATGGGGCAATTTGGAGAACTTCATTGACCTTGATCCATGTTTTTGGAGTGTGAGAGGAAACCGGAGAACCTGGAAGAAACCCACGCCAACATGGGCAGAACATGAAAACTCCACCCAGATTGGGATTCGAACCTGAAATCCCCAGCACTGAGAGGAGAATCCTAAATAAAATCCCGTTGTTGTTCTTTCCCTCAGTCAGAGTTCTGTTCTCTCACTCGCTGTTTGTTTTCTCGGTTCCTGGTTCTTGTGTTGATCACTGAAGGTGCCGCCGTCTCTCCCATCTAATCCACTTCACCTCCCCGCAGCTCCGCCTCCCAAAAAAGTGCATGTTCCTTAGCAGCCATCCTCTCAGCTGCTGTCTCGCGTCTCTTGTTGGTTTTTTTGAGCCTTATCGGCATGTCCCTCAAGAGAACTCTTAATTACCGAACGGGTTCCGAACAGCGCGTGG
The DNA here is from genome assembly GCA_019802435.1 of Corydoras maculifer. NCBI lineage: Eukaryota > Metazoa > Chordata > Actinopteri > Siluriformes > Callichthyidae > Corydoras > Corydoras maculifer. The sequence goes on along the minus strand of JAFMOD010000890.1, from coordinate 116,162 downwards.
AACCGCGTGGAAGAGCTTTCTGAGAGCTGGATAGGTCCTGCTCACCCTGCACATTTGTATGCGTGGGTGGGTGCAGAGGTGATGTAATGATGGGTGGAAACATTTAAGTGCAAGATCTCATCAACAGAGAACACAATTTTATGCTTTTCCATGACTATATTGAAACTGATTTGTCGCACCAATATCCGAAGGCTATGTGTGCACACTTGGAGCCTGGATGGGAATGCATGTTTTTTTTGTGCATGCTGCTCTGTGTGTCATGATTTACAAAGATTTCTGGGATCGAGTGGAGCCACAGTGCCACCTAAAGGTGGTTAATTGTAATGGAACATGGTCTGCATCAAAGTGGCGGCTCGATTCGGACTCATTATTGTATAATTCGGATCAAATCTGTGTGATATGGGTAGACATACTGTATGTTCACACACACGCAGATGTTTTCTTGTTATACAGATGGATGTAGGCCATGTCTGTGTCTGAGTTCTCCAAATTTCCTACCAAAGTCCGAAAAAACATGGATTGGATGGGCGGGCTGTCCTGGATGGGCATGGGGAACCGTTAAAGTCTAATAGTGAATGTAATGGGGAATAAATTTACATACACAGGTAATCCCAAGTACTCTAAACCACCCTTGCCATTTGAGTGACTTCACATTTAAATCCAGATTGTCCAAAAGAACATGGATTCCTGTTGAACTGGCTGCTCTAAATTGCCCCCATATAGCGTGTATAGGCTGTGTGAGTGACTGGATGGATAGGCGCCCTTTACTAGGTGTATCTTTCCAGCGACCGAAACTTTCTGTCCTGGATGGGCATGGGGAACCCTATGTAAAATTTTTAGGTGGCCACCATATTTTTTAGCGGTGCAATGTGAAACCTCACCACTAGATGGCAGGTCATTTTGCAGAAAGATTTTTTTAACGTCTAATACTGAATGTAATGGGGAATAAATTTACATACACAGGTAAACCCAGGTACCCTAAACCACCCTTGGTGGGCTGAATGCGGTCCAGAGCTGGACCAGGATTCATTTGCCATTTGAGTGACTTCACCTTTAAATCCAGATTGCCCCATATAGCGTGTATAGTCTGTGTGAGTGAGTCCTGAACCCGAAACCTTCTGTCCTGGATGGGCATGTAAAATTTTTAGGTGGCCACCATATTTTTTAGGGATGCAATGTGTAACCTTACCACTAGAGAGCAGGTTATTTGGCAGAAAGACATTTTTAAAGTGGCGGCACGGTGGCTTAGTGGTTAGCACGTTCGCCTCTCAGCGCTAGGGATTCCCGGTTCGAATCCCCATCTGGGTGGAGTTTCCATGTTCTCCCCGTGTCTGCGTGGGTTTCCTCCGGGTTCTCCGGTTTCCTCCCACAGTCCAAAAACATGGATCAAGTCAATTGAATTCTCCAAATTGCCCCCTATAAGAGTGTGTTTGTGTGAGTGAGTGAGTGAGTGTGTGCCAAGCGATAGATTGGCGCCCTGTCCTGGGTCTATCTGCCCAGCGCCCGAGACGTTCTCCCCTGGATGGGCATGGGGAACCCCACTGCGACCCTAATAAGAGGATAAGCGGGAGATAATGAATGAATGAATGAAAATGAATGAACATTTTTAAAGTCTAATACTGAATGAAATGGGGAATAACTTGAGATACACAGGTAAACCCAAGTACCCTAAACCACCCACCCCCCCGGGGGGGGGGGGGGGGGGGGGGGGGGGGGGGGGGGGGGGGGGGGGGGGGGGGGGGGGGGGGGGGGGGGGGGGGGGGGGGGGGGGGGGGGGGGGGGGGGGGCACACACACACCAAAGACCTATTTGCATTCTACGACGCCCAAAAAACTAATGATCTAAGGAGACCAATTACCCCAAAATCCATGTTCTTGCAATAACATATTAGCACACACATCTCCACAAGTGGGAGGTTCCACTTTAATTAGGGTGGCTGCAACAGACAGGAGTGAACTCTGCAGTGGGGAATTGTGCGCAGATTGCACAAAAACGTGGAGGAGAACACTTGTTCAGGGACCTCAACGTTCATGGCTGATGGTCTCCGCATCCCTGCACTTGCCCTCCGCTACCATGTAGTGATTACAAGGACAAATCGAGCCGCCTCAGCTGAAGCGCTGCGAGTGTGTGTGGGCTGTTAAGGGCTGCAGTGTGGGACTTTCTTAAATTGATCCCTGTTCTGTGAGCGGCTCAGGACTGCAATGCTGCGAAGAAGTGCTGCTGAAGCAGGAAACACACGGGCAGGTGAGCCGGATGGAACATTCAGGGATTCACCCACCACAACGAACCAGCTGGTCAACATCTACACTGATTATAAATTACAAAATGTTATAAGTTGGCAATTCTTTCCTCTCCTCTATATGGCCTTGGGGTTTTGGACTGTGGGAGGAAACCGGAGAACCTGGAGGAAACCCACGCAGACACAGGGAGAACATGGAGACTCCACCCAGATTGGGATGCGAACCGGGAATCCCTAGCGCTGAGAGGAGAACATGCCAACCACTACACCCCTGCTTTGACTCATCTTGGTATAATCCATCCATCCATTATCTTCTTCTACTAGGGTCGCGTGGGGGTTCTCTATGGGAGAACATTTCGGGCACTGGGCAGATACACCCAGGACAGGACACCAATCTATCACTGGGCACACACTCACTCACACAAACACACACACACACTCACACACACACACACATACACACACTTATATGGGACAATTTGAAAAATTCACTTGACCTTGATCCATGTTTTTGGGCTGTGGGAGGAAAACGGAAAACCTGGAGGAAACCCACACAGACACGGGGAGAACATGCAAACTCCACCCAGATTGAGATTCGAACTGGGAATCCCTAGCACTGAGAGGAGAACATGCCAACCACTAAGCCACCATGCCGCCCATCTACACTGATTATAAATTACAAAATGTTATAAGGTGGCTTAGTGGTTGGCAATTGTTTTCTTTCCTCTATATGGGACAATTTGGAGAATTCAATTGACTTGAACCCGGAGGAAAGCGCGTGAGGGGTTCCCAATGCCCATCCAGTTGAGAACATGTCAAGCGCTAGGCAGATACTCCCAGGACAGGACACCAATCTATCACTGGGCACACACTCATTCACACAGACACACTCAATATGAAGCAATTTGGAGAACTCAATTGACCTTGATTCTTGTTTTCAGACTGTGGGAGGAAACCGGAGAACACGGAGGAAACCCACGCGGACATGGGGAGGACATGGAAACTCCACCCAGACTGGGATTCGAACCTGGAATCCCTAGCGCTGAGAAGAGAACATGCTACCCAGGATTATAAAAGTAAATTTAATAAGTTTAATCATTGCTTGCTGCACCCACAAAAATGGCTTCAGCAAACAACTGGCAGAAGCAGCAACCCGGGTTCCGTTAAAGGCATATTAAATCTGTAAGTTGACAGAAATAACTCTGGAACAGCTTGTGCACTGCTTCCGCCAACGTTTACACTTGCAAGACAGCGCGGGAATAAATAACGCGGGAATATATATATATTATATATACGCAGTTCTTGACATTTATTTTCTCCATACATCTACAGTGTACAGCAAACATTATTATCTACACTGACACACAGACTTTATTTGTTTTCGTCTTTGAGAGATGGCTTTTCATACGAACATGCCGCCGCGCTTGCTGTGGTCTTTTAAACCTTTCGAGATGGAATTGTGCCACTGCATTGGTTCCACTTTCATCGTAAATTGAGGTGTCCAAAAGAACAACGTTGAGACAGCATCAGTCAATAGGTTCAGGCTGTACCGTCATGGGGCAATTATAGTTCTCATCTCTATATTCTGCTCAATCCTCCACTAGGTTTATGGAAGGGTTCCTCATGCCCAGCCAGAGGAGAACGTTTGGGGAATTAGACAGTTACACACACTATATAGGGGAAATTTTGCTTAGATTGGCTTTTTACAATCGTCCATTGGCTCAAAGCAGTTTAGAACCACTGAAGAGCACGCCGAAGGAACAGTGGCAAGAAAAACTTTCTTGTGCGGACCAAAGCTCTTTGTTGTTCAACGCTATTAGGAAACAAACCTCTGTACTATAAGGTTGAAACACTAATTGCTGAAACCATCCATCAATTATCTTCCACTTTATCCTCTACTAGGGTCGCAGGGGGGGGGGGGGGGTCCCCATGCCCATCCAGGGGAGAACGTTTTGGGCGCTGGGCAGATACAACCAGGACAGGACTCCAATCTCTCACTGGACACACACACACTCACTCACACAGAAACACTCTATATGGGCAATTTGGAGCATTCATTTGACCTTGATCCATGCTTTTGGACTGTGGGAGGAAACCGGAGAACCCATGAGGACACAGGGAGAACATGGAAACTCCACCCAGATTGGGATTTGAACCGGGAATCCCTAGCACTGAGAGGAGAACATGCCAACCACTAAGCCACCATGCCGCTCTCATGAGAAACCATCCATCCACCCATGCGTTATTTTCCGCTTTATCCTCTACTAGGGTCGTGGGGGGGGGGTTCCCCATGCCCATCCAGGGGAGAACGTTTCGGGCGCTGGGCAGATACACCCAGGACTGGACGCCAATCTATCACTGGACACCCACTCACTCACACAAACACGCTCTAAATGGGGCAAATTCGAGAATTCAGTTGACCTCGATCCATGATCTATGTTTTTGGACTTTGGGAGGAAACCAGAGAAAATGCAAACTCCACCTAGATTGGGATTCCAACTGGGAATCCCCAGGGCTGAGAGGAGAACATGCCAACCACTAAGCCACCATGCCGCCCTTAGGCAGGGACCCAAAATGATGGATGACAGTGTGGGGTTTGTTTACATCCCTTAGGATGGATGGGGAGACAGTTTGTTACACCCGACCCGACCTGACCCGATCCAATATCCTGATGTGATAGGTCCGGGTCACGACCAAGTCACATTAGCAATGGAAGCGGAGAGATCCCATTTGTTGTACATAACCACGGGTTCCTAAATTCTCTGAGGGCTCATTTCAAGGGTTTCCACGAGCAGCTGGGAGATGGGGATGTGACGCCACATCTCCAGAAATGTAAAACAGCTCAGTCTTGCTCGGCTTTAGCTGTAAGTGTCGAGCTGACATCTATGACAAGATATCCTCCAGACATGCAGAGACGCCAGCCGTGACTGAGGTGCCGGAATGAGGCAAGAGGAGAACGGCACCGCGATTCGGAGAAATAACGCCAGAGAATAAAAGTTTACCAAGAAAAACAGTTTCAACAGGAAGGATCTGCAGGAACCAACACTGAACCCACTGTGGTTCTGACAGTTCCATCCATCCATCCATCCATTATCTTCAGCATTATCCTCTACTAGGGTCGCGGGGGGATGAACCCAGAGGAACCCCACGTGGACACGGGGAGAACATGGAAACACCACCCAGATTGGGATTCGAACCAGGAATCCCTAGTGCTGAGAGGAGAACATGCCAACCACTAAGCCTACGTGCCGACTCATCTTGGTATAATCCATCCATTATCTTCCGCTTTATCCTCTACTAGGGTCGCGGGGGGTGGGGGGGGAGTTCCCTATGCCCATCCAGGGGAGAACGTTCCGGGCACTGGGCAGATACACCCAGGACAGGACGCCAATCTATCATTGGGCACACACTTACTCACACACACACACTCTATATGGGGCAATTTGGAGAATTCAATTGACCTTGAAACCATGTTTTTGGACTGTGGGAGGAAACTGGAGAACCCGGAGGAATCCCATGCGAACACGGGGAGAACATGGAAATTGCACCCAGATGGGGATTCGAATCGGGAATCCCTAGCAATGAGAGGAGAGCAATGCAACCACTAAGCCACCGTGCCGCCTTGATCAAGGTTAATTGAGTTCTACAAATTGTCCCATATAGAGTGTGTGTCTGTATGTGAGTGAGTGTGTGCCCAATGATAGATTGGCATCCTGTCCTAGGTGTATCCGCCCAGTGCCCAGAACGTACTCTCCCCCCGCGACCCTAATAGAGGATAATGCGGAAAATAATGGATGGATTATTCTTCATGTTTAGGTTCTATTCCGGTCGTGGTCGATACCCCTCAGCAGCTGAGATACAGACACATGGAGAAACTGGATTTCTATTGGACCGGCAGTCCTGCAGGATGCCCTCAATGGACTTCACCACACAGTCTATACCTGGCTGTTCTACAATGTTTATGCTGACCCCCCCCACCACGCTCAAGTAGGATGAGTCCCCCATTGAGCCTCGGTCCTCGCAAGGTTTCTTCCTTTAAATACCAACATAACAAGGAGTTTTGTCTTGCCGCTGTCTCTTGGTCTTGCTCTTTGGGGGTTTAAAGGTTTATAACTTTGTAAAGCTGCTTTGTAACAATGTACGATTGTAAAAAAAAACGCTATATAAAAAAATTACTAGAACTTGAACTTCATGCTAATCTACTCATCACTGCGCCACATTGCCTCACCCACTGATTCTGGTTGCCCGTATACAGATGCATACAGGTCCGTGGCTCCAGCTCTGTGTGTCCACAGGTTTGTGACGCCCTGAAGGGGAACGCCCTCTGATCTTTCAGTGGTGACGAGGACGAGTCCACAGTGAGAACCCACATATAGAAACCACAGAGAGATCCCACAGGGAGAACCCCAACATGGGTCTCGGAACTCAATACTCATATTATTCTTTATGCTTAGGTTCTATTCCAGTCGTGGTTGATACCCCTCAGCAGCTGAGATGCAGCTAAGAACACATGGAGAACCTGGATTTCCATTGGATGGGCGGTCCTGCAGAAAGTCCTCAATGGACTTATACAGTTTTCCAATTGTTAAATACGGGTCACATGATCACCACATGATCTGTACATGGCTGTTCTACACTGTTGATGCTGCCCCCTCCCCCACTCACGGGTTTGTGACGCCCTGTACTCGAACGCCCTCTGATTTTTCAGCAGTGACAAGGAAGAGTCCACGGAAGGAAGAGAGGAACTCTGAACGTTTTCCAGCAACCTTCATTTTTCTTTGTCCTGTCACCTGGAAACCTCCACGGCTTTAAAATCTGAACTCAAAAAGCCTGTGAAGTCACTCGATTGCCCCACTCAGCCATCCAACAACCCTCCCCCCACCCGTATAGATAAATACGGGTCGCATGATCACCACACGATCTGTGCATGGCTTTTCTAGACTGTTGATGCTGCCCCCCACTCACAGGTTTGTGATGCCCTGTAGTAGAACACCTTCTGATCTTTCAACGGTGATGAGGAAGAGTCCACAGAGAGAACCCACAGGGAGAACCCCAGCGTAGGTCTCGGAACTCGTAACATTTTCCAGCAACCTTCATTTTTCTTTGTCCTGTCACCTGGAAACCTCCACAGCTTTAACATCTGAACTTGAAAAGCCCGTAAAGTCACTCGATTACCACTCGCCCCTCCAACACCCCCGCCGGAGCAGCACTGTCCTACCCCGCGATCCACCATCTGCCTTTGTTGTCTGTGAACGGCGGTAGATTAGAAGCTTGTAATTCCGTTTCTTCTCCTCTTTTTCGTTCATGGTGTTTTGATGTGGAGAAAAATGTCAACAGCAGCCGCTCTGTTGGGAAAATAGCAGCATCGGCACTATTACTGACTCTGGGATGAGTTGGGGGGGGGGGGGAGTGTCAGACCAATCAATGCCTGAGTGCTGAAGGTTACTGCTACACCAAGGGTTTGAAACACTCGTGGTCCGGGGGGGGGGGGGGGTTAAGACCCTGTGATTGAAGTTTTTCTGAACACCTTTACAGAAATAAATGTGGGGTTCTGGAACCTCAGGAGACGTGTGGGACATGGCAGAACATGGCGTGCATGACAAGACATTTAAATACCTGCTGGGAGTGATGTCTCACTCGATGACGGAGATACCGGAAAACCTGGACCCATCCAGAACGCCACCCATCTACAAGCTGGGATGCGTCTCTCAGCGCTGGGGATTTCGTAGTATGAACGTAGTATGGCGGATCGTTCTCCGGCTGCCCCACCCCCACGGCGTCCCCGCTGATATGTTCGCCAACAACAAGGACAGGTCATGCTTGCTCTCCAACGTTCCCAGCAGCACTTAAAGTGTGAAAGTGCCTTGCTATGTTTGCCCAGGCGAGCGATCTGGTCATTAACGCCTGACGGCGGCTAAACACACGACACCTGGTCAGTTTTATCGCCTCCTCTCCATTAGAACTCACTCTCGCTCTCGCATTGTCAGCCAGCCTTCTGCTCCCACATGCTACAGGCCACTCTCTCACCCTCTCTCTCTCTCTTTCTCTCTCTCTCATCCTATTCTCCTGTTTATTTTGTTCTCTGTGCCAGCCCTCTGTATTTATCTCTTTAGAACACCACTCTGCATTAGAAAAGCGACAGCACGGTGCTCTGGTGCTCAACCCGGTGTCATCTTGCCCCGGTGGTGACAGCTCAGAGTCCACAATGCCCTGCTGGGGCTTTTGAAGTCAGGCCAGCTCACACCACACAATATTTTGTCATATTTTTCTCCATGTTTTGGTTCTATTCCGGTCGTGGTCGGTACTCCTCAGCAGCTGGGATGCAGCTGAGGACCAGGAGTTCTATTGGACTGGCTGTCCTGCAGGACGCCCTTAATGGACTCATAGTTTTTCAATTGTTAAATACGGGTCACCTGATCGGGTGGCATAGTGGCTTAGTGGTTGGCATGTTCTCCTCTCAGCGCTAGGGATTCCCGGTTCAAATCCCAATCTGGGTGGAGTTTCCATGTTCTCCCTGTCTGCAGGGTTTCCTCCAGGTTCTCCGGTTTCCTCCCACAGTCCAAAAACATGGATCAAGGTCAATTAAATTCTCCAAATTGCCCCATATACAGTGTGTTTGTTTGAGTGAGTGTGTGCCCAGTGATAGGTTGGCGTCCTGTCCTGGGTGTATCTGCCCTGGGCCTGTAATTTTCTTCCCTGGATGGGCAAGGGGACCCCCCCGCGACCCTAATAGAGGTAAAAGCAGGAAAAATGGCTAAATTGACGGTCATCTGAGGTTCTGAGGTTGCAACTCTCTGGCGGTCCCATATTCGGGGTTCCGATCTCTCCGGCGATCCCACCTTCGGAAGTCCCAGCTCTCTGGGATACCACCTTCGGAGATCTCAGCTCTCTGGCTGATCACACCTTTGGAGGTCACAGCTCTCCGGCGATCCCACCTTTGGAGGTCACAGCTCTCCAGCGATCCCACCCTCTTAGGTCCCAGCTCGCCTGGGATCCCACTTATGGAGGTCCTAGCTCTCCAGTGATCCAACCTTCGTAGGTCCCATCTCTTTGGCAATCCCAACTTCGGAGGTCCTAGCTCTCCAGCGGTCCCACCTTGCGATATCCCAGCTCTCCAAAGGTGCCGTCTGTACCTCTCCGATCATCACCACGATGAGCCATGCCTCTTCTTCTTCGCAAGATGCCTGGAACCTCAGCTTGCCATTCTCACTTAGCTTCACTTTCCATTAAAAGGCTGTGCATATCCTCTGGAGAACGTACCTAGAATCCCACAGGGGGTAGAAATCGGCAATTTTCTGCCTCTGGGTTCGTGGTTCCAACTTTGTCTGTCCGCGGGTTTGTGACTGTCTGATCTTTCAGTCGCGCCAATCTAAAGTCTAAGCTCTCCTGCTCTCTGGTGGTAGATGCCTTCCATGCCTTCTCTGTTCCGCTTAGGGCACCTACTGTTCGACCACAATGGCTAAATCGCCCCTTTCCCCACCCACTCTGCTTTGCTGGGTCAGGGTCATGGTGTGCACCCCTACTGGAGAACATGCCCCTGAAGCCCGCAGGTGGCATCATCCTTGGTTCTCATTGCGTTATGAGGACCAGAACGGTTGCCCAACCACAGGACCGGGCTTTACTCACAGATTTACATAATTACCTCTAATCAACATACCATTGATCTACCAACAGACCATTAACATACCAACAGACCATTGGCTCCGCCTCCCCTATGCTGCTGCCAATACATACACATGGCCCTGCAGTGGACTTCCTGTTCAAACGTTCTAAACTCTAACCCGAGGGCAGTAAGAGAACCACGAGCCAGTCGAGGAGATGAGAGGAGGGTAGAAAGCTGTGGGATAGTTCTAAATAATCTCTCACTCTCAAATCTCTGTGTAGGTGTTCTCTGAGGCTCTCGACGTGTTAAGAGGAGCGGCGCAGAGGGCCCGGTGGGCTTGAGTGGGCAGAGGTTGGGGTTCTTCACTCGCTTTGATCAGGGGTAATTACCTGCAGGGAGTAAGAGCAGTTCACTACAGGGCTGCTGGTTTGAACCTGGTTTACAAACCTATAGAACTCTGGGTCTGAGGGTTCTACAATGTGTTACCTAAATACAAAATCCCCCTGCTGGATGCTTTATTAGATACATCGGCTATTAGCAAATTGGAGAACCATTTGCCTTTAAAACGGCCTTAAGTCTTGGTGGCATATTGGGTCGAGCGGGGCGGAACTTGCAGATTAGAGGCAGGCTTGGAAGGCAGAGCAGGTCAGCAGTGACAACTGACTGAAATAAGGAGCCTGTGGCTTAGTGGTTGGCATGTTCTCCTCTCAGTGCTGGTGATTCCCGGTTCAAATCCCAATCTGGGTGGAGTTTCCATGTTCTTCTCGTGTCCGCGTGGCTTTCCTCCAGGTTCTCCGGTTTCCTCCCACAGTCCAAAAACATGGATCGAGTTCAATTTAATTCTCCAAATTGCCCTATATAGAGTGTGTGTGTGTGTGTGTGAGTGAGTGTGTGTTTAGTGATAGATTGGCGCCCTGTTTTGGGTGTATTTGCCCAGCGCCCGAAATGTTCTCCCCTGGATGGGCATGGGGAACCCCAGTAGAGGATAAAGCGGAAGATAATGTACAAATGAGTTAATGAAAATAAAATAAAATCCATCCATTATCTTCCGCTTTATTCTCTACTGGGGTTCCCCATACCCATCCAGGGGAGAACGTTTCGGGCGCTGAATATAAAGATCCAGGAGAGGGCGCCAATCTATCGCACACTTACTCACACAGACACACACATAATTACACACCATATTGGATAATTATCCATCCATCCATTATCTTCCGCTTTATCCTGTATTAGGGTCACGGGGGTTCCCCATTGCCGCTGGGCAGATACACCCAGGACAGGACGCCAGTCTATCGCTGGGCACACACTCACTCACACAAACACACTCTATATGGGGCAATTTGGAGAACTCAATTGACTTGATCCATGTTTTTGGACTGTGGGAGGAAACCGGAGAACCTGGAGGAAACCCACGCGGACAGACGTGGGAAAACATGCAAACTCCACCCAGATTGGGATTCGAACCGGGAATCCCTAGCGCTGAGAGGAGAACATGCCAACCACTAAGCCACCCATTGGATAATTATTAATCTTTTTAATATTGAACTAGGTGGCACAGTGGCTTAGTGGTTAGCACGGTCGCCTCTCAGCGCTAGGGATTCCTGGTTCGAATTCCCATCTGGGTGGAGTTTCCATGTTCTCCCCGTGTCTGCGTGGGTTTCCTCCGGGTTCTCTGGTTTCCTCCCACAGTCCAAAAACATGGAATAAGTCAATTGATTTCTCTAAATTGGCCCATATAGAGTGTGTATGCGTGCGTGTCTGTGTGAGTGAGTGTGTATCCAGTGATAGATTGGCTCCCTGTCCTGGGTGTATCTGTCCAGCGCCCGAAACGATGAGCATGGGGAACCCCACCTTGACCCTAATATAGGAAAAAGCGGAAGATAATGAATGAATGAATGAATATTCGACTGTGGGAGGAAACCCACACAGACACAGGGAGAACATGGAAACTCCTCACAAATCGAGATTCAAACTTAGATCCCCTGCGCTGAGAGGAGAACATGCCAAACATTAGCCACTGTGCTGCTGTTTTCATGCTGTTGAGACCAAATTCTGACCCCACCATCTGAATTCCGATGGTGTTAAGAACAGCCAGGTGAATGAACTGCTAGAAATTGCCCCTATCTAAATTGCCCCTATACAGATAAGATAAGATAAGACAAGATAGACCTTTATTTGTCCCACAATGGGGAAATACACATTAAGGTCTATCTTATCTTATACAATGTGTGTGTCTGTGAGTGAGTGTGTGTCCAGTGATAGATTGGCACCCTGTTCTGGGTGTATCTGCCCAGCGCCCAAATCGTTCTCCCTTGGATGGGCATGAGGATTGCCCCCCACGACCCTAGTAGAGGATAAAGCAGAAGATAATGAGATTTTTAAGATTGTTGATCAAACTCCATCCTTAATCCACCCCCAGGACACAAAACGCTTCCTCACTGAGTTTCATTATGAGTTGAGTTAAGTTCTAGTTAATTTTCTGAGATGTAATTTATTAGAATTATTAAAAGCTTCATATTTTTGGGTTGTTCTCTAATGAGCCCTAAACTGTGTTCTTACAGATGATGCTTTGTATTTTGGATGGCTCACAATAAAACGTTCGATCCATGAACCTGCAGCGCCATCTACAGTCAGATAAAAGATTCTGTGCTCTGTATTTAAGCTTCAGATGAGGTGCATTGGCTGTAAAAGGCTGATCTTGTCTGAAGTGTTGAATCTTACAGTAATTAAAAAAAAAAAAAAAAAAATATTGATTTACAATTGTTTAGCACATCTGCCTCTCAGTGCTTGTGATCCAGGCTTAAATCCCAATCTGGGTGGAGTTTCCATGTTCTCCCCGTTTCCTCCCACAGTCCAAAAATGTGGATTTAAGGTAAATTGAATGCTCTTAATTGCCCCATATAGTGTGTGTATGTGTGTTAGGTGTATCTGCACAGCACCTGAAATGTTCTCCCCTGGATGGGCATGGGAACCCATTGACAAAGTACATTATATATAATTCAGATGTGAATCCCAATCTGGTTGGAGTTTCCATGTTCTTCCCAAATCCGCGTGGGTTTCCTCCGGGTTCTCCGGTTTGCTCCCACAGTCAAAAAACATGGATCAAGGTCAAGTGAGTTCTCCAAATTGCCTCATGTAGAGTGTTTTTGTGTGAGTGAGTGTGTGTCCAGCGATAGATTGGCGTCCTGTTCCTGTTCAGCGCCCGAAACGTTTTCCCCTGGATGGGCATGGAAAACCCCCCGGCGACCCTCCTAGAGGGTGGATGGATGCCTCGCTGTACCTGGAGAATAAATGCTGGTTCGTGATTTTAAAGCCAGCCGCACTCCGTTCACCGTGACTCGACCTGTCATTCAACGTGCTGCCGCCAGATGGAGCGTATCGCTTCAGGGACGCGTCTGAACAGCGACGAGATTCAGCCGAGACGCGGACAAGGATCTGATTGGCTGCAGAAGTTCTGCCGCCCTCTGATTGGCTGCTCCCGCCACGCTGCGGCAGCGCTTTAGCCTGGTTGAGGATTGAGCAGCTGAAGGAAGCCGTTTGTCCGCTGGACATGTTAAGAAGACCCGCTCTGAGACCCGGACTGAGAACCCGCTGGAACCCGTAACATCAGAACCAGAACCCAACTTCAGGTACCCATCTATTTAAAGGCTTTTAATTCACGTTTAATTGCTCATGTTTTAAGTAATTACTCAGGCTTTTAATTACTCATGTTTTATTCTCTTTATTTTTTTCAGACAGCCTGCAGACGATGTTCTCCAAAAGACAGAACCTGCTTTTCACTGGGTTCTTCATCCTAGCAGTGGCGTGTGAAGCGGCTGGTAAGTCGTCACGTGATCACCGGTCAACTTTCAGAATTAGTTAACTGTTGGCTCGTGGTGCTGTAAAAGTAAACAGACGCAGGAGACCATGCTGCTGACGTCACGGATACGTGTGGCTGTAGAGCTCGGGGTGGACATACTGACATTCATTCATCCATCTATTATCTTCCGCTTTATCCTATATTAGGGTTGCGGGGGGTTCCCTATGGCCATCCAGGGGAGAACGTTTCGGGCGCAGGGCAGATACACCCAGGACAGGATGCCAATCTATTTCTGGGCACACACAATCTATATGGGGCAATTTGGAGAACTCAATTGATTGATCCATGTTTTTGGACTGTGGGAGGAAACCAGAGAGCTGGAGGAAACCCACACGGACAAGGGGAGAACATGAAAACTCCACCCAGATGGGGATTCGAACCAGGAATCCGTAGCAGACTGACATCTGTTCATTAATAATGTTTATGTAATGTTACACGCAGAAGGTGGTGGTGCAGTGATCCTGCAGTACTAAACTCGTGTGGTTATTCCGTATGACATCTCTTTACTGGTGTAGTTAAACATTTTAAGAATTGTTAGTGTGCATGTAAACATTCTCTGGAGAACATACTGTTAAACATCTATAAATCACAGTGTTTCATTCAGGCTCATTGCTGCAGGTGGTGCGCACCTGGTCATGGTTGCCACTGTGTTCGTTAACATTTGTGGGAACTGTTTGAGGGATGCTGGGGATTCAGGTTTGAATCATGATCTGAGTGGAGTTTTCATGCTCTCCCTATGTCTGTGTGGGTTTATGGATCATGGAACATGGATTTGATGTAAATTGGCTGGTAAGTTGCCCCTATATAGTATGTGTGTGTGTGTGTGTGTGTGTGTGTGTGTGTGTCTGTGTGGGTGACTGTGTGGCCAGTGATGGATTGGCACCCTGTCCTGGGTTTATCTGACCGCTGACCGGTGCTCAAAATGTTCTGCCCATCCAGGGGAGGCACACATACATACATATATATATATATATATATATATATATATATATATATATATATATATATATATATATATATATATATATATATGTGTGTGTGTGTGTGTGTGTGTGTGTGTGTGTGTGTGTGTGCATCTGCCCAGTGCTCAAAGCGTTCTCCCCTGGATGTGCATGGGGAACCCCCCTGCGACCCTAGTAGAGGATAAACATGTATATATATACATATATAATTTTTTCTTTTTTTCTACATGCCCATCCAGGGGAGAACATTTTAAGCGGTATAACACACACACACACACACACACACACACACACACACACACACACACACATATATATATATATATATATATATATATATATATATATATATATATATATATCATATAGATTGACTTTGTAGTTTTACAATTCCAGACTGTAGTCCATCTGTGCTCTTTGTTGTTGTTAGTCCTCTGTTCGTTCTCTGTTCTCTATTGGTCACAGATCACAGAACAG
Source organism: Corydoras maculifer (assembly GCA_019802435.1). Taxonomy (NCBI): domain Eukaryota; kingdom Metazoa; phylum Chordata; class Actinopteri; order Siluriformes; family Callichthyidae; genus Corydoras; species Corydoras maculifer. Next base: position 101,022 of record JAFMOD010000890.1, on the reverse strand, counting down.
GTATCATTTGGGTGGTGTGGTGAGGGGATTTTAGTGCAGCTGTGCTGCTGGAGTTTCATTTCTCCACCTCAGTGACACTGCTGGGATAGGCTATAATGCACCAACCCAATAATCCCTGCTCTGTGGTGGTACTATTGTGTTTCTGAGCATTAGAGAGCAGAGTATTGACAGAGTATGTACTGTAGAACACAATCAGATGGACTACACTGAAATTGTAGAACTACAAAGTCCATCTTGAACCTGGACAATAAGTGGATCAATAAGGAGCGTGTCCAAACTTTTAACTTGTACTGGCTTCTAAAACCTAAATCCTTTATCTTTAACATAGCAAATGTCGAAAAAAAAAAAAAAAGAAAAAAACATAATATATCCATCCATTATCTTCTGTGGTATCCTCTACTAGGGTCGTGGGGTGGGGTTCCCCATGCCCATCCAGAGGAGAACATTTGGGGCGCTGGGCAGATACACCCAGGACAGGATGCCAATCTATCACTGGACACAGTCACTCACACAAACACACTCTATATGGGGCAATTTGGAAAACTCAATTGACTTGATTTTTGGACTGTGGGAGGAAACCGGAGAACCCAGAGGAAACCCACACGGACACAGGGAGAACATGCAAACTGCACCCAGATTGGGATTCAAACTGTGAATCTTTAGCGCTGAGAGGAGAACATGGTGACTACGAAGCCACCTTGCCGCCTATTATATATATATATATATATATATAAGGTGTGCAGTATGAATGGATCAAAACAGCGCTATTTAATCCTCATCTCTGTAAATATTTGCAGAGCTCTGTATTTAGCGGGTGAGTCTGGTCCCGGAGCGACGTCTCTGAACTCTGCACAAGTTCATTAGGTTCAGAGATAGTAGACGCATCAAGTGAGCTGATGTGATCTTTACAAAGCGCACGGTTTTAATCCCCGTTCTTAGGGCTGAAGCGGGCCCTTTTGGAGGTACGGCTTTCTGTGGCAAAATTGAAAAGAACTTGAGTGAAATCAGAGTTAAGAGATGATGACACCTGCTGGCAGGGATCCGGCATGGACGAGCACAGCCGTGAGCCTTGCTCTCTGTTCTCCATCGTCCCGCTGAGAGCCCGAGGGCCGGGTTACAGTCCAATCCAAGCATGACATTTCGAGATGAAAGGACAGCGCTGTAAAAATGTACACCTTCCGAAAGCTCGCAATATCAGAGCTGCTTTGATTCCGAACATGTCTGATGATGTCAAACACGATCATTTTAATAAACACTGCTGCTTGAATTACATCAGGTAATGTCTATAAAAAGCCAAGAAAATATTATAATATTACAATTTTAAATATTATTTTTTGATGGCGCGGCACGGTGTCTTACTGGTTAGCATGTTCTCCTCTCAATGCTAGGGATTCCCGGTTCGAACCCCAATCTGGGTGGAGTTTCCATGTTCTCCCCGTGTCCGCGTGGGTGTCCTCCGGGTTCTCCGGTTTCCTCCCACAGTCCAAAAACGTGGAACAAGGTCAATTGAATTCTCCAAATTGCCCCACATAGAGTGTGTTTGTGTGAGTGAGTGCATGTCCAGTGATAGATTGGCGCCCTGTCCTGGGTGTATTTGCCCAGGGCCTCCCCTGGAAACGTTCTCCCCTGGATGGAGATGGAGAACCCCCCTCCCACCCCCACGACCCTAGTAGAGGCTAAATTGATAATAAATTGAGATAATCTGAGATAAAGACAGGAGATGGTGCTCTTAAGCTGATAAGTGTCTGAAGCTCAAACCACTTCTTCTTGCATTGAATCCGCACCTCACACAAACGGAACCGAATGAAATTCACCCCGGAGTTCTCCGAAGCTCCATTCCTGCGATGCTAAACCTGTATCCAAACACCCCCCACTCTGCGATCTGAACTTCTAACCTCGGGGTCTTTTGTGCTAGCGCGCCATGTCTTCGTCTCTTGAATAGAACACCTGAATGGTATTCTTCGGCCGGCTGATAAGACCGGGGGCCCGCTCGGTACCTCCGCAGCACTCAGCGGGGCATTGTCCTCGCTGTTTACTTCCACATTTGCCGCGCTGACCCTCCACCTGGCTCTGTAAACGTGAAGGGAAAAGCACACAAACCTATTTGTTCTCAGATTGCTGTCTCTCCCATTGTGCGGAGTGCACAGAAGCTGAGTATTTGCGCCACGGTTTGTATGGCGGGAGGTGGGAAATTTAAGACGGGGCTGGTCTCACTGGATGAGCATGAATGCTGGGGGAACAGTGAGTGAGGACGCCAGTGTGGGAAAAGGTCAGTGGGGTTGCGCTGACCATGGTCTTTGGGTTTGAAGTGGCGCAGGGCAGATGTTCCTCGGGGTTCCTGCCAACCGTCCATTAAATAACGAGGCGTCTGGATCCTCAGAATCCTCAGACATTTCGATGGTGACCCATCATGTGCTGACTCTGCTCAAGAGTGCGTCCCAAACAAGGATGGCATTAATTTATGTTAGTAATGGGTAGTGACATCATCACCTCACAGCAAGATGGTTCTGGGAATACTGTAGTCCTGCCCCAGTCCAGAGACATGCTGCTGGGTTTATTAAAGATGGAGTGGAGTTTGCATGTTCTCCCCATGTCCGTATGGGTTTTCTCCAGGTTATCCGGTTTCCCCCCACAGTTCAAAAACATGGATTAAGGGAAATTGAATGCTCCTAATTGCCCCATATAGAGTGTGTCCAGTGATAGTTTGGCATCCTGTCCTGGGTGTATCTGCCCAGTGCCCAAAACGTTCTCCCCTGGATGGGCATGGGAAACTCCCCTCCACTGTGACCCTAGTAGAGGATTCCCCTGATGATTGAATCCCAATCTGGGTGGAGTTTCCATGTTCTCCCCGTGTCTGTATGGGTTTTCTCCAGGTTCTCCAGTTTCCTCCCACAGTTTAAAAACATGGATTAAGGGATATTAAATGCTCCAAATTGCCCCATGTAGAGTGTGTGTGTATGAGTGAGTGTGTGGTCAGTGATAAATTGGCGTCCTGACCTGGGTGTATCTGCCCAGCGCCCGAAACGTTCTCCCCTGAATTTTCATGGGGAACCCCACCCCCACCCCCCACTGTGACCCTAGTAGAGGATTCCCCTGTTGATCGAATCCCAATCTGGGTGGAGTTTGCATGTTCTCCACGTGTCCGCATGGGTTTTCTCCAGGTTCTCCGGTTTCCTCACACAGTCCAAAAACATGGATCAAGGTCAGTTGAATTCTCCAAATTGCCCCATAGAGAGTGCATCTGTGTAAGTGAGTGTGTGGCCAGTGATAGATTGGTGTCCTGTCTTGGGTGTATCTGCCCAGCGCCCGAAACTTTCTCCCCTGGATGGGCCCCACGACCCTAGTGGAGGATAAAGCGGAAGATAATGGATGGATGGATGGATGACCTCTTTGGTGAAATGCTTTTCACTCAGTTCATGGTTCTAATGGCTTTAGAACCGTAACATGTTTAAAGTTCTTTATTCTGACGGAACGCTGTCACTTCACTCTGTTGCATGTCTTTGGGAGCGGACCATGATCCCGTGTTTCCATTCTGACTCAGGGCTAATTTCATGGATTAGAAGGTTCTTCTCCACACACACACACTCTCACACACACACACACACACACACACACACACACACACACACACACACACACACACACATACACACACACATGCTCCCACATGCCAGCCGGCACCAACGCAGTCTCTGCACAGTTTGCTGGAATGTTTTCCCTTCTTGCTTAACCTGCACACTCTCAGCTATTTCCTGTTTCACCCGGGTTCCTGTTTTTTCCTCCGTGGTCTCGGTTCGTGTTCTGCCCTGGAACAGAGGTCGGCCTTCAGGTGAATCAGGTTTATGACGGTAGACAAACGGCGTCTGGGTTTTTCGAACCGTTTCCTTTACGGTCCCGGTACCATGGGCGTTTTGTGTTCTGAAGGATCCATTTTGTTTTATGTTTATTTAAATCCCACTGATGCTTCAGCCTTTAATATTATCTTTTTTTTATTTTTTATTTTTATTTTTTTTGCTTCTGATTGGGGGGGAGAACCCGGAGGAAACCCACACACATAAACACACACTATATTGGGCAATTTAGAGCATTCAATTTACCTTGAATCCATGTTTTTAGATTGTGGGCGGAAACTGGAGAACCCAGAGGAAACCCACACACAAACAATCACTATATGGGGCAATTTAGAGCATTCAATTGACCTTGAATCCATGTTTTTGGACTGTGGGAGGAAACCGGAGAACCCGGAGGAAACCCACGCGGACATGGGGAGAACATGCAAACTCCACCCAGATTCGGATTCGAATCCCTAGCGCTGAGAGGAGAACATGCCAACCACTAAGCCTAATAAAATCAACCCAACCTAATAAAAAAAATATTATGATGTTATAGTGGCTGCACAGTGTCTTAATGGTTGGCATGTTCTCTCAGCGCTAGGGATTCTGGGTTCGAATTCCAATCTGGGTGGAGTTTCCATGTTCTCCCCGTGTCCGTGTGGGTTTCCTCCAGGTTCTCTGGTTTCCGCCCACAGTTGAAAAACATAATTCATGTCATTTGAATTATCCAAATTGCCCCATATAGAGTGTGTTTGTGTGAGTGAGTGTGTGCCCAGTGATAGATTGGCGCCCTGTCCTGGGTGTATCTGTCCAGCGCCCGAAACATTCTCCCCTGGATGGGCATGGGGGGCGACCCTAGTAGAGGATAAAGCAGAAGATAATGGATGGATGGATGGATGGATGATGTCATAGTTTTGACTAATTTGCTCAGGCTGTCTAAAATAAGAACATGTTTTTTAAAAAGCTTATGACTTTGGAAATAATGGAAATGTTTTTTAATTGTTTAGTATGTCTATGTCATTCCGCACATGTTCTCGAAGTGCTTTGGGAGGTACCGATATTACGCGACAGTGCCGTAGATTTACATACATCATTATCATTGTCCCGTATACAGAGCTGGTTCTGGAGCCCTAACGAAAACAGTGTGCTTGGTTCCAAACCCAGTCGTGCTTACTTCCACATGTTCCGAGAGCCATGTGCATCAAAGACAGATGTCACAGTCTTTAAAAGATTTCCTGGTAAATCAGAGATGGCAAAATACTGCTGACAGATTTATTGGGAAAGGCAACAGTTCTTGCAGGTCCAGCAGTTCTTGGTGCCTTTGTGTTTTTCTCTTTTTTTTTTTTTAATGGATCTCAGACCCAGACTGCAATTGTAAACAAGCCGGTCTGCCTTTCCACATCCTGTCTATTTAACAGTTTTCAAAAATCTAAATAAGTGCATCAGCCTGACGCTGGCAGCCTGCTTTTCCTCCATTGACCTTCTCTGCAGGTGCCAGCCTCCTCCGCTTCATTAGATAGATAACCCGGTTCCCCGCGGGCGCTGCCGCTTATAGGCGGGACATGGAGCCATGAAGCCATGGAGCCGCTGCCATCCAGAGGAATAAAATCAGATGACTATGCAGTTCCAGCAAATCTGCTGGATGAGTTCAAAGTTCTTACAGGTACAGGACTGCTCAGTGTGATGGCTGTCGGTTCTCTAATGAGCTTTTACGTTGCAATACGGTGATGGTGTAATGCCGCAGGTCTGACTAACTAATAGAATACACACTGGTTCTCCAACTGATGGGTCCGTTGATTCTTTGTAGCATGAAGCACAGTGTAAGAGCTTCAGGGTTGGCTGCAAGTTTAATGACCTCAATGTTACAACACACCATGAGCCCAGATTAACAGTGAAGACTCTCTGAGGTCGTCTGATTGGCTCTGGTGGCGTTCTGTTGGCTCCACGGTGACATGACATGAGATGGTCACATTGTAGATCCTTCCAGGTTCTCGGGACGATCAGGAGGGACGGGGACACAGATCAGTATGTACTTGTATGAACTTGTATGGTGGCTTAGTGGTTGGCATGTTCTCCTCACAGCGTTCAAATCCCCATCTGGGTGGAGTTTCCATGTTCACCCCATGTCCGCGTGGATTTCCTCCGGGTTCTCCGGTTTCCTCCCACAGTCCAAAAACATGGATCAAGTCAATTGAGTTCTCCAAATTGCCCCATATGGAGTGTGTGTGTGAGTGTGTGTCCAGTGATAGATTAGCACCCTGTTCTGGGTGTATCTGCCCAGCGCCCGAAACGTTCTCCCCTGGATGGGCATGGGAACCCCCCCCCTGCAACCCTAATATAGGATAAAGCAAAAGATAATGGATGGATGGATGGATGGATGGATGGATGGATGGACTCTCTGAGGTCGTCTGATTGGCTCTGGTGGCGTTCTGTTGGCTCCACGATGACATGACATGGTCACATTGAAGATCCTGCCAGGTTCTTGGGACGATCAGAAGGGACGGGGACGCAGATTAGATCCAGGTTTAGTTTATTTGAGCTTCAGAAAAAATAAGTAAAGACAACTTATATGGTGGACGGAGCGGTGACTTAGTGGTTAGCATGTTCTCCTCTCAGCGCCAGGGATTCCCGGTTCGAATCCGAATCTGTGTGTCCGTGCGGGCTTCCTCCGGGTTCTCCGGTTTCCTCCCACAGTCCAAAAACATGGATCAAGTCAATTGAGTTTTCCAAATTGCCCCATATAGAGTGTGTATGTGTGAGTAAGTGTGTGCCCAGCGATAGATTGGTGCCCTGTCCTGGGTCCTGGGTGTATCCGCCCAGCGCCTGAAACGTTCTCCCCTGAATGGGCATGGGGACCCCCCCCCGCGACCCTAGTAGAGGATAAAGTAGAAGATAATGGCTGGATGGATGAGAACACACAAGAACGAGCAGAAGAACAGCAGCTGTAAACATATTCATGAGCTTCATAGGTATTATTTTTGCCTCCCCAGTTCCTAGCTGTCACAACATTTCCACAACCGAATCCCATCAACACTTTTAATAACCTCTGGCCATGAGATTAACCAGCGTGAATGGAGGAGTGCATTCTAGTTCCACATCACACCTCCTTTTCTACCGTTTGTGCCTTAAGCAACTAATAAAAAGTCACTGTTGCAGTGGCACTGAGGATCCCACAACTACAGCCACCCCCCCCCCCACCCGGACCCGCCCCAACACCACCGGCATGTCAGATCCCGTATTTTCACTGCAATATACATCCATGTAATACCTTACATTATCACACAGAAACACTCTATATGGGGCAATTTGGAGCATTCAATTGACCTTGATTCATGTTTTTGGACTGTGGGAGGAAACCGGAGAACCCAGGGAGAACATGGAAACTCCACCAGAACATGCTAACCACCATTGACCTTAATCCATGTTTTTGGACTGTGGAAGTAAACCGGAAAACCCGGAGGAAACCCATGCGGACACGGGGAGGACATGCAAACTTCTTGATCCTCCTTGAAGAGGCAAACATGCTAATCACTAATCCACCATGCCGCCCACTAGTTAATCCATCCATTATCTTCCACTTTATCCTCTAGGGTTGTGCGGGGGGGGGGGTTCCCCATGCCCACCCAGGGGAGAACGTCTCAGGCGCTGGGCAGATAGACCCAGGACAGGGCACACATTCACTCACACAAACACACTCTACAGTATATGGGGCAATTTTGGAGCATTGAATTGACCTTCATCCATGTTTTTGGACTGTGGGAGGAAACCGGAGAACCTGGAGGAAACCCACGCGGACATGGGGAGGACATGGAAACTTCACCCAGATTGGGATTCAAACCGGGAATCTCAAGCGTTGAGAGGAGAACATGCCGACCACTAAGCCACTAAGCAACGTGTCGTCTGAGAGCAAATTTAAATTAGGCAATTTAGAGCAGCAAATTCACCTTTAATCCAAATTTTGAACTCTCATCCCATTATCTTCCACTTAATTCTATACTTGGGTTGCAGAGGGCTTCCCCATGCCCACCCAGGGGAGTACGTTTCGTATCACTGGACCCACACTCACTCACACACACACAATATATAAGGTCAATTTGCAAAAGGGAAATTTAAAGCAACCATTTTACCTTGAATCCACATTTTGTTCTCTCATCCCATCCCATTATCTTTTGCTTAATACTGTACTAGGGTCGCGGGGTGGTTCCACATGAATCGTAAAGTCGAGGGAGCTGCTGGTCTCGGTTCTCGGTCCTCAGTCCTCGGTCCTCAGTCGCTGACCAAAGACCCCTCTCGTCATGACCCAGGGAGGACGAGCACTTAAAGCGACGTAAGCCCAACACGAAAAGCCATTAACCATCATCCCTTTTTTCTAGAGCTCTAGAATTCCAGGGCTTTGAGAAAACATGTTGGTTAGACAAACACACATCGGGATATTCAGAGTCATTGTGGCAGCGAAAGCGAGCGGCAGGGGCTGGTCGCCATTGGACAGCCGTAATCCTCCGTCTGAATCGTCGGCTAATCCCACCTGCAAAAAGCAAGACAAAGGATGAGCTCGCGGGAGCAGCCCGGGAGCCTTCCACACCCAGCCGAGCAATCCGGCGGAACGGCGCTCCGACAGGAACGCCACGCAGACTGCAGGAAGAGCACCATTCAAAACCTTTCACAAAACAAGGCCCTACTTTCACCTGTGCAAACACCCCTCCCGACCACAGGTAACATCGCCCGGATCACACGCTCGGGACCCAACGCCGACTCCTGGAGCGATCCGGCCTCCGAAACATTCGGAGGATAAAAAAAAAGTGTGGTGAGGAACGGGAGAGGGGGAGGGGGGGGGGCTTCAAAGGCTTGGCGGCCTCCTTTGTGTTTTAATGCCTCCTCCATAAATACCGACACTGCTCGGATGAGAGTGATGCCGCTAGAGAGCAAACTCAACTCATTAAGCAGCGTGTTTACCCGAGATACCGTCGGCGGAGATAGTGGGGAAGCGAGCGGGCAGTTCCGGGCAGAACTACAAAGGCGAGGCCGGTTCCTTCATAAAAGCATGGAGAGCAGAGCTGGTTTTCGTCTGCTGGTGAAAAAAACAAATGATTCTAAAATAAATTAAGCCAAAGTGTGAAGCATGAGGATAATAAATCAGGTGTGGGTTCTCCTGACAATACCAGAACACCAGGTGTTGGAACCATGGTCCCGTTCAATACCAGCGTACGGGTCTATATTGTAAGTTTACTGCCTCAGCATTTACGATGCCAAGAATTCCAAATAATAACAACATCAGACAGGTAAAGCCTTTCAGAGCTCACCTGCAGAGGCTGCCAGGCCCTTTGGAAAGTGTGCGAACAGTGTTCTGGCCTCCAGCAATGTTTGAATTGCAGGTGGAGAACCGAGCCAGAACGCGTACAGGGCTCGCGAGCCGCCGCTCACATCTGAGGGTGATGTCGACAAGTTGACGAGTTCAGATCATCACGCGGTCAAATGTCATAGCTGTTTGTTGGGGTCATTAAGATGGTACCTTATTAATGAGAACTAGAAACTAGCATGTTCTCCTCTCAGTGCTAGAGATTCCAGGTTCGAATCCCAATCTGGGTGGAGTTTCCATGTCCTCCCCGTGTCCACGTGGGGTTCCTATGGGTTCTTCGGTTTCCTCCCACAATCCAAGAACATGGATCAAGATCAATTAAACTGCCCCATATAGTGTGTGTATGTGTGAGCGAGTGTGTGTCCAGTGATAGATTGGCGTCCTGTCCTGGGTGTATCAGCCCATAGACTCCCCTGGATGGGCATGGTGAACCCCCACCGCGACCCTGATTTAATAAATAAGAGAAAAAAAACAAATGATACCATACAAGTTTCATCATCCATTAACTTTGTTTGGGGCGCTGGGCAGATACACCCAGGACAGGGCACCAATCTATCACCAGACACACACTCACTCACACAGACACACTCTATATGGGGCAATTTGGAGAATTTAATTGACCTTGATCCATATTTTTGGACTTTGCGAAGAAACCGGAGAACCCGGAGGAAACCCACGCGGACACGGGGAGAACATGGAAACTCCACCCAGACTGGGATTCAAACCGGGAATCCCCAGCGCTGAGAGGAGAACATGCTAACCACTAAGCCACGTGTCTTCTTATTGAGAGCAAATTTAAATTTGGCAATTTAGAGCAGCAAATTTACCTTGAATCCCCATTCTTGGACTCTCATCCTATTATCTTTCTCTTTATTCTATACTTGGGTTGCTGAGGGGTTCCCCATGCCCATCCAGGGGAGAAGATTTAGAGCGCTGGGCTATCACTGAGCACGCACACACACACACACACACACACACACAATATATAGGGTAAATTTGGAAAAAGGCAATTAAAAGCAGCCATTTTTCCTTGAATCCACATTTTGGATTCTCATCCCATCCCATTATCTTCCGATTGATACTTTATTTAGGTTGTGGGTCGGTTCCCCATGCCCATCCAGGGGAGAACATTCAAGGGGTTGAGCAGATACACCCATGACAGGGCGCCATTTCATCACTGGGCAATCACACACACACACACACACACACACAAACTATATGCGGCAATTTACACAGACAATTCACGTTTACTATGTTTTTGGACTGTGGGAGGAAACCGGAGAACCCAGAAAAAAATGTGGACACGGGGAGAACATGCAAACTCCACCCAGAACGGGATTTGAACCTGGGTCCCCCAGTGCCACCCCTAATCTAATCTAAGGTTTCATATTTCGCTGGGTTATGTAGGTTTGGTACAGTGTGGTGGTTCAGTACCTTATAGCTATAATGTCCAGTGTTTAAATGGTGTTTGGCATGTTCTCCATGTGGATTTCATCCCTCTGTGTGAAAATCCTTTATATACAAATGAAAGTTTGAATCTGTTTGACTGGCAACTTATAATGGATATATTGTTTTCAATATACCGGGTTGGGCCCCGGACTCCCAGCCACTCTGATAAAAAGCAGCATCGGCGCTCATGGGAACAGCGCAAACACCAAGCTCCCAAAAGTGCAGAATATTTGCATACAGCTCATAAAGCAGGCCGCGGCTGACTCAATCAGCGTGCACACATGCCTCACTGCCCCCCCCCTTCCCCGGGTAAAAAACTCCGGTCTGTTGGCAAACACATAAGCAGCTTTCGTGTAGAACCTTCGCTGTAAGAACAATGACATCATTAAACTCTCACCTATCCGATGTCCTCACACAAATACCAAGTGTCCTTACAGAATGACCTGCAGTTTACCCTATGTACAGTATTTGTTGGGCACACTTACTTACACACCATGTGGGGCAATTTGGAGCATTTATTCATCCATTATCTTCTGCTTTATCACTAGGTGGTGTTGGTGGGGGGGGGTTCTCCATGCCCATCCAGAGGGGAAAGTTTCGGGCGCTGGGCAGAAACACCCAGGACGGGACACCAATCTATCACTGGGCACACGCTTACTCACACAGACACACTCTATATGGGGCAATTTGGAGCATTTATTCATCCATTATTTTCTGGTTAATCCTCTACTAGGTCCTGAAGGGGGTGGGTTCCTCATGCCCATCAAGAGGAGAACATTTCGGGCAGGACAGGACGGCAATCTATCGCTGATCACACTCACTCACACAGACAAGCACACACTTTATGGGGCAATTTAGAGCATTTGACTTACCTTCAATTCATGTTTTTGGACTGTGGGAGAAAACCGGAGAACGTGGAAACTCCACCCAGATTGGGTTTTGAATCTGAATCCCCAACGCTGAGAGGCGAACATGCTAAACGACCGTGCCTATTTTTACCACTATTTTGGTAACGCCCATATATGGCGTATAATAGTCTATATACCCAATCAGTGGGCGTGGCCATCCCGAAACAAGGGGTTTTCAGGTACATTTCGGACGTATTATTATAGAAATGTTGTTTATAGTCATTGGTGCATTTAATGCACCTGAACACGCCTCATTTTGACTCGGCCACGTCCATCGGCGAGATGTAATCACACGCAGCGTTGCTATTTAACCGACGCAGGGGAAAGGCATGAGAATAGACTGTTGGCGTGGTGTAAGCTACCGATGAGCATCGGGTCGGGC
>JAFMOD010000890.1:41156-81936 GCA_019802435.1 Corydoras maculifer | reverse complement strand
CCTCATCTTATGTGTACTGTTTATACTCATATACATACTTTTTTCTATCTCACATTTCATATGCTGCTATATTTATATTTGTAATGTATACAACATTTTATATATATAAATTTTTTTTTTATCATATATATAGGGCGGGGTGGCACGGTGGCTTAGTGGTTAGCACGTTCGCCTCTTAGCGCTAGGGATTCCCGGTTCGAATCCCCATCTGGGTGGAGTTTCCATGTTCTCCCCGTGTCCGCGTGGGTTTCCTCCGGGTTCTCCCACATTTACATTACATTAGGTCATGCTTTTATCTAAAGCGACTCACAAAGCAAGCACAGGGTCGGGCGTTGGCCACAGCATCTCTGGGTTAGGTGCATAACTCAAGGACCCACATTGGTAACTTCAGTGGACCTGGGGTTTGAACCCACAACCTTCAGATTGATAGCCCAACCACTGAGATACCACATCCACATTTAACCATATCTCGGAACCATATATGGAATCAGAAGCTTGGTCATCCGTGAGAGACTCCTCCGCATCCAAAGGAGCCAGATGAGGTGGTTCAGGCATGTAAGGATGCCTCCTGGTCGCCTCCCCAGGGAGGTGTTTCAGGCAAGTCCAGCTGGGAATGCCTCAGGGTTCCCCCAGTTAAGCTGGTGGACGTGACTGGGGCGAGGGAGGTTTGGGCCTCTCTATTTGGGTTGTTGTTCCCACAACCCGAATCCCGGATAAGTGGAAGATAATTGATGGATAGATGGATGTTTTTTTTCCCCTAAATAATACTATCAATAGGAAATATGGGCACAGTAGCTCAGTGGTTAGATCGTTGAACTATCAATATGAAGGTTATGGTTCAAATCCAAGGTCCACTGAAGTTACCAATGTGGGTCCTTGAGCAAGACCCCTAACCCTCATTGTTTCAGGGATGCTGTGATTAATCCTGTTCTCACCTTGTAAGTCTCTTTGGATTAAAGTGTCTGCTAAATGACCAAATGCAAATGCGAACGCAAATGCAAATGGAAATGCAATAAACCCAAACTCATTGTTCTATGTCCCATAGTAACAGAGGATGTGTAAGTCGCTGAGTTAGGAGTTCTGTGTGTACATGACCAAAATGATCAGATAAGTGCAGAGCCGTGATGATAATCTGATGTCATGGGTTGTATGCATTTCGGGAATTTGATGACGGAGAACCCTCTGAAGCTTCGTGACTCATTCAGTAAGGAGGTTTATTCATGGCTTTACTACCTGCATAATGTTTTTAGGAATGGGGAACTACCCCCCCCCCCATACCTAGTAGAGGATGATGAGGAAGATAATGGATAAGAAAATGGATGGAATGCACCTTGTACCGGGTGTTAGATGGGCGGGATGTACTTTTGTAAAAAGTACTATATAAAAAATGTATTAAAAACTATTTTATAGCATTCAAACAGCGTCTAAAATAGATTTAATAGCGTTCGTTTTTAACGGTTTGGGCCGTTGGACACACGGCGTCTGTGTTGATGATTCACCGACTGACTGTCGATGTCTGAAGAAGTTGTTTTCAGTCGGCGGTGCATGTGGGTTTTAGCAAAACGCCAGAAATGTACCTGAACACACCTCGTTTCGAGATAGTCAGGACTATCTGGGGAATTATATTCATATGCAGTGTTGCTATTTAAATGATCCAACATAATAATAGACTGTTAGTGGGGTGTAGGATAGTAATTAGCATGGCATCTACATCTGTGCATGTACATGTAATTGCAAATATAATTAATTATACATTGTTCCTGATTATGGATCTACTATACAGATGTTAGTACAGATGTTCAATATATTTCAATACAATATATAAATGTAACGTAGCATTAAATAATTAATATTTTGTCGGCTCTCAGCTGAGAAACGTTACACCTGGTCCTGTAGATAAATCATTTCCAGCCATTTGGCTCATGATCAGGTTACAACCCACTTCTCGTATGACCAGTCACAGGATCCGCTGGTGCAGCCAATCATATTTTGGCTGTGTACCCAAAAACATATAAACACCTGACCATCACATCTGTACATCCATAAATAATCAAGACTCCACCCCCATTTGGACTTCAAACCATCTGACCCTTTAACCTCAGAATCTGCTTTCACGAGTTATTCTGGAAAAGGCTTTTAGAAAGTCGGAAAGCTATAACATAAGGTTATGAATCCTTTATAAAGCTTTATAATGCATTATGTCACTTTGTGGCATTTATAAAGGGTTTTATAAAGTCAGAACACTATAATTGCTCATAATAAATTTCTTAATTAGAACAGACAAATAGTTGATAAATGTCCATAACTCAACATTTCTCATACACCTTTATTAAGGTACATAGATATTCCTAATTATACTCAGAAAGTGTTATAACATGCCGTAAGACTTTATAACACTGACATGACACATTGTAAAGCGCATTATGGTCTTTCATTAGCTGGTATGTAATAAAATGTGTGCAGATTATTAAATAAATGACTGAACATTTATTTAGTAACATTATGGCATGTTCTTATAAAACTTTATGAGTGTGGTTATGTACATTAACAAAGGCTTATGACAAGGTTATGAATACTTTATAAAGCTTTATAATGCATTATGAATACCAGATTCATAGAAATGTTACCGTTAAAATATATAATTTATAATGCATTATGTCACTTTATGTTGTGAAGCCTTATGGCATGTTCTTAACACTTTGAGTGTGGTTATAAACATCTAATAATAAAATAAGTCTTATAAAGAATTATGAATACTTTATAAAGCTTTATAATGCATTATTAATACCGGATTCGTAGAAAGTGTTACCGTTAAAATATATAATTTATAATGCATTATGTCACTTCGTGTTTTGAAGCCTTATGGCATGTTCTTAACACTTTGAGTATGGTTATAAACATCCAATGATAAAATAAGTTAATGATGAAATAAGTCTTATAGAGCATTAAAGCTTTATAAATGTTAATAATGCATTATATATGTTAGATTTAGGAAAGTGTTACCGGGTTAGAAACGACCTGTTTAACAGGTAGCATGTGGCGTTCTCTAGATGTTCTCCGTTCTCTAAAGATCACAAATCTGAAGGAGGAAAATCAGCAGCATGTGCATCATGTAGGCCAGAGCTCATTATCTTAGTGAGCTGCTTCCTGCCGCCAGTCTGATTACGATCTGCAGGTATGAAATGTGCAGAGAGTCGGAGGGAAGCCCGTTTACGATCCCAGCGCCGCACTCTGATTCATAGCATCACTTCACTTCACTAAACAATCAGAGGCGTCGCTACGCCGCATCATCGCCGTGAGACGCCAGAGTCACATACCACTGCCGTGAGCCATGCAAAACAAACCTGATCCCCCTGTGTCATGCTGCGAGAGATTCAGAGGCTCTGAGCTACTGAATTACATCAGACTGAGATCCGTCCTGCTCAGCTGCACTAATGTACCCTAGACCTGACTCAACGTCCCTCTGCAAACAAATCTCCCGCCTCCTAAACAAATCTGCAACCTCATTATGAGTTTTGGACGAGTGTAGAAGAATATATGATATATATGATGATGATGGATTTCATTGGATTGTATGTGTTGGTTTCTAATCTAGTCTAATCTAATCTACCGTATCATAGATTGAATGACACAAAACACAGAGCGTCAACATACTTTTGGACATGTCCCTCATACAGACTCACACAAAAAACAAATCCACTTCATAAATTTGGACACATCATAGAGCGTCCTCATTCTTTTGGACATTTCACAAAGCATCCACTTTATTTTGGACACGTCCCTTACACAGACTCACACAAACAAACAAATGCACACCATTCTTTTAGACACGTCACAAAGCATCCACTTTATTTTGGACACGTCCCTTACACAGACTCACACAAACAAACAAATGCACACCATTATTTTAGACACGTCACAAAGCATTCACTTTATTTTGGACACGTCATAAAGCATCTAATTTATTTTGGACATTTCACAAAGCATCCTCATTCTTTTGGACACGTCACAAAGCATTCACTTTATTTTGGACATGTCCTACACACAGACCCACACAAAAAAGTGTGGACACGTCACAAAGCATCCTCATTATTTTGGACACATCACAGAGCATGTGCATGATTTTGGACATACGTTCAAGGGCGTCCACACCTTTTATGGGAACATGACTGAGCATCCACATATTTTTGGACATGTCATCACATAGCAGCGACATGATTTTAAAATCATCACAGAGCGCCCACACAATTTGGGACACATTGCAGAGCATCCACGTGATTTTGGATGTATCGTGGAGCGTCCACCTGATGTTGGACACGTTGCGGAGCATCCACGTAATGTTGGACACGTCACGGAGCGTCCACGTGATGTCCCTTACACAGACTTCATCCACATCATGATTTGGGACGGGTGGCACGGTGGATTAGTGGTTAGTACGTTCGCCTCTAAGTGCTGGGGATTCCCGGTTCGAATCCCAATCTGGGTGGAGTTTCCATGTTCTCCCCATGTCCGCGTGGGTCATTCTTTTGGACACGTCACAGAGCATCCACTTTATTTTGGATATTTCACAAAGCATCTTCATTCTTTTGGACACGTCACAAAGCATCCAATTTATTTTGGACACGTCCCTCACACAAACTTACACAAAAAACAAATCCACTTCATACTTTTGGACACGTCATAGAGCGTCCTCATTCTTTTGGACACGTCACAGAGTATCCAATTTACTTTGGACATATAATAAAGCATGCACTTTATTTTGGACACATCCCTCACACAGACTCACACACAAAAAAAAACAAACAAATCCACTTCATTCTTTTGGACATGTCACAGAGCATTCACATTCTTTTGGACACGTCATAAAGCATACACTTTATTTTGGACACGTCCCTCACACAGACTTACACTAAAAACACAAATCCACATCATGATTTGGGACGGGTGGCACTGTGGCTTGTGTGGTTAGCACGTTCGCCTCTCAGTGCTGAGGATTTCCGGTTCGAATCCCAATCTGGGTGGAGTCTTCATGTTTTCCCCGTGTCCACGTGGGTTTCCTCCGGGTTCTCTGGTTTCCTCCCACAGTCCAAAAAAAATGGATCAAGTATATTGAATTCTCCAAATTGCCCCATATAGAGTGAGTGTGTGCCCAGCGATAGATTGCCCCCCTGTCCTGGGTGTATCTGCCCAGCGCCCGAAACGTTCTCCTCTGGATGGGCATGGGGAGCCCCACCCCGACCCTACTAGAGGATAAAGTGGGAGATAATGGATGGAATGGATGGATGATTTAGGACACGGCACAGTGGGGGGTTCTCCATGCCCATCCAGGAGAGAACATTTCGGGCGCTGGGTAAATACACCCAGGACAGGGCACCAATTTATTACTGGACACACACTCAGTCACATACACACTCTATATGGGGCAATTTGGAGAACTCAAGGGACTTGATTCATGTTTTTGGACTGTGGGAGGAAACCGGAGAACCCGGAGGAAACCCACGTGGACATGGGGAGAACATGGAAACTCCACCCAGATTGGGATTCGAACCAGGAATCCCTAGTGCTAAGAGGAGAACATGCCAACCACTTAGCCACCGTGCCGCCCACGTGAAGTAGATAGTGTACCTATTATTTGGGCCACACACCCATAACATTTACTGCTGTAACTCTGTAGTGATCTCATGCTTTGTTTCTCCTTCTTTTGCTCTGAGACCCTCAGTGGGTTTATATGGGGAATGTCAACACAAACAGAACGTCAACGCAAACAGCACTGCTGGGTCCTAAAGTCCCGCAAGCCCCCAGCTGTGATGTAAAGTTGGCAGAGTATTTTTAATCAAGATTGACAACCTCGCATACCATCAGCCTCAGATCCTCCCGACCTGTCAGTGTGTTCTAGTAACCAGTTCAAGCCTGTGCTACTGTACGTTTTAGCTTTCTGATCTAATCATGCACATGGCCTACCACCTGCTCTCTGGATACCCCCCCCCCCAACACCCCAACCTTGGTTTCTCCTCACTGTGTGATCGTTAGATGGTCCGATCCATTTATTATCTTCGGCTTTATCCCATATAAGGGTCACGGGGGGTTCCCCATGCCCATCCAGAGGAAAACGTTTCAGGCGCTGGGCAGATACACCCAGGACAGGGTGCCAATCTATCGCTGGGCACACACTCACACAGACATACACACTCTATATGGGGCAATTTGGAGAACTCAATTGACTTGATTAATGTTTTTGGACTGTGGGAGGAAACCGGAGAACCTGGAGGAAACGGGGAGAATATGCAAACTCCACTTAGATTGGGATTTGAACCATTGAGAGGAGAACTTGGTCCAATCCATCGATAATACACTAAAGCTTTATCACGTCATTGATGAACTATACACATCACTAAAATGATTATCTCCAACCGCGCTGGAGGAGTTGGGTGCAGCACGCAGTACGTTGCCACTAGGTGGCGACAAAGTAGGTGGCGACATTAGCCATGCTGTAAGTTAAAGAACAGGTGGTGTGCAGTAAGTCACCGTAAGCCACACTCTCTCTTTGCTGCTTTAGCGGTGAAGTCACAGCCTCTATAGTCAGTGCTTGCTGCGAGCAGCTAAAGTGGACAGGGGCTCCCCCTAGTGTCTCACCGCGATCAGCTCAGGTGCTTAATAAGGATTAATGTTTCATAAGGATAATAAGGATTTATTAATAAGGATCCATGTTTTTTGGATCAAGTCAATTGGATTCTCCAAATTGCCCCATATAGAGTGTGTCTGTGTGAGTGAGTGTGTGTCCAGTGATAGATTGGAGTCCTCTCCTGGGTGTATTTGCCCAGCGCCCAAATGTTCTCCCCTGGATGGGCATAGAGAACCCTCCCGCGACCCTAATATATGATAAAGCCGAAGATAATAAATAATATAACCCTATGCTTATATATATATATATATATATATATATATATATATATATATATATATATATATATATATATATATATATATATTCATTCATTCATTCATTATCTTCCGCTTATCCTCTATTAGGGTCGCGGTGGGGTTCCCCATGCCCATCCAGGGGAGAACATCTCGGGCGCTGGGCAGATAGACCCAGGACAGGGCGCCAATCCATCGCTGTATATATATATATATATATATATATATATATATATATATATATATATATATATATATATATATATATATATATATATATATATATAATCACTGTGTAAATATCAGTTTTTATATTCAAAAGGTAAACGTTGGCGTGATTTTGGGGGTTTAATCAAATTGAAAGCATTGCAGAATTCTTTGAGGATATGGAAGCAGTCATTATGGCTTTTATTTTTTTTTCTATTGATTACTTCAACTGTCTAACTTTGGGAATTTGCCTAAAAGCAGTTTGTCAAACAGATGTAGAGTTCTTTTTTCTCTCAACCTTCTCATATTTCCACATGCAAATCAGTCCAATCTTTCAATCAGTTGCTTCCAGCTTTCAACTTCCGACTCGTTTTTGCAGCTATCTGTCATTACGTTGATACCCCAACGCACCCCCCAACGCACCCCCCTGCTTTAACAAACCACCTGCTCTCTGCACAATCCAGCCCTTCTCATAGTCATTTTTTAAAATAAAAATAATTAATTAGAAAATAGATAAGGAATAATAATAATAATAGTAATAATAAGGCGGAACGTTGGCATAGTGGTTGGCATGTTCTCCCATATAGTGTGTGTGTGTGTGTGAGTGAGTGTGTACAGATTGGCGATAGATAGATAGATTGGCGCCCTGTCCTGGGTGTATCTGCCCAGCGCCTGAGACGTTCTCCCCTGGATGGACATGGGGAACCCCACCACGACCCTAGTAGAAGATAAAGTGGAAGATAATTGATGGATGGAATAATAATAATAATAATAATAATAATAATAATAATAATAATAATAATAATAAGGGGGGGGGGGGGGGGGGGGGGGGGGGGGGGGGGGGGGGGGGGGGGGGGGGGGGGGGGGGGGGGGGGGGGGGGGGGGGGGGGGGGGGGGGGGGGGGGGGGGGGTTCTCCGGTTTCTTCCCACAGTCCAAAAACATGGATCAAGTTAATTGAATTCTCAAAATTGCCCAATTTAGAGTGTGTATGTGTGAGTGAGTGTGTGCCCAGCGATGGATTGGCGCCCTGTCCTGGGTCTATCTGCCCAGCGCCCGAGACGTTCTCCCCTGGATGGGCATGGGGAACCCCACCGCGACCCTAATAGAGGATAAGCGGAAGATAATGAATGAATGAATGAATAATAATATTAGGGCGGCATGGTGGCTTAGTGGTTGGCATGAATCCCAATCTGGGTGGAGTTTCCATGTTCTCCCCGTGGGTTTCTTCCGGGTCCTCTGGTTTCCTCCCACAGACCAAAAACATAGATTAAGGTCAATTGAATTCTCCAAATTGCCCCATATAAAGTGTGTCTGTGTGAGTGAGTGTGTGCCAGTTGATAGTTTGGTGTCCTGTCCTGAGTGTATCTGCCCAGCGCCCGAAACGTTCTCCTCTGGATGGGCATGGGGAACCCCCCCCCACCTCGCGACCCTAGTAGAGGATAAAGCAGAAGATAATGGATGGATGGATGGATAATTATAATGATGATTCAGTGAGCATTGCTTTCTTCTCCACTCCACATCTGCAGCAGGATCACCGACTCGGTGAACCACAAGCACTACCTTTTAAAGCCATGATTAGAAAGCAGAACAGATTGTCAGCATCTGTAAGACTGACACACACACACACACACACACACACACACATGCGCACACACACACACACACACACACACACACACACCCTTTTCCTCCCTTGCATGGTCCTTGTTTGATGGTAATGCCACTTCCTCCATTATAATAGTTTATCCGAAGCAGCGTGCTGTCGAGTTGTTTGAAGCTCGCTCTGGGACGTCAGCGGAACGTTCTGAGGCTGTTGCGCCTTCAAACGCTTCAGTATGGAGGCCTGGTGTCCAAAGGTTCACTTAAGAAAGCACGCTCCATATGAAAAATACTGAAATGCAGAAGGCTTGGACAGAAAAATAAGGCTTGTGTAGCTGTTATGTAGGTCATGTCATCAAATAGACGTCTGGGATAGGATCCTCTCTCATCATGAGGAGTGTGTTATGATGTTTTTTGTGTAGTGTATGTTTGCGTGTGTCCTTAAAGGCTTTCAGTATTTATTCATTCATTCATTCATTCATTCAGGGCACACACACACACTATATGGGGCAATTTGGAGCATTCAATTTACCTTAAATCCATGTTTTTTGGACTGTGGGAGGAAACCGGAGAACCCGGAGGAAACCCACGCGGACACGGGGAGGACATGGAAACTCCAACCAGATTGGGATTCGAACCGGGAATCCCTAGCACTGAGAGGAGAACATGCAAACCACTAAGCCAAGTAAATTAAATTATAATGTATGTAAAAAAAAAAGATATGTAAATTATAATGATTACATTTTTCTTAAGCGTCCTTCAGCGAATTGTTAACCTCGTAACTTGCAGCTTGATTTTCGGAGTGCTAACACAAAATTGCACCATTGCTCAATGTTGAAATAGCAAGCTACCTGAGTCAGAGTGCATCTTGTTCTTAAGGTAAATGGCAAGTGACACGCTGATTGGTTTGTTGCACGTTACGGCGCCTCCTGGAGCAATGAGATTTAAGGACCTTGCTCAAGGAACCAACTTCAGTGGACTTGGGATTGAAACCCACAACCTTCTGATTGACAGCCCAACCCCCGAACCACTGAGCTATATCACCCTATTCATGGCATGTTACGCCCAAAACACACCCATGAATTATACCATTATTAAGAGAATTAGTTCGTGCCTTTTTCACATACTAACTAAATCAAACTGTGCGGTGTGCTGTTGACGACTAAAGTATGTGAATATGTATGTAAATAGTCGTAGACCCCTCTTTAAACACATCCATCCATTATCTTCCACTCTATCCTCTACTAGGGTCGTGGGGGGGGGGGGTCCCAATGCCCATCCAGGGGAGAGCGTTTCTGGCGCTGGGCAGATATACCCAGGACTCACTCACACAGCCACACTCTATATGGGGCAATTTGGAGAATTCAACTGACCTCGATCCATGTTTTTTGGACTGTGGGAAGAAACCGGAGAACCCGGAGAGACATTATGCTAACTTTTAGGGTCCGAGGTGCGAGGAGGTGCCCAATAAAGGGATTTACTAGCTGTGCAACAGATTACTGAACCGTGCAGGGAATTAATGTGTCTTTCACAATAACCAGTGATTAGAAGGAACATCGCCGCTTGGCACATGGATTTCACAGTTTCGTGGTTTTGAATGTTTTATTTTTGTTGCTTCGACATGTCGTGGGGCTTTTAATTCGCCGAAACAAAAAATAAAAGCCTCCTTCGTGCATCTGTGTGCGAGTGTGTGTTCCAAAGGCGGGTGGGGCTGGCAGGGTGCACCGAGTGGGTAAAAATAATATGCTTGAGGAGCTAGTTTAATAATATCGATGAATTAAAGGAAACTAAACAACCCGCTGCTAATTACAGCATTAATAACATGTCAGTCATCAAACTGCAGAACGTTGCTCACCGTTTTCCTTAAAACATGTTCATAACAGGGAAGACGAGACCATGTTAGGTTCTAAAGCATCTCTTTGCTTAAGCACTTTCGCCTTATCTTCTGCTTTATTCTCTACTAGGGTCGTGGGGTTCTCCATGCCCATCCAGGGGAAAATGTTTCAGGCGCTGGGCAGATACACCCAGGACAGAACGCCAATCTATCACTGAACACACACTCACTCACACACACACACTCTATATGGGGCAATTTGGAGAGTTCAATTGGCCTTCATCAATGTTTTTGGACTGTGAGAGGAAACCGGAGAACCTGGAGGAAACCGACGTGGACACGGGAAGAACATGGAAACTCCACCCAGATTTAAACCGGGAATTTAAACCAGGAATTTATGCACTGAGAGGAGAACATGCTAAACACTAAGCCAACATGTTGCCCATAACGATGACCATCCATCCATTATCTTCCACTTTATCCTCTATGTTGGTCGTGGGTGGGGGGGGGGGTGGGGGTCTCCCCATACCCATCCAGGGGAGAATGTTTCGGGCACTGGGCAGGACACCCAGATCAGGACACCAATCTATCGCTGGACACACACTATATGGGGCAATTTGGAGGATTCAATTGACCTTGATCCATGTTTTTGGACTGTGGGAGGGAAACATGGAAACTCCACCCAGATTGGGATTCGAACCTAAATCCCCATGGCGTTGGCGCTGGGCAGATACACCCAGGACAGGGCGCCAATCGATTGCTGGGCACTCCCACACAAAAACACACTATATGGGGCAACTTAGTTTATACAGTTTACCTTGAATCAATGTTTTTGGACTGTGGGAGAAAACCCACGTGGACACAGGGAGAACATGCAAACTCCACCCAGATTGGGAATAGAACTTGAATCCCAAGCGCTAAGAGGAGAACATGCCAACCACTAAGTCACATCCATCTCTACAGCAGCAGTTCAAAGTTTGGACACGCCTCCTTTTTGTCCATGTTCTCAGTTCCACTTCCTGTAAAGATGGACTTTGTAGTTCTACGATTCCAGCCTGTAGTCCACAGTAGAGTCAAGTTTGCGTACTGCTGACATCATTAGTTCAGTTAAAAAAATGTCAGCGGGACAGTTCTGGATGAAACTGATGGTTGGCATGTTTTCCTCTCAGCGCTGGGGATTTCCGGTTCGAATCCCAATCTGGGTGGAGTTTCCATGTTCTTCCGGTGTCCGCGTGGGTTTCCTCCGGATTCCCTGGTTTCCTCCCACAGTCCATAAACATGGATCAAGGTCAATTGAATTCTCCAAATTGCCCCATAACGAGTGTGTGTGTCTGTGTGAGTGAGTGTGTGCCCAGTGATAGATTGCCCCCCTGTCCTGGGTGTATCTGCCCAGCGCCCAAAACGTTCTCCCCTGGATGGGCATGGAGAAACCCCCCTGCGACCCTAGTAGAGGATATAAAGGAAGATTATGGATGGATGTTGCTGGATCGGCAGCACGTTGGCTTAGAGATTGGCATGTTCTCCTCTCAGCACTAGGAATTCCTGGTTCGAATCCCAATCTGGGTGGAGTTTCCATGTCATCCCCGTGTCCACGTGGGTTTCCTCCAGGTTCTCCGGTTTCCTCCCACAGTCCAAAAACATGAATCAAGGTCAATTGAATTCTCCAAATTGCCCCATATAGAGTGTGTTTGAGTGAGTGTGTGTCCAGTGATAGATTGGCGTCCTGTTCTGGGTGTATCTGCCCAGCGACCGAAACATTCTCCCCTCTATGGGCATGGAGAACCCCACCGCGACCCTAATAGAGGATAAAGCAGAAGATAATGGATGGATGGATGGATTAAGAATTCCACCATGCTGTAGAGTCTGCGCTCTGAACGCCATCATCCATCATGTTCACGTTTGGTCTCGGTAGTTCTCTGCAATGCAGTCGGCGTGATTTGTCTTTCTGGACGGCGGACATGTGATGCTCATCACCCTCACCTACTTCAAAGCCGCCCGGTTCGCCAAAATGTCTTTAATGAAAAATGCTGTTTGGATGGTATAGACAGACTCCATCTGTGTTAAACGTTCTCTATTTTAACACGATCCAGCAACATCCATCCATTATCTTCACTTTATCCATTACTAAGACCGCGGGCGGGTTCCCTATTCCCATCCAGGGGGGAACGTTTCGGCCACTGGGCAGATACACCCAGGACAGGACGCCAATCTATCGCTGGTCACACACTCACTCACTCACACACACTCTATATGGGGCAATTTAGAGAATATAATTGACCTTGATCCATGGACTGTTGTAGGAAACCGGAGAACCCGGAGGAAACCCATGTGGACATGGGGAAAACATGGAAACTCCACCCAGATTGGGATTCGAACCGGGAAGCCACCATGCCGCCAATCCAGCAACATCCATCCATCCATCCATTATCTTCCGCTTTATTCTCTATTAGGGTCGTGGGGGGTTCCCCATGCCCATCCAGAGGAGAACGATTGGGTGCTGGGCAGAAACACCCGGGACAGGATGCCAATCTATCACTGGCCACACACTCACTCACACTAACACACTCTATGGGGCAATTTGGAGAACTCACTTGACTTTGATCCATGTTTTAGGAATGTGGAAGGAAACTAGAGAACTCGGAGGAAACCCACGCGGACACGGGGAGAACATGGAAACTTGAATGCTCTAAATTGCCCCATATAGAGTGTGTTTGTGTGTCTGTGTGAATTAGTGTGTGCCAAGCTATAGATTGGCGTCCTCCATCTATACTTCAGGGAATCGAACCAGGAATCCCTAGTGCTGAGAGGAGAACATAACAACCACTTAGCCACCATGCCGCCGATCCATCAACATCCATCAATCCATCCATTATCTTCCACTTTATCCTCTAATAGGGTCGCGGGGGAGTTCCCCATGCCCATCCAGGGGAGAACGTTTCGTGCGCTGGGCAGATACACCCAGGATAGGACGCCAATCCATTACACTCACTCTGACACACACTATATAGGGGCAATTTAGATAGAGGCCGTCAACTTGCCTTGAAGTATGTTTTTGGATTGTGGGAGGAAACCGAAGAACCCAGAAAAAACCCATGCAGACACGCGGAGAATATGGAAATCGGGATCCGAACCTAACCACCAACCACTACACTACCATGCCACCTGAAGTAAAGTCTAAAACATAAACCATGAGCTTATTTCATTTGACAAACTGAACCTTTGGACTCAAAAGCAAACATTTTGTCTACAGTAGTATTTCGATATTGTAAAGAACATCATTAAGTTCTTCCCGACATTGATGCAGAAGTTCCACAGATTTTCTGCTCTAAGTGGCTTTGCTGTCACTCTTTTGTCCAGTTGGTTCCATTTACACTTAGAGGGATTTCGGTCTGGAGACTGTACATGATGTTCCACACTTTGAAGCCCACTGTCTTCTTCTTCTTCTAATGTAGTTCCAACGGAACCACGAGGTATGTTGTGAGTCATTGTCTTGCTGAAATATGAACCCTTGAACCATTCGGCGTAAACCAGAGGATATTAAACCGAGCTTTGAAATGCTGTGGTAACCTCCATCATGTTTGCTTGTTCTCACCGTGTCCGTGTTGGTCTCCTCCGGGTTCTCTGGTGTTCTCCCACAGCCCAGAACAATAGATTTAAGGTTGCCAAAAATTGGCAGCTCTAAATTGCCCCTATATAATGTGGTGTCTGTGTGAGCGAGTGAGTGTGCCCAATGGTGGATTGGCGCCATCCTGGGTGTCTGCCCAGCGCCTGAAATGTTCTCCTCTGGATGGGCAGATAATGGATGGATGGTTCTCCCATCCAGGGGAGAACATCTCTGGCGCTGGGCAGATACACCCAAGATCTATCGCTGGACACACACTCACTCACACATACACACTCTATATGGGGCAATTTGGAGAATTCCATTGACTTAATCCATATTTTTAGACTGTGGAAGAAACCGGAGAACCCGGAGGAGACCGAGGCAGACACGGAGAGAACATTGAAACTCCACTCTGGGCACACACTCACTTACACAGACACACGCTATATGGGGCAATTTTGGATAACTCAATTGACTTGGTCCACGTTTTTAGACTGTGGGAGGATACCGGAGAACCTGGAGGAAACCCAGGCAGACACGGGGAGAACATGGAACCTCCACCCAGATTGTTATTCAATATTGGGAATCCCTAGCGCTGAGAGGAAAACATGCTAACCACTAAGCCACCGTGCCGCCCGGCGTTAAGACCACTGAGTCTATATTTGGAATAAAACTGTAAAGGGTCAGTAATAGCTGTAAAAGTCGCTGTGATTTGGTAGGTGATCTGCGCTTCGGGAGTTTGGTGCTACCCTCTCACCCGGCGTCAGATTTTCAGAGAGTTTTCTTGTGAAGCATTCAGGAATGCAGATTAATTCAATTCAAGCACCAGACAGTCATCCCCCCCCCCTCTCGCTCAGCCCTCGTGGCGTTTTCCTGGATGGTGACCAGTAGTTCAAGGTGGAACTGTCTCCCTTAAATGGAGAGTTCAGGGAAAGTTAAGTTCAGCGGACAGTTTGACTTTTCAGTCTTCATCTTCTTCGGGCGTCAATGCCATTTCTCTAGTGAGAGAACAGGATGTGACCGTGGTGGCCATGAATGAGGGCGTGAACATGGTGGATTTCACTCTTTCACACACACACACACACACACACACACACACACACACACACACACACACACACACACATGATCAGCCAAACGAAGTGGAATGCTGGTAGTTGTAATGATCTCCACTGGCTGAGTGAAAGGAACCTTGTGCATGCGAAGGCCATGAAAAGCAAACATACGAGGGTTGGAACTTAAATAGTGGTAATTATTTATTCACAACCGATACAAAATACTTACATGTTTGCACCTGTTACTGTCCTTCAAAGTAGTCACCAGCGTTGTGTAGAACCCGTTGCCAGCGATGTGGAAGACGTAGTATACCGTTAGCAGAGCCTGTTCTGTTGATTGTACGAATGGAGCGGTCTACTGCCTGTGGAATCTCTGGAACAGTTCTGAAGCGAATGCCATCCATCCAGTACCATCCACAATACTCCCCGGACTTGGAAGTCCTTGTGACTTTGATTTGATTCCGAAGATGAAGGAACCACTTCGGGGCATTCGGATGGATGGATGGTCATAGTTATGGGCGGCGTGGTGGCTTAGTGGTTGGCATGTTCTCCTCTCAGCACTAGCACCGGTTCGAATCCCCATCTGGGTGGAGTTTCCATGTTCTCCCCTTGTCTGCGTGGGTTTCTTCTGGGTTCTACAGTTTCCTCGCACAGTCCAAAAACATGGATCAATTGATTTCTCCAAATTGCCCCAAGTGGGCAAGGGGAACCCACCACCCCAACCCTAAAAGAGGATAAAGTGGAAGATAATGGATGGATGGATTATTGGGCGGCATGATGGCTTAGTGGTTGACATGGCCTCCTCTCAGCGCTGGGGATTCCCGGTTCGAATCCCCATCTAGGTGGAGTTTCCATGTTCTCCCCGTGTCCGCGTGGGTTTCCTCTGGGTTCTCCAGGTTTCCTCCCACAGTCCCACAATAAAACTTTGAATCTTGAAACAGTGCTACACAGTAAACAGTGAGTTTGTAAACAGTAGTGTTTTTTTTTTATTTTACTCCATGTCTTTAAATCCAAATATATTTTTCCCTAAACTGGCCTTCGTGTCTGTCCTGCATGCTTAAATCACAATGAAAAATAAACAGGGATCTTGGCTGCAATGAATTAGTTCCATCTTTCAGGCAATATGTCGACAATTACCCCAGTTATTCTAGTTCTGTGACTGTGGGCATGCTACTAACCGGTAACAGAGTTTCCACTCATGGCCACAGGGTTGAAGCTGCCTTCTCGTACGAATCCACATGTCTTTTATCCTGCTGTCATCTTATAGGAAAAGACTTAGATTAAAATGACCATCACGACACATCAGCTATCCATCATCAAGCATTTTTAGTGGTTTTAGTGGCTTAGTGCTTGGCATGTTCTCCTCTCAGCTTAGGGATTCCTGGTTCAAATCCCAATCTGGGTGGAGTTTCCTCTCACAGTCCAAAAACATGGATCAAGGTCAATTGAGTTCTTCAAATTGCCCCATATAGCGTGTGTGTGTGAGTTTGTCCAGTGATAGATTGGCGCCCTGTCCTGGGTGTATCTGCCCAGCGCTTGAAAGGTTCTACCCGGGATGGGCATGGGGGACCCCCCACCCCGCGACCCTAGTATAGGATAAAGAAGAAGATAATGGATGGATGGGATGGGATACCTATAATTGTGATATTCTTTATTTCATCTATAGTTGTATATTGTATGTTCTATATCATATATATTCATAGTTGTATATTCTATTATATTTAACAACTATATTGTATTTATATCTCATTTTCTTCTTTAAAATTAAAATTTATTTTCTAAATTTAATAGAACAGGGTAAACAGGGTCTGTGAGCCATTTCATTTTTGTCTCATGTACCACATGCAATACAAATGATGATAAACTTTTCTTGAATCTCAAATCTTAATAAATAATTAATATTTGCAATATTTTAGTCCTAGGACCCCCATGGTTTGGTAGCATGGTGGAGGAGCAGCAGATGGCACAGTTGGGCCAAACTGTTCGTCTACCTTGTCCCGCAAAAGGCAACCCTCCACCTCTGCTGAACTGGATGAAGGACGGACGCAATGTGAACTCGGCGTGGAGCCGCTTCCGCATCCTCAAACACGGCCTGAAAATCAAAACTGTCGAGTCCAAAGATGCTGGAGTCTATGTGTGCCAGGCTGCCAATGGCTTCGGCAGCATCTCCCTCAACTTCAGCCTCGTGGTAAACGGTAGGACATTTTTATTATTATTATTATTATGCTTTTGGAATGGGCTTAGTGATTAGCATGTTCTCCTCTCAGCACTAGGAATTTTCGGTTCGAATCCCAATCTTTTGGGAGTTTCCATGTTCTCCCTGTGTCTGCGTGGGTTTCTCGGGATTCCTCCCACAGTCCAAAAACATGGATCGATATCAATTGAATTCTCCAAAGTGCCCCATATAGAGTGTGTGTGTGTTTGTGTGAGTGCCCAGTGATAGATTGCCTCCCTGTCCTGGGTGTATCTGCCAAGCACCTGAAACATTCTTCCCTGGATGGGCATGGGGAACCCCCCCACGACCCTAGAAGAGGTTAAAGCGGAAGATAAGGGATGGATGGATATTTTTAGAGGTATATTTTCTAGCAAGCTTAATTATTCATTTTATATCAAAAATATGTATTGTAAATATTGAGTATATTCTTGGTTTATCAAGAACTAAAAGCACTAATTAGTAACGTTCAAACTGACCGTGACCCACAAACATATCCATCCATTCATCCATTATCTTCTGCTTTATCCTCTACTAGGGTCGGAGGGTTCCCCATGCCCATCCAGGGGAGAACGTTTCAGGCGCTGGGCAGATACACCCAGGACAGGACGCCAATCTATTACTGTTCACACACTCACTCACACACACACACACACACTCTATATGTGGCAATTTGGAGCACCAATCCATCCATCAATCCATTATCGACTACCTAATGGTCTACTAGGGTCGGGATGGGGTGGGGGTTCCCATGCCCATCCTGAGGCGAACGTCTCGGGCGCTGGGCAGATACAACCAGAACAGGGCGCCAATCTATCACTGGACACACACTCACTCACACAGACACACTCTATATGGGGCAATTTAGAGCATTAAATTGACCTTAATCCATGTTTTTGGACTGTGGGAGGAAACTGGAGAACCCAGAGGAAACCCATGTGGACACGGGGAGAACATGGAAACTCCACCCAGATTGGGATTCGAACCGGGAATCACTAGCACTGAGAGGAGAACGTGCCGGCCCATGTCTTTTGATATTTTGGTGGAACTGTGTGTAGCTGACAGTTTGCGTGTGTATTTGGGAGATTGTTTGAGTGTGTTTGGATGTTGGCTTTTTGAGAGTGTGTGTAGATGGTTGTTAAGAAGTGGTAATCATTGTGAGTGTGTTTGGAAGACGATTGGAGTTTTAGTGGGTTGGATGTCTGGGAGTGTGTTCCAGAGTGTGTATGGTCATTTATGGTAGTGTGGTTAGAAACACTCTCACACACACACACACACACACACACACACACACACACACACACACACACAACCTTTCACCTTCCCTGCATTAAATCTGCTCAGTCCCGGTGGGTGGCTGACTCGGCCGAGTCACTGCACACACAACTTGTCCTTCATGTTCTCGGCAATGATGGGTTCTCCGTTTTATCCATGTTTGTTCAGCTCGTCCCATAACAGGAGTAAAGACTGTCCTTTGCTTTCTTACTCCTGTCTCAGGGGCACTATAGAATTGGACATTTGGTAAATTACTGAATCTCTCTCACACTCTCTATGGGGCAATTTGGAGTATTCAATTGAATTGATCCATATTTTTGGACTGTGGGAGGAAACCGGAGAACCCAGAGGAAACCCACGCGGACACGGGGAGAACATGGAAACTCCACCCAGATTGGGATTGGATCCGGGAAACCTAGCGCTTTTCTTGCACCTTCCACTGACATCGTTTAAATAGCAACGCTGAGTGTGAAAATACCTCCCTAATGGGCATGGCCCTCTTGTGTTTAGGTACATTTCTCTTGTGTTTAGGTACATTTCTCTTGTGTTTAGGTACATTTCTGGCATATTGTCTGGCATATTGGCATATCTCGGAGATGAAATATATAGGTGTACCGCTGACTAAAAACAACCTCTGTGGAGGGAAACCGGAACACCTGGAGGAAAACCCACGCGGACACAGGGAGAACATGGAAACTCCACCCAGATTGGGATTGGAACCGGAAATCCCTAGCGCTGAGAGGAGAACATGCTAAACTACTAAGCCACCGTGCCGCCCCTGTTAAGGCGATTTAATTAATAAAATATCTTTATTATAACTTTCCAGTGGGTGGCACGGTGGGGATTCCCGGTTCCAATCCCAATCTGGGTGGAGTTTTCATGTTCTCCCCGTGTCCGCGTGGGTTTCCTCCGTGTTTTCCGTTTTCCACCCACAGTGGTTGTTATTAGTCAGCGGTACACCTATAAATTTTATCGCCGTGATAACAATATGCCAGAAATGTATCTAAACACAAAAGGGCCATGCCTATCAGGGAGTTATATTCACATGTAGGGTTGCTATTTGTACTGTGGGTGGAAGGCGAGAGAATAGACTGTTGACATCTGGAGAGGATGTTTTTAGTCAGCGGTACACCTATATCTTCCATCGCCGATATAACAATACGCCAGAAATGTACCTTAACACAAAATGGCCACGCCCATTGGGGGAGATATATTCACACGCAGCATTGCTATTTAAACGACATAGATGGAAGGTGATAATAGACTGTTGGTGGGGTGTTATAGTAATAAGTAGTGATCGACCGATTGATCGGCCGGCCGATTAATCGGGCCGATTTTTGGCATTTTTAGATAAGCGGCATCGGCCGATATATGAGCGCACAAGGGCGATATTTAAACAATGCCTACAAGCAACGCAGTGGGCAGCTCCGTCATTCTGGCTCAATGACTGAATACAGTAATTTGATCTTACTTTTGCTTAGAGTGGCCCCTAGTGTTCTTCCGGCAGAACATCAGTCAATACTCAAGAGAATAGATCGGTGTTTCGAAACTTCTCTACGCCTCATGAGAGAAAACGGTTTCTCTTTCAATTCTCAGTATTTGTTACTGGCTGCTCTTTCTAATGTATAAAGTGTTTACTGTATGCATAATTGGAGCGATTATGTTATTTAGAGAGAAAATTCCAATGGTTTTATTTGGAACTGTAACTTTAGCAACCACTTGAACAGCTAAACTGGCCAACTAATACTAATTAGCGCTAGCTAACGCTATAATAATGTTCCGGGATGCTATTTGTAACATATAAAGTGTTTACTGTTTGTATAATTAGGGCGATTTTGTTAAACTGGCTAGCTAACGCTATATATCGCTAGCACTAACTGACGCTAGCTTACAGGCAGTGTTGTGCCAGTTTACAGCTTTTCTGTTCATGTTCAGTTCATATGTAAATGCTCAAGGTTAACATTTCATGTTCAAAGTTCACAATTTTAATTCTGAACTAGTTCAAAGTTCAGTTCATTTAATTTTTTTCTTGAGATATTCAAATAAGTACTTTTTTTCACACTACAAACTACAATATTTGTTTGTTAATATTTTATTTATTTATCTAAATTACCTAAATTGGCTCATTAGTTCAAAAAGTTCATTGAATGTTGTTTTGTGTGCATTGTGCAATGTTCATCAATAAATGTTCATTCTAAAAAGATGCTGCTATCTGCTTATGTTTAGGTACACTGAAACTTTAATTATTCATTCATTCATTATCTCCCGCTTATCCTCTATTAGGGTCGCGGTGGGGTTCCCCATGCCCATCCAGGGGAGAACGTCTCGGGCGCTGGGCAGATAGACCCAGGACAGGGCGCCAATCCATCGCTGGGCAAAACTTTAATTAATAATGTGTAATTTAAAGTTGTATGTTTTTAATATTGCTCTCTGTATTACAAAAGGTAGAGTAGACAGTGATAAACTGATTACTTTTGTGTCCTGTTTATTATTATTATTATTATTATTGTACTGTATTAGATGCAATCAAAACTGGTAATATCGGCTTTATATATCGGCCATCGGCCACTTCTGTCGTCTAAATATCGGCATCGGCCATTAAAATACCAAAATCGGTTGATCACTATCAAGTATCAAGTGTCAAGTATTTTTTTATTTGATCACTAGTAATAAGCATCACGACACACCCAATGCAGGGGTGTATAATGGGACCCTATATCCTTTAGGAAGGAGCAGGCTGTTCTCTTAGGGCAGGAGTTCCTCGTGGTTTTCTTTGAAAATGACTCTTATGCAAATGAGGCCAGACTGACATCCAGCTTGAAAACTTTAGTCAGCTCTAATTAAAAATGATGGAACTTGGCGACATTCACTAGCCTTTGTCATCGGCACTCATCTGCTATCTCTTTGAGAGCATGTACAGACACACCTCCTGTTTACCCACCTCCTCTGTAATTAGATTTGTCCCAGCAAAAGTGTTTATCTGTCTACCATGGGTAAATTTACCGTCTAAAAAACTGTAACTCAAGAGTTTTGACAGTATGCTACCCCCGATCACGCTTGGCTTGTTGTAATCTCCTGGCAGTGTGAGGTAACGAGTGTAATTAATCTTTTATTCTGTGCTCTGTCATGAAAAACAAAAGCCCCTGTGTCTGGCTGATTTGCTATGGAACCCAATTGCACTCACAATTCTGACTCTGGTATCAATCAACCACGGATGGATGAAGTTCGAGTTCAAGTAATTTATTTATATCGCGCTTTTTACAACAGTACATCGTCACAAAGCAGATTTACAAAGTTAAAAGCCTTTAAACCCCCAAAGAGCAAGCCGAAGCAACAGTGGCAAGACAAAACTCCCTGTTGTGTTGATGTTTTAAGGAAGAAACCTTGGGGGGACCGAGGCTCAGTGGGGGACTCATCGTCCTTGAGCGGCCGGGCAGCATCAACAGTGTAGGACAGTATGAGATGACATGTAGAGATAGTGTGGTGATCATGTGACCCATGGAAAAACTCCAACAACTGGAAAACTATATGTAAGTCTATTGAGGGCCGCCAGTCCAATTGATATCCAGGTGTTGGCAACTCAGTGTTGCCAACTTAGTGACTTTGTCGCCATATTTAGCGACTTGTCAGATGCTCTAGTGACTTATATTATATATTTTATTTATATAGCTTATTTTTTACTTATATAGCTACAATAGCTAACTTACTAAGGAGTTCACAACACTGGTAATAACTAACTAAAATCTGCAGTTTGTTTTCTTAATTGTGAAAGTAGTTATCATGAAAATAGTTGTTAAGACAATATTGGTTACCTCTGTAAATAAAGAGTGCTTAGTAAAGAATGTCTGCTCCAGTCGGCAGTGGCTCAAGGGGGAATGCTTGACCTTTTAAAGAGGCATGTTGACCCTGTCATCCATTATCAGCTTTTTCTGGCGTCCAGGGATAAAGCCGTTAGTACGTCGTTAATTCTGTTATGGCCAGGAGGGTCCACAGGTTTCCTAAATGTCCTGCTCTTAGTCAAGAGGAACAAGTGTTTGGTAACAAGAAAACAAAGACGTTTTGACACGTCCCCTTCTTGCTCCATTATCTTTTTTCTCCACTTACCATATAGATGGACTTTGTAGTTTTACAATTCCAGACTGTGGTCCATCTGTGTTCTTTGTTTTTGTTGATTATCTGTTGGCTCTCTGTTCTCTATTGGTCAGGACATCACAGAACAGGTATCATTTGGGTGGTGGATTGTTTATTGTTAGTTCTGCATTGACACTGATGCAGTGAGAGGGTTTTTAGTGCAGCTCTGTGGTGCTATTATTGGGGCCCTGACCATTAGAACAGAGTAAACGGGATGTAAACAGTAGGTATGGTAGTCCAGGTCGGAATCGTAGTACTACAAAGTCCATCTTTATGGTAATTGGAACTGAAAACATTGACAATAAGTGGAGCAAGAAGGGGATGTGTCCAAACTAGACTGGTAGACTTACTATAATTATATTTGATCATTTAGCAGACGCTTTCATGCAAAGCGACTTACAAGGTGAGCACAACATCCCTGGAGCAATGAGGGTTAAGGGCCTTGCTTAAGGACCCACATTGGTAACTTCAGTGGACCTGGGATTTGAACCCCCCAACCTTCAGATTGATAGCCCACGCCCTAACCACTGAGCTACCACTCCCTCACCATATAGATGGACTTTGTACTTTTACAATTCCAGACTGTAGTCAATCTGTGTTCTTTGTTTTTGTTAGTCCGCTGTTGGTTCTCTGTTCTCTATTTGTCAGGAACATCTCAGAACAGGTATCATTTGGGTGGGGTATTGTTCTGCAGTAACACTGATGTGGTGATGGAGGTTTTAGTGCAGGTTTGTGGTGCTATTATTGGGGCCCTGACCATTAGAACAGAGTAAACGGGACATACACAGTGGGTACTGTAGTCCAGGTTGGAATCGTAGAACTACAAATTCCATCTTTACGCTAAGTGGAACTGAGAACATGGATAAAAATTGGAGCAAGAAGAAGACGTGTCCAAACCAGACCGGTACACTTACCATATAGATGGACTTTCTAGTTTTACAATTGCAGACTGTGGTCCATCTGTCTTCTGTTGTTTGTTAGTCCCCTGTTGGTTTTCTGTTGTCTATTGGTCAGGAGCATGACAGAACAGGTATCATTTGGGTGGTGTTTATTGTAAGTTCTGCAGTGACACTAATGTGGTGAGGGGTTTTTTAGAGCAGCTCTTGGTGCAATAATTGGGGCCCTGACCATTAGAACAGACCATTAGAGTTAACAGGACGTACACAGTGGGTACTGTAGTCCAGGTTGGAATCGTAGTATTACAAAGGCCATCTTTACTGGAAGTGGAACTGGGAACATGGACACCAGACTGGACAACATGGACAACCAGACTGGTACTGTATGTGGACCTCCATTGTGGCTTTATATTCTGTTTCTGTTCCAATACGCTTACAGACTGACCCATGCAGAGCCCCGATATCAACCAACAGTGTCTAACCCTACTGTTGCTCTTTTGGATGAAAGGGCAAAAAATCCCCACAGATTTCGAAATGTGGTAGATGGTCTTCCCTGAATGATAGAAGCTGTATTGCGATATAGAAGTTCCTGCAGGTGCACAATTTACTAATCGTGTCCATTTTACCATGTAGCAGGAGCTTATTACAGTGTGACTGTCCCCCTGAACGCCTGTGCTTTATTAAAACTTGGTCTAGACCAGCCAGGTTGCCCTCTATCAAGGTCAAGCACTGATTTTGAAGTTGGAGGCCTGGCAATTCATTCCAAATGTGTTCTGTGGGGTTACGGTCAAGATTCTGTGCAGGGGGTCTTCCAAAAACAAAAAAAAATGGGGTAAACAGGAATGCTCTACATTTTTTTGCACGGGGAACGTTTGAGCCCAACAACACAGCCATGCTTGTAAAGGACCTTCCCTGTACTTTACAGAACTAAAGAAAGCTGTCTGAAATCCATTTCATCATTTAATTCATCGCTGGGGTGTTCCCCATGACCTTTCATGGGTGAACGTTTTGGGCGCTGGGCAGATACACCCAGGACAGGAAGCCAATCCATCACACTCACTCACACACACACACTCTATATGAGGCAATTTGGAGAACTCAATTCACTTGATCCATGTTTTCGGACTGTGGGAGGAAACCGGAGAACTCGGAAACCCACGTGGACACGGGGAGAACATGTAAACTCCACCCAGATATGGCTTCAAACCTTATTACTTTCCTTTTAATAAATTTGATCATCAGGTTTGTAATACAGTACAGTGCTGCCCCACCTTAGGAATGGCTTTACTTGTAGGGGTCACGCACCCAAAGTATTTTATATTGCTTTCTTAATGTTTACTTTACTGTTGCCCATCTCGTGCTTTCGGGTCCAGTAAAATCCTCACTTGCCCCCCAATGCCTTGCATGTTACAGGTAGCACTCACTATTAAAGGTTTAAATCGAATCATTTATCCCAAAATAGCCAGTACAGTCGTGATGTTATGCCCATTACGTCTACAATTCGAGGCTTTGTGCAGTGTGAGCTCACTGTTGGAGAACTTGTGGCTTCAGCTCAGATCGCTGCTGGAGTTTTAGTGCAGGTGAAGCTGTGGGGATTTCATCAGGCCTCTTTTGTTCTTTGTCTGTAGGCTGAGCACAACATGTGCTGCAGTTTAGCTTCATGCCTTTTTCATTGAAACGGCTAAATTATAGAGCGATCACTCTTATCCAGGCTGCCAAGGGAGTAATGGGATGATTTTGGGATTATAGTGAAGGTCTCGCCAGTGCAACAGCCCATATGAGGGGCAACCTTTATGCTCAAGAGTGACCGGACCCCGAGAGCTGATATCCGTAAACGTTTGTATGCTCATTACTGCAGCCCTCCGAATCTGTTGCAGATTTATCTTGACGTTACTTCATTTTTTGCTCCGGCTATGAATATTGCGGCGGTATAGTGCTCTACGTAACAGCAATTAAAAGCAGTAAATTCCACTGTTATTATAGAGATGCCGTGTAATGCTTACATGTGTTAGTTGCCCAACTTTGGGCTTATGATTCTGGTTCTGCTCATGCTCATGCCCTTTTCATTGAAATGGCTACATTGTAGAGCAATTACTCTCCTCAAGCCTGCCATGGGATTAATGGGATGATTTTGGGATTATAGGGAAGATATCCGTAAACGTTTGTATGCTCATTACTGCAGCCCTCCGAATCACTGCAACGCCTTTAACACAAACGGCATGCGGAGACTCAACCACTACGGCTGGCTACCAGCAGGCCCTTGTTTACGTTTAGTCTATGCACATGTTTTTTTGTTGAATGTTGCAGATTTAGCTTTACGTTACTTCATTTTTTGCTCCAGCTATGAACATTGCGGCGGTGAAGCGCTCTACGTAGCAGCGATTAAGTTACCAGGCACCAGGTTTTGCATCCTGTGTTGAGACATTAAATACATTCCACTGTGTTATTATAGAGATGCCATATAATGCTCACATGTACTAGTTGCCCACCTTGCCCACCAAACAGCAGGCCCTTGTTTACGTTTAGTCTACGCACATGTTTTTTTGTTGAATGTTGCAGATTTAGCTTTACGTTACTTCATTTTTTGCTCCAGCTATTAACATTGTGGCGCTGTAGTGCTCTATGTAGCAGCAATTAAGTTACCAGGCTTTGCTTCCCGTGTTGGGACATTACGTACATTTCACTGTCCCAAGTAATGGGATGATTTTGGGATAGAGAAGGTCTCGCCCATATGGGGGCAACCTTTATGCTAAAGAGTGACGGGCCCCCTAGAGCTGATATCCGTAAATGTTTGTATGCTCATTACTGCAGTCCTCCGAATCGCCGGAGTGCCTTTAACACTGACGGCATGCAGAGACCCAACAACTACGACTGGCTAACAGCAGGCCCTTGTTTACGTTTAGTCTACGCACATGTTTTTTTTGTTGAATGTTTCAGATTTAGCTTTACGTTACTACATTGTTTGCTTCAGCTATAAACGTTGCGGCGGTGTAGTGCTCTACGTAGCAACAATTAAGCTACCAGGTGCCATGTTTTGCATCCTGTGTTGGGACAATACGTACATTCCACTGTTATTATAGAGATGCCGTATAATGCTCACATGTGCTAGTTACTCACCTTTGGGCTTATGATTCTGGTTCTGCTCTTGCTCATGCCCTTTTCATTTAAATGGCTAAATTGGGATGATTTTGGGATTATAGGGAAGATCTCGCCAGCACAGCAGCCCATATGAGGGCAACCTTTATACGCAAGAGTGAGGAGACCCCTAGAGCTAATATCCATAAACGTTTGTATGCTTATTACTGCAGCCCTCCGAATCGCCGGAGCGCCTTTAACACTGACGGCATGCGGAGACTCAACAACTACGTCTGGCTAACAGCGGGCCCTTGTTTACGTTTAGTCTACGCACATGTTTCCTGACTGCTTGTCACCGTGGTTTCTCTTTCTCGACTGGACAATTAAAGCCCTTGCATGTAGAGATCTGTTAATAACTGGCTGCACCGGCGCGTAAAGCTCTGCTCATTATAATTGTTACTGACACCGAGACACATGCCTCAATAGAGATCCCCTTTGATCACGCATCCCGAATTGTGACAGCCGGGTAATTCTTGCATTCATTCTGATGAGCGGGACGGTGACACGCAGCTCTGCCACCGAGGTCTTCGCCGAGCCTGTTTGTTTTTCTCCCCCTTCATCACGGAGAACAAATCTGCGGCGAGTTCAAAGCACGCACACATATGGACCCAAATGAATTCATGCTTGTGAGGAGCAGAAGAAAGTGCTGCTGAAAGGAAAAAGAAAAAAGGAAAAAAAAAAACAGGGAGAGATGAAAGCCTGCTCGCTGGAATTGGAACCATTCAGGCCTCACATTAAATTAAGTTGAGCTGGAAGCTACGGGGACAGTTTTTGCAATTGCAAAGAAGTGTAGGGACCCCTAAGGACGTGAGAGACCGAAATCTTAAGAAGTCACTTAACAGTGCAAGATAATGTGATGTAGCACTGTCTGTGAATCCTGTATTTATAATGCATTAAAAAACACATTTATAATAATAATTATAATCCATCCATCCTTTATCTTCCGCTTTATCCTCTACTAGGGTCGGGCGGAGGTTCCTAATGTCCATCCAGGGGAGAACGTCTCGGGTGCTGGGCAGATACACCCAGGACAGGGTGCCAATATATTGCTGGGGACACACTCACTCACACACACACAGACACACTCTTAATGGGGCAATTTTTGAATTCAATTGACCTTGATCCATGTTTCCTGAGAACATGGAGGAAACCCTCGCTGACACGCGGAGAACATGGAAACTACACCCAGAATGGTATTCGAACGGGGAATCCCTAGCGCTGAGATGAGAACATGCCAACCACTAAGCCACTGTGCCGCCCATAGTAATAATAATAAAACGCTTCATTATAAGTGCCTTTCAAAATATGCAATATAAAGCTCTATTAAGAAATCAAAATGCTTTAAAATACTAAAGGTAATACTTAATGTACCATTCCTAAACTTCTTGAACAGACCAGTGTTATAAAGCTTTATAATGTTTGTGATAAACAAAGGCCTCCCCTGAATAAATTGATTATAAAATTTTATGAAAGCTTATGAGCTCTCCTTACAGGCATTATGTAAAGTTTTTCATTAAATCTCTTAAAACTCTTATGAAAGAGATTGCACTTATCTTAGTACATAAGACTCATAAAAGATAATAAATGCTCCTTACAGACTTTAGATGCAATCGTATTGTATTATGCCAGAACGTCTAAAAATCCAAGCAATCCAAATGTAAAATGGCGTTATAAAGTCTTACATCATCTTGTTATAAAACTTTGTGAGTGTGATTATAATCATCTATGTTCATTTCATCAACAGAGGCTTATTAAGTGTTATTAAGTATTATTATAATAATTATTAAGTGTTATGAATACTTTATAAAGCTGCATGCCCTTCCAGGGAAGAACACCCAGGACTGGGCACCAATCAATTGCCGGGAACACACTCACTTACACACACACACGCACACACACACACACACACACACACACACACACTATATAGGGTAAATTTAAAGCAGCCAACTTACCTTGAATCCATGTTTTTGGACTATGGGAGGAAAGTGGACTGATGATAAGAACTCTTTTCCAAAAGCCTTAAAAAGCATGGGGTGGTTTAATGGTTAATTGAGGATTGATTTATTCATCCATCCATTATCTTCTGCTTTATCCTCAATTAGGGTTGCTGGGGGTGTTCCCCATGCTCATCCAGGGGAGAACATTTCAGGCACTGGGCAGATACACCCAGGACAGGACACCAATCTATCGCTGGGCACACACTCACTCACACAGACACACTCTATATGGGGCGATTTGGAGAATGCAATTGACATTGATCCATGTTTTTAGACTGTGGGAGGAAACCAGAGAACATGGAGGAAACCCACATGGACACGGGGAGAACATGGAGACTCCCCAGCGCTTAGAGGAGAACATGCTAAACTACTAATCCATTAATTTGCATAGAATTGACTGTTCACCGGATCCACAGACAGAGAACTTTGACAAGTTCTGACTATGAAAGTTCTCTCATAATGATTATTTTGGTTGTTTGATCACTTATTCAGAGCTCAATTTTGCTGGTTGTTCAGTTTAAACCTTAAACACACCCTCAGCTAGGGCAACTGGCTGCAGGTGTCTGCATACTTCAGTCTTACTGTGCATCCTAAACCTTTAAACATTGTATGTAATGCTATATCCAGAACCAATGCTTATCCATCATGGATTAAAGTGGCTTTGGGTGTGACTGGAAGTGGCTTTATACATGAGGCTCGTTTGGAATGCCCAAGAACATGCGAGTTTAAAAACAGAAAGCACAGAAAGTAATGATGTATGGGCCCCCATCGCAGTCCGAGCGGCCCCACGAGTTTCGTCTATTGGCTGGCACACATGTGGCCCATATAATGTTTAAACATAACGGGGCTGCCAAATAGAGGCTAATTTGGGCGCCCATCTTCCATCCATATGAGGTCTGCTTGGACATGCTGAGTGGGTGGCTCGAAATCAGAACAGAAGGATTAGAAAATACTTTAACTCAATCTGTATTTGCTCATCCAGCTCTGTCCAGAATTCCTGCCAAAACCTTGCGCCTTGTACGTCTCTGCTTCTGGGATAGCGGCAGGTTCAATTCTTTTTGGGAGTGCAGCTGAGATGCAAATAGCCTACCTTTACTGGAGCTCCACATTAAAGAGACTTTGATCTTGGCCAGAGGCCGAGGGTGCACCGGGCCCCACCGAGCCCCACCGGGCCCCACCATGCCTTTATCTGCGAGTGTGCGCCAGAAAAGAGATCAATTTCCTTCGGGAGCGTCCCATACCTACCACTGCTAACCGCTAATGACTCTATAAAAGAAAGGCAGTCTTCTAATTAGACCTTCTCCTTGGCTTCCTTCTGTCCTTCTCCATCTGCACATATGTTAAATGCTTTTTAATTGAACTCCTTCAGCTCGACCATATGGATGCACAGGACAGAGCGCAGAACGTCTGTTTGTTCTAGAGCACGCTAAATTCTACATCTTAATGCGTTCATCTGGCTCAATTTACCTGACAGTTCAAATTACACTCCTTACCCCCAGACGCATGTGGTTGATTCCAACTGGCAGAAAAAACAATCCTTTGTTTTATAACAGCTATATTATAAGGGTTCTCCTTCATCGTTTGCCAACCCGTATGATGCTATTTTGTACTTAAATGTTAAATCAAGGTTATAATAAATAATAATAATAATAAATAAATAGTGAATATATGCCCTTTGGTACCAATGTTCACTACTTTATCATATAGAGAAGACAAAACTTTATAACCACCCTTCTAATAATAAGTTGACTTGGCTCACAGTCTTTATCTCAGTTTATCCCAAAGGTTCGATGGGTGGGGTAAGGGCTTAGAGCCGGCCACTCAAACTTGCATTGTGCCCCCCTGCAACTTCAGTCATGCTGAAACAGTAATGGGCCTTCCCCAAATTATGTCTGCAGCCAAAATCCATAAACCATTATAAAGTATTCATAACACTTCATAATAATCCATCCATTATCTTCCGCTTT
Organism: Corydoras maculifer; assembly: GCA_019802435.1. Classification (NCBI taxonomy): domain Eukaryota; kingdom Metazoa; phylum Chordata; class Actinopteri; order Siluriformes; family Callichthyidae; genus Corydoras; species Corydoras maculifer. The sequence continues at coordinate 51,102 of JAFMOD010000890.1, read as the reverse complement.
AGCCTCTACTAGGGTCGTGGGGGGGGGGGGTGCAGTACACCCAGGACAGGACGCCACTCTATCACTGAACAAACACTCACTCACACAGACACACTCTATATGGGGCAATTTGGAGAATTCAATTGACCGTGGTCCATGTTTTTGGACTGTGGGAGGAGACCCGGAGGACACCCACGCGGACACGGGGAGAGCATGGAAACTCCACCCAGATAATAAAGTATTATAAGTATTATAAGCATTATGAATACTTTATATTCCCCTTGGGGAAGAGATAAGCAGGTGTTGGGCGTGTTGTGTGTTGGTATAATCAGTATTGATCACTTATAAAGCAAGAAAGAAAGAGCATTCATTAAACACAAACGTTTCTGTTGATTTTCAGTTAAAAATATATTATTTATTATTTATAGCTTTTTAAATGTTTTTTTTAAATGTTTAGGTTTGGGCGGCACAGTGGCTTAGTGGTTAGCACCTTCACCTCTATCTGCCCAGGATCTGCCCAGCGCCCAAGACGTTCTCCCCTGGATGGGCATGGGGAACCCCCCCTTGACCCTAATATAGGATAAAGCGGGAGATAATGGATGGATGGATGGATTCAGGTGTTACCAAGTGTTACCACAAAGGGTTATGAGATTGTTATGCAGTGTTATGAATTCTTTATAAAGGTTTATGAATTTGTTCATAATGCATTATGGAAACCGGATTCATAAATGTGTTAGCAAAATACCATAGGGAAATATATAAATCAATTAAATAAATGCTAATTATATATAGAATATTTGACGTTCATCCAAACTCATAAAGGTTTACGAAGTCCAGACTTTTTTTTTACACTATACAAAAAATGTGCTTATAATGTTTTATAACAGTCATGTGTGACCTCTGAACAGAGCAGATAGAGTTTCGTGGTGATTAAGGCCTGCCTCTGGCCTGGAGAGTGTGTGTTTGCTCACCGGTATGAATAGAGAAAGGGTCTTTTTCACCCTGCCGCTTTCAAGTTGCTTCCATTAGGAAAAAATAATATGAAGGACTTCGGAACCTGCTCTTGGGCATGAGGGGCATTTGGGGCTCCCTTCGCCTTTCCCCTGGCTCCAGACCCAGTGTCTCCATCAGCCAGCCCTACCTCACCTCACAATCCTTTTAGTGTATGTTTGAAGGTCGGGAGTCGGGAACGTTTAGGTAATTCCAACTTCCTGTAGTTTGGACTATACAACCAGCTCTGTCGGTTTCTTTGTAGGCTGTCAATCACTGAGAGACAAAATGTCTCGGGCTGTTTCTGTTTTTTTTTATTTCTGAGGGTTCAGAGATTTTAACATGCGTGTAAATTTATGATGCGGCGCTCTACAGTATAATGCATTCGCACCAAGGTGCAAATCGGAAACAAAATAGTACATAGAAAGTCACTGACAAAGACCAGGACATCACCTTTAAACTCCAGCCAGCTCGTGGGTTTTGTAGCAGTGGTTTGAATTCATTGGACTTTGCAGAATTATTTTTAAATTAAAAAAGAAGCATATGTGTATATGTGTGTGTGTGTTTGTATGTATACATGTATTGTCAGGTTTGGGAGCGCTAGGCCACTCCCCCCTGGTTTCTACCTCGGGGTTTGGCCGTTCGGGGTTTCCGTAGGTAGGGCCCATCCTCGAGACCTGGGATTGGGTCCTACCTAGACTTAAAGAGCGCATGCTCCCTGAGTCAGCAGGCCAGTATTACTATTGTTACGTTTATTAGCACGTTAGTGCTATGTCTTGGTTTTGACGTCTCGATGGTATTCGACTCGGTTCCGTTGTCTGCATATAGACTCTACGTTTAGTTCCCCGGCATATTCCGCCCGTGCTTTGGGTTTTGTTTGTACGCTTTTCGTTTAATAAACACCTCTCTGCTGCTTACCTGGTCGCCTGGCTCGCTTATTCGCACCGAGTGCACCTCACCCCCACGTAGCACCACGCAGCGCCGCCTTTGGACGGATTGCGTGCCCCCTTTGTGACAGAATGCTGGTCTCTACACCTGGCGAAGTCCAGGAGTTCCCATCCGGCTAAGCGCCTCATTTTTTTTGTTGATTCCCCGCTGCCGTGTATCCCGTGTGTTCGGTCTGCCCCGGCAGTCGGGTCGTATAGCCGCCTATCTCTTCCCTGAGACCTGGGATTGGGTACTACCTAGTCACATGCGGCCAAGACAACCAAGACATAGCACTAACGCGCTAAAAAACGTAACAATAGTAATGCTGGCCTGCTGACTCAGGGAGCATGTGCTCTTTAAGTCTAGCCAGCAGACCAGCATTACTTTGTTACGTTTATTAGCACGTTAGTGCTATGTCTTGGTTTTGGCATCTCGGTGGTACGCCCTCGGCGGACGAGGAGTGGGCCAAGCCCTCTGGCTGCGTGGTCCAGTGGACGCCCTCGGCGGATCAGGAGTGGGCCATGCCCTCTGGCTGCGTGGTCCGGTGGGCGCCCTCTGGCTGCGTGTTCCGATGGACGCCTTCGGTGGACGAGGAGTGGGCCACGCCTTCTGGCTGCATGGTCTGGTGGACGCCCTCGGGCTGCGTGGTGAGGTGGATGCCCCTGCTGCTCGGGCTGGGCACCTGTTACAACAGGTGCGCCGGGCAGATACACCCAGGACAGGATGCCAATCTATCACTGGGCACACACACTCTATTTGGGGCAATTTGGAGAATTTAATTGACCTTGATCCATATTTTTGGACTGTTGGAGGAAACCAGAGAACCTGGAGGAAACCCATGGGGAGAACATGGAAACTTGACCCAGAATCCCTAGCGCTGAGAGGCAAACGTGGAATGTGCTAACCACTAAACCACCGTGCCGCCCTATATATATATATATATATATATATATATATATATATATATATATATATATATATATATATATATATATATATACAATAGAAGTATATTACATTTTACCATATTTTATCTTATTTTATATCTTAGTTTTAGAATAGATATTTAATATAATAAACGGGATCGTGAGCCATAATTTCGTTTCTGTCTCATGTACCACATGTGATACTAATAATAATAAAACTTTCTAGAATCTAGAAACACACCAGCACTAAATCTTTTAGTATGTTTACGATCTTTCGTGAACAGAGTAATGACCATAAAGTTTAAGCTAATCTAAAAAGCAAATTGAATTTAAAGTCGAGGGTCAACGCCGTTCCACGTATTTCTTTTATCGAAAGCTTCCAGACTAATCATTCAAACAGAAGCCCGTTGTTTGGACTTTGCTTCCCCAAAACTGTCTGGAAAGAGGCATTCGATCTCATCATGCAGAGATCGCTGGATCTAATCCCAGTGATGCCGTAGTGATCCGTGGCAGGAGCCCAAGAGAGGAAACCGGTCATGCGCTCAGGGTTGGAGGTTGCACGTGACCACGCCCTGTTAATCACAGCCGCGCTGTTCAGTCATGGATTACTGTGAGTTTAAACATATGGAAGAGAATAAAAGCTCTTTGAGGGTGGCACCCTGGTGGAGTGCTGGGGACTTTTGGGTGGAGTTTCCATGTTTTCTTGTGTCTTCAGTATGGGTCTACTGAATGGAACCTGGATATTCCATCCATCCATTATTTTCCGCTTTATCCTCTACTAGGGTTGCGGGGGGGTTCCCCATGCCCATCCAGGGGAAAGGGATTTGGGCGCTGGGCAGATACACCCAGGACAGGACGCCTATCTATCGCTGGGCACACACTCACTCACACATGAAATAACACACTCTATAAGGGGCAATTTGGAGAATTCAATTGACCTTAATACATGTTTTTGGACTGTGGGAGGAAACCGGAGAACCCGGAGGAAACCCACGTGGACACGGGGAGAACATGGAAACTCCACCCAGATTGGGATTCAAACCGGGAAGCCCTAACGCTGAGGGGAGAACATGCTAACCACTAAGCCACCATGCCGCCTGGAACCTGGATATTAATTGGACTTAATTGTTTTACGTATAGTTTTCCAGTTGTTAGAGTTTTTCCATTTGTTAAATATGTACATGTCTGTCCTACACTGTTGCTGCTGCCCCCCCACTCAAGGAGTATGAGTTCCACACTGAGCCTTGGTCCTCACAAGGTTTTATTTTTAAAATAACAACATAACAGGGAGATTTGTCTCGCCGCTGTCTCTTCGTCTTGCTCTTTGGAGGTTTAAAGGCTTATAACTCTGTAAAGCTGCTCTATGACAATATACCATTGTAAAAAACGCTCTATAAATAAATTACTTCGGAGGGCCCAGCTCTCCGGTGTCCCACCTTCGAAGGTCCCAGCTCTCTGGCGATCCCACCTCTGGAGGTCCTAGCTCTCCAGTGGACCTTTCGCTCCCTGTGTCTTTTGGTTTCCACATGGGTTTCCTCCAGGTTCTCCGGTTTCCTTCCATTGCCCCATATAGAGTGTGTCTGTGTGAGTGAGTGTGTACCCAGTGATAGATTGATAGATTTCTGTCCTGGGTGTATCTACCCAGCGCCTGAAACGTTCTTCGCTAGATGGGCATGGGGAACCCTCCCCCCCACAACCCTAGTAGATGATAAAGCGGAAGATAATAAATGAATGAATGTATGGCATTCAGTATTTGACAGTTTAGAATAAATAAACATGGATACAAGGTAAATTAAATGCTCTCTTTCGCTTCCTGTGTCTTCTGGTTTTTTGTACGACGACTAGAACTTATTCTTGCCATTCCCACTTAGCTGGAGAAAGTTCGCCTCTCAGCACTAGGGATTCCCGGTTCGAATCCCCATCTGGGTGGAGTTTCCATGTTCTCCCAGTGTCCACATGGGTTTCCTCCGGGTCCTCCGGTTTCCTTACACAGTTCAAAAAAACATGAATCAAGTCAATTGAGTTCTCCAAATTGCCCCATATAGAGTGTGTCTGTGTGAGTGAGTGTGCACCGAGTGATAGATTGGCGTTCTGTCCTGGGTGTATCTGCCCAGCACCCAAGACGTTCTCCCCTGGATGGGCATGGGGAACCCCCCCGCGACCCTAATAGAGGATAAAGCGAAAGATAATGGATGGATGGATAGTGTGTGCGATGGATTAGCACCCTGTCTTGGGCGTATCTGCCCAGCACCCAAAACATTCTCCTTTGGATGGCCATGGAGATGGAAGATAATAAGTTGAGATGGCATTCCTAACAGATGGGAGCTGGACATGATAACTTTGGCAACCTTATCTTTGGCTTGCTTCTTGGACACCATGGTGGTGCAGCACTTAGCACCTCACATTAAATGATTAAAAGGAGGTTCTGAGTTCTGGGTATCTTGCTCAACACGGGCGTTTTTTGTTAAAAAGCTTAAAAAACGTTTGTCTTTGATGTTTGACAACAAGATCTGACTTCCCCCAACATCCATTCAAGGTGGTGATCATAATTAGGGTTGTGAGGCATGTTGGAGTGGTTCCCATTATTCACCAGGCACAAAGGCAGCTGATCAAGCCCTAGGCCTTCTTGTTGTGAAGTGACAATGATGTGTGATGTCTAATTTTTATTGAAACAGCTGCGGAAGAGGACAAAATCGGGAGATCAGTTAATAAATTATTGATTGCAAATTACAAATAATATTCTCCAATAAAATCAAATCTCTTTGTGTCTCCGTGGGTTAATTCTGGGTTCTCCGGTTTCCTCCCACAGTCCAAAAAGATAGATACTGTTTATTTATCCAGAAGAAATTTAGCAACCAGTAGCGGCAAGAATTTTTTTGAAATAAAATAATAATGATAATAATAATAATGAAATTTAAACCTATTTAAATAAATGGCGGCCGGCAAGGTGGCTTAGCAAATTCAGATTCAAGGTTCGAATCCCAATCTGGGTCGAGTTTCTATGTTCTCCGCGTGGTTTTCCTCCATGTTCTCCCTGTGGGTTTCCTCCCGCCATCCACAAACATGGATTCAAGGTAAATAAAATACTCTAAATTGCCCCATATAGAGTGTGTGTGTATGTGTGAGTGAGTGGGGAACCCCCCCCCCCCACACACACACACACACACACACACACACACACGACCCTAGTAGATGATAAAGCGGAAGATAATAAATGAATGAATGTATGGCATTCAGTATTTGACAGTTTAGAATAAATAAAGCCCATAAACATGGATTCAAGGTCAATTAAATGCTCCAAATTGCCCCATATAGGCATCATGGTGGCTTAGTGGTTAGCACATTCGCTTCTCAACGCTAAGGATTCCAGATTCGAATCCCAATCTGGGTGGAGTTTTCATGTTCTCTCCGTGTCCTCCTGGGTTTCCTCTGGGTTCTCCGGTTACCGCCCACAGTCCAAAAACATGGATCAAGGTCAATTAAATTCTCCAAATTGCCCCATATAGAGTGTGTCTGTGTTAGTGAGTGTGTGTGTGTCCAGTGATATATTGGCGTCCTGTCCTGGGTGTATCTGCTCAGCGCCCAAAACGTTTTCCCCTGGATGGGCATGGGGAACCCCCCACAACCCTAGTAGAGGATAAAGCAGAAGATAATGGATGGATGGATGGATGGATGTTTTCCCATTTTCAACAAACTAGAGTCTACCATATAGAAAGTCCTGTTATGCAAGAACCCTAAAAACTAGCAAAATCAGGATTGAAAGGCCTTCCTTAAATCGTAAAACTAACCTACAACACCTGGTGGAGGTCTCAGGGCAGCTCTTCATAGTACATTAACTCTCACCGTTCACATTCACTGCATTTGCAAACATTATTTCGGAAGCAGGCGCATCATTCGCTCCGAGCCATGCAGGGGTTAAGGGTACTGCTAGGACTTGAATTGGCAGTCTTTTCATAAATAGTTCAGTATCTCAACCGCTGAACTTCCACTTCCCTTGAAAACACCTGATGGAGCTTTTGAAAAGCTCAATAGACACCTGACTAATTGTATTTTTTTTTTTACTGCGCTGACAGGAAAGACAACTATTTAACCTCCGAACAGTCGGCTTCAAAGTCTAAGACGGATAGTAAAGAGACAAAGAAACACCCCCAGTGACAAGCAAAGCTATAATTTAATATGGTTAGTACTTTCTTTTCAGAGCCAATTCTGCTTTGATGCCGGCGCAAGACGCTTCGAGGCAAAAGGCTAAAGTGAATAGAAGCAATTAGCAGAAACGCTGAGTAAGAACAAATCCACGAAACACCTGTTTAAAGAGGTAAACAAAGCAAACAGGTAGACGCAGCGCACAGAAAAGCTGCAACTGATCCCACTTTTACTTTCACGGGGCTTAACTGATTACGCCGTTGATTAGGGCAGGTTCCGCGGTCGGGAGCTGGAGAACGTGTCCTTCTGCTTCCCCTTGGGGGAGAGTGGTGTGTTGGGAGGCAGATTTATAATCAGTTATGAGCACTTATAAAGCCAGAAAAACTTTCTGGGTGTGGGTATGTACATCTATGGACATTAACAAAGTATTAAAAGTATTATAAAGCATTATGAATACTTCATATTCCTCTTTAGGGAATAGATGAGCATGTGGGAGGCAGAGCGGAGTGTTGGGAGGCAGATTTATAATCAGTTATGAGCACTTATACTTGCTTATAAAGCCTTATCACATTTTCTTATAACACTTTCTGGGTGTAAGTTTGTATATCTATGGACATTAACAAAGTATTATAAGTATTATAAAGCATTATGAATACTTTATATGCCCCTTGGGGGAATAGACGAGCGTGTGTTGGGAGGTAGATTTATAATCAGTTATGAGCACTTATGAAGCCAGAAAGAAAGAGCATTCATTAAACACAAAGGTTATAAAGCTTTATGTCGCCAGTTCTCTATTGTAAGTTGATGCGCAGTTAAAATATATAATTTACAATGCATTATGTCACTTTGTGTTTATAAAGCCTTATGGCATTTTCTAATAACACTTTCTGTACATCTATGGATATTAACAAAGTATTAAAAGTTTTTTAAAGCATTATGAATACTTTATAAAGCTTTCTAAATGTTATAATAATGCGTTATGAATACCAGATTTAGGTGTTACTCAGCAATCAGACCTGATAACGCTGATTTATGACAGGCCCTTAAGGGATTTTCTGCCAAAGACTGACGGTGAAACGTTGAGGTTCTTCACATTTCTATTTGCGAGTATCGTGGTGCCAAAACGGCATCCAGCCACGTGCTAGACGCTGAATCCAGTTTTTGGTTTGCTGTTTTATTCCCTGAATAAATCCCCAGGCAGACCAAACACACTGCGAAGGGTAAACAAAGACGTGGAAAGAATTTGGGAGAGACTTAACATGGCAGCTGGTCCACCTGAGCATGTGAGAAGCATTTGCGCTGGTTGACTCACACCATGCGAACTCGCGGTGGCCGACATGGTGCTTATAAAAATGCCCCACACATTTTATTTTTACTATTGTAGCATGTTGTGAGCGTTGCTTCAGAGCACATGTTGGTGAGTGCAGGGGTGGGTGGGGTAGGTGTGTGTCAGGGGTGTGTTTAGAACTCAGGCCTAAATGAAGGTTAGGGGTGTATTTTTGTGTTTGTGTGTGGAGCTGCAGATGGTGTGTGTGTGAGTGAGGGGGAGTCGTTAGGTGGTAGCAGGGTGTTATTAGGTATAAGTGGAGGGTGTGTATGTATGAGAAAGTATAAGTGTGTGTGGGAGAGAGAGAGTGTGTATGTGNTGTGTGTGTGTGTGTGTGTGTGTGTGTGTGTGTGTGTGTGTGTGTGTGTGTGTGTGTGTGTGTGTGTGTGTGTATGTATGTGTGCATGGGTTCATGTATGTGCATGTTTTTGTGTGTGTTGAGGAAAATTGTTAATCATAAAGTTGATATCTTAAACTTGAACTAATTTTATGTTTAGTGAGTTAAGATTAAGTTAGTAGTGGTTAGTTAATATATATAATAGTTTGGCAGTGTAATGTAATATAATTGAATGTATATGTCAAACTCCCACGACATGTGTGTGTGTGCGTCTGTGCGCGGATGTGTGTACGTGTGTGTGTGTGTGTGGGTGTGCTTGCGTGTGTGTGTGTGTGTGTGTGTGTGTGTGTGCATGGGTTCATGTGTGTGCGCGCGCGCGCGTGTGTGTGTGTGTGTGTGTGTGTGTGCATGGGTTCATGTATGTGCATGTGTGTTTTTGTTGAGGAAAAAATGTTGTAATGTAATATAATGTAATGTATATGTCAAACTCCCACAACGTGTGAGTGTGTATGTGTGTGTGTGTGCGCGTGTGTGCATACATGTGTGCATATGTGCATGCGTTTATGTCCGTGTGTGTCGGTGCGTGTGTGTGCGTGCTGTCCGGTGTGAGGATTCCTGTGTTCTTGTGTATGCACCCACACCCACACACACACACACACACACACACACACACACACATGCATTGTGGGAGCTTGACATGTACATTACATTGCATAGACGTGGAACCAAACTGAATTCTTAACGATAATAACTAAACAAAACTAAATCCTAACTCACTAAACATGAAATGAGTTTATGTTTAAATGTAAACTTTATGATTAATGATATAAACTGATTAAAAATCCCTACAGCTTGAGGGTCTAAATAGATTTTGGTTTTCCCCCAAAACACACTTACACACACACATATACTCACTCTCTCTCTCTCTCTCTCTCTCTCTCTCTCTCTCACACACACACACACACACACACACACACACACACACTCTCTCTCTCTCTCACACACACACACACACACACACACACACTCTCTCTCTCTCTCTCTCACACACACACACACACTCTCTCTCTCTCTCTCACACACACACACACACACACACACTCTCTCTCTCTCTCTCTCTCTCTCTCACACACACACACACACATACACACTCGGTCTCTATCTCTCACAGACACACACACACACACAAATACTCTCACTCTCTCTCTCACACTCAAACACACATACACATACTTTCTCTCTCTCACACACAAACACACACACACATACACACACACACACACTTTCTCTTGTGCACTTGTGTGTGAGTGTTGTGTG
>JAFMOD010000890.1:0-32211 GCA_019802435.1 Corydoras maculifer | reverse complement strand
AAATTACCATGTGCTATATGGTGTTGGGTTCTTCGTACCAATTACTTCAAGTTTAACTAAACGAACACATTTGTGTCTAACTTAAAGACAGGATGGACACATTTACAGCATAAAAGTCCATATTTACATCCTGAAATGTAATGTAGAGGGTTAATATCGTTCTCTCTTGTCATTTCCACAGCAGCGCCGAAGTTCAGTCAGCATATGAAGATGCGTCGGCGTGTTCGTGAGCAGCCGGTTGGCAGCTCGGTGCGTTTGAACTGCATGGCCGTTGGGAATCCCACACCATGCATCACCTGGTTGAAGGACCAAGAGCCTTTACCAGCTCCAACCAGAAACAAACGACCCCATTGGACGCTCACGCTGAAGAACCTGCAGCCACAGGACAGCGCACGCTACACCTGCCACGTATTCAATGCCATGGGACACATCAACGCCACCTATAAGGTGGAGGTAATAGGTAAGTTATCTCTGATCATGTTATCAAAACCACCATTCCTGTAGATTACTTCTTTACAACATAAGGAAGGTCAGACCGTTCTTGACTGAACATGTTACTCAACTGTTAGTTTAAGCCCTCAGCCTATCTCGGCTTGATTATTGTAATGAGTTACTTGCCGGTATTCCAGCTTCCACAATCAGACCTCTTCAACTAATTCAAAACTCTGCCGCCTGACTCGTATTCAACCAGCCCAAGCGATCTCATATCACTCCATTACTCATTTCCCACCATTGGCTCCCTGTAGCTGCTGCATTCAGTACATGTCACTGACTCTGGCCTACAGGAGCATTTCTGAATCTTCCCCCTCTTACCTTTACCCTATCTTTTCAAAATACACTCCGACTCGTTCACTTCGCTCCAGTGATGATTGTCACCTGGTGGTTCCACCTCACCGAGGTTCTCACTCTGTGGCGTTCACCACTGCAAAATGGTGGAACCATTTTCCCAACTTTGTCCGTAAGGCAGAATTACGAGCCAGTTTTGAATACCTGTTGTAGAAAGAAAAAGTTTAGGGGGGGGCGCAGAATCAAATAACAATTAGGGTTGATAATTCTACAGTGTAGGTGCTTTTCTTCATAATTTCTGACTTGTAGTGTTCTCATTTGTAAGTCGCTTTGGATAAAAGCTTCTGCTAAATGTAATGTAAATGTAAGTGTGAGTGTGAACGGTTTGTCAGACTGTTGGCCTAAATCAATATATATTAATTATTTGTGTGACAAGATGTATTATTTTAATGTTGTGTCATTCAGTTGGTATAGCTTTCTCTTTGCGTAATACATCTCTTAAAGCAGTCACTGTGTTGCGTAACAATGATTCTCTAAAGTGAGGCACGGTGGCTTAGTGGTTGGCATGTTCTCCTCTCAGCACTAGGGATTCCCGGTTCGAATCCCAATCTGGGTGGAGTTTCCATGTTCTCCCTGTTTCCATGTAGGTTTCCTCCCGGTTCTCCGGTTTCCTGCCACAGTCCAAAAACATGGATCAAGGTCAATTGAATTCTCCAAATTGCCCCATATAGAGTGTGTCTCTGTGTGTGCGTGTGTGTTCAGTGATAGATTGGCGTCCTGTCCTGGGTGTATTTGCACAGCGCCCGAGACGTTCTCCCCTGGATAGGCATGGTAAACCCCCCCTGGTTGGAATCCCAATCTGGGTGGAGTTTCCATGTTCTCCCCGTGTCTGCGTGGGTTTCCTTCATGTTCTCCAGTTTCCTCCCACAGTCCAAAAACATGGATCAAGGTCAATTGAATTTTCCAAATTGCCCCATATAGAGTGAGTGAGTGTGTGTGTGCCCAGCAATAGATTTGCGCCCTGCCCTGGGTGTATCTGCCCAGCGCCCGTAACGTTCTCCCCTGGATGGGCATGGGGAACCCCCCGCGACCCTAGTAGAAGATAAAGCGGAAGATAATGGATGGATGGATGGATATTATATGAGTTTTGTGGGTCTTTTGTACCTTTTTTGTTGTTACTGTGCGTTAAAATAGTGCCCTAAGCCTTTTGTAGATTTTTTTTTAAATACTTTGCGGGCACGGTGGCTTAGTGGTTAGCACGTTCGCCTCTCAGCGCTAGGGATTCCCGGTTCGAATCCCCATCTGGGTGGAGTTTCCATGTTCTCCCCGTGTCTGCGTGGGTTTCCTCCGGGTTCTCCGGTTTCCTCCCACAGTCCAAAAACATGGATCAAGTTAATTAAATTCTCAAAAAAAAAAATTGCCCCATATAGAGTGTGTCTGTGTGAGTGAGTGTGTGCCCAGTGATGGATTGGCGCCCTGTCCTGGGTCTGTCTGCCCAGCGCCCGAGACGTTCTCCCCTGGATGGGCATGGGGAACCCCACCGCGACCCTAATAGAGGATAAGCGGGAGATAATGAATGAAATACTTTGCGTATTTCCTAATGCTCTATGAGCTCTAGTGTCAAATTATTAACTCTAGAACCATTTTCACCTTGAAGAGCGAAAAAACCTAGAAATTGATCTGGGGATGTACAGGTTTACATACAGCTATAGAGTTAATAACTTTACACCAAAGACTTTAATCATCAGTCAGCTGGACTCAAGTGTGAAACAATTCTGTGTGTAACTTCTAGGTCTTGCAAACCCTGCTGTTCCTAAACATCTGGCAATGCAAATGATGCCGTAAAGTGCAGTAGTTAAAGCCATAAAAATCGAAACGTATGAAACTGGGGTTACAAAAGACCAACACCTCGGAGGTCATCCGTTCACAGTTAGATAAACAATGCTGCAACGCTACACTTTCAACCAGAACATGGAGATTAAATGTCCGTATAGATAATCTGCTGCTATAAGGCTTTTGATAAAGTCGACACCATGTATGACGACCTTATACAGATGTGGTAGAACTTCCAGATGTATGGACCAATTACAGAAAATTGACTTTTTAGCTATGAACCGACGGCGAGGCCCACACCTAAAACCCAGGAGTATCCTGATTTGTGGCTTCACCTCCTCAGGGCCTGTAGCGCTTGTAAATAATGAGGCAATAACAACTACAATAAATGTCCAGACCCCGTAACCAGCTGAGATTCCAAACAAATGTTAAGACAAATCTGTTAAATGTCTATAAAGCAGAATGTCTTACAATTCTGGAAACTCACTCACCTCATTATTCACGAGGGATCCTAACCAAAACAACTGGCACTGGACAGTGAGAGGTTTACCCAAACCAGGCTCAAATAAACCTCCAGCAAATTAAATGTCACGTGAATAAGAGCAGCACTCCATGTAGGTAGCACCGCCATGCTGTTAGATGTGAACCAGATGTGTTTTGGAACATGTGGACCATGTGAGTTTTTTCTTTTAATATGTGGGCCACTTACGGAGCTCTACGGAGCAGTACTAGATTTCTGCCAGATGTGGAGCTGATGTGTTCGGGGCCATGTGAGTTTGTTGGGCAGTCAGTGAGCCAGCAGGGGCATAGCTCAGCACAAATTGACCCACATCCGGATTCTGTCCTCCTGGTCGAGCTGTGGTAATATGCACGGAATTCTCATGGTGTAGCTGTACGTGGGTGGAGAGACTGTGATGCGGCGATCTAAGAGAATTTCCTTGATATATTGATATCCATCTATCAATTATCTTCCTCTTTACTCTCTATTAGGGTTGCAGAGGGGTTCCCCATGCCCATCCAGAGGAGAATGTCTCGGGCACTGGGCAGATACCCCCAGGACAGGACACCAATCTATTGCTGGGCACACACACACAGACTCACTCTATATGGGGCAATTTGGAGAATTCAATTGACCTTGAGCCATGTTTTTGGACTGTGGTAGGAAACCGAAGAACCCGGAGGAAACCCACGCGGACACGGGGAGAACATGGAAACTCCACCCAGATGGGGATTCGAACCAGGAATCCCCAGCGCTGAAAAGAGAACATGCCAACCACTAAGCCACCGTGCTGACCATCTATTGATATATTCATTCATTCATTATCTCCTGCTTTATCCTCTAGTAGGGTCGCGGTGGGGTTCCCCATGCCCATCCAGGGGAGAACGTCTCGGGCGCTGGGCAGATACACCCAGGACAGGGCGCCAATCTATCACTGGGCACACACTCCCTCATACAGACACACTCTATATGGGGCAATTTGGAGAATTCAATTGACCTTGAGCCATGTTTTTGGACCGGAGAACCGGAGGAAAGCCGGGGAAAACATGGAAACTCCACCCAGATTGGGATTCAAACCGGGAATCCCTAGCGCTGAGAGGAGAAAATGCCAACCACAAAGCCACCATGCTGCCCAGTTATGGCCACATCATTACAATTGTAACTGCTTTTTAGAAATCATGTCGTGTTTGCACACTAAACTACACCAACCTTGTGTTTTCAGAGCGCACCAACTCCAAGCCTGTCCTGACCGGTACTCACCCCCTCAACACGACGGTGGAGCTGGGTGGCACCGCCTCGTTTCAGTGTAAGGTCCACAGTGATGTAAAGCCCGTGATTCAGTGGCTAAAACGCCTCGAGCCGGGCGCGGAGCGGCGGTACAATACTACGCTGGAGGTTGGGGGTCAGCACTTCATGGTGTTGCCCACCGGAGAGGTGTGGTCTCGTCCCGATGGCTCATATCTGAACAAACTGGCCATCGTCAAAGCACGAGAAGAGGACGCTGGCATGTATATCTGCCTTGGGGCAAACACCATGGGCTACAGCTTCCGCAGTGCATATCTTACTGTGCTCTCAGGTGTGTACACCTGAGATCTATTCTAAACTTTGTCCAATTTCTTAGTTCCACTCACCAGTTTAAACTTATAGTCTGTAGTAATTATTATGTAGGAAATCTGGTTCTTCATAAACTTTCTTAGTTCTCTTCAAAATGCTCTTTTATATTCAAGACCCCCTAATGGACCACCACATAGCAGATATAATTTGGGTGGTGGATCGATCCCAGTACTGTGCAGTGTAGTGTTTGGGTGTGTTACAGTGATATAAGTGGATCAGACATAGCAGTGCTGCTGAAATCTGTAACAGAAGCAGGATTCAGGTAGAAGCTCAGGTAGCATGCAGATGTGGGCCACCTCTCTCTTTAATATGCTACTGCGTCATGTGAGCAAAAGATGACCCTTATATGACAGCATTTATATGGCCTACGTGTCCCAAAACACTTCTGGCCCACATCTGGTAGAAATTTGGTAGCATAATCTATCTATATAGATTACAGTGCGGGAAAAATTAATTAGTCAGTCACCTATTGTGCAAGTTCTCCCACCTAAAAGGATGAGAGAGGCCTGCAATTGACATCATAAGTAGACCTTAACTATGAGAGAGCAAATGAGGAAAGAAAAGTCAGAAAATCACATTGTCTTATTTTTAAAGAATTTATTTGCAAATGATGGTGGAAAATAAGTATTTGGTCAATAACAAAAGTTCATCTCAATACTTCCAACGACAGACGTCTGGAGAGGTTGTTTTCAGGCAGCGGTACACCTGGGTTTTCCGTCGCACATTTCGAGAGCCATCGGGAGAGATATAGTCACACTCAGCTTTGCTATTTAAACCATGTAGCAGGAAAGTAGACTGTCGACGGGGTGTAAGATAGTAATAGTAGTAGTGTAGTTATGGCCCATCCATCCATCCATCCATTATCTTCCACTTTATCTTCTACTAGGGTTGCGGGGGGGTTCCCCATGCCCATCCAGGGTGCCAGGACAGGACGCCAATCTATCACTGGAAACACTCACTCACACAAACACACTCTATATAGGGCAATGTGGAGAATTAAATTGACCTTGATCCATGTTTTTGGACTGTGGGAGGAAACCGGAGAACCCGGAGGAAACCTACACGGACACGGAATTCGAACCACAGTGCTGAGAGGAGAACATGCCAACCACCAAGCCGCCGTGCCACCCATCTCAATACTTATATATTAGAAACCTACAGTATATCTCCTTGGTGGCAATGACAGAGGTCAAACGTTTGCTGTAAGTCTTCACAAGGTTGGCACACACCATTGCTGGTATGATGGCCCATTTCTCCATCCTCCAGATCTCCTCTAGAGCAGTGATGTTTTGCGACTTTCAACCTCCTCCAAAGGTTTTCTCTGGGGTTGAGATCTGGAAACTGTCTAGGCCACTCCAGGACCTTGAAATGGTTCTTACGAAGCCAATTGGTGACTGATTAAATGCTTTTTTTCCTCACTGTATATACCTCCTGTAGTTTATATAATTTTGCCATATCTAGAATCCTTCATAATGTTATTATTAATGGTTTTAGTGTTTTTGGTGCTAATGTGTGTGTATATATGTGTTTGTGTGTATGTTTGTGTGTATGTAGATCCTCAAGTTGAGAAACCAGTCTCCCCAGCTCACTTGAGCTCGGGTCTCCCCTGGCCCCTGATCATCGGGATCCCAGCAGCGGCCCTGCTCATGGTCGGCACCATAGTTCTCTGGTTGTGCCACAGTCGCCTCCGTCATGGCGTCCTCCCTCCCCGGCCCGGGCCTTACCGAGAGCGCCACGGTCCTGACAAGGATCCCAGCATTCCCAGTCGCTCCAGTCCTGATTTCCCCTCCCGCAGACTCATAGGCATGAGCAGCCCAGCCCTCAGTGGTCCTCTGACAGGCTACTCGAAAGTTTACACGGACGTTCAGACCCACACGCATACCCACTCGCATGCTCACGTCGAGGGAAACGTGCATCAGCATTTCCACTTCCAGTGCTAACTGCCCCGCCGCTGCCCGGCTGTACAAAGTTATGCTGCTAGCCTGCCTCACATGGACAACGGGCCTTCTGTTTGGGTCAGGAAGCTGGCCATACCCACCTGAGCAGTGATGGGAACTCCGCTTGGTTATGGTAAACAGTAAGCAAGCGAGTCATGGACAGGCGTTCATGACGTGGCTTTTCTGGGGAAACACATTCACCTTAAAACCTCTCAGGGCAGGAAGAATTCAAATCCATGCAGCGGGCAACACCGCCATTCGCAGCTTACCGTGGGACTGAAGACCAAACGCTGGAGAAGCTTGTATATGGTGCATCTCTGGGAACATGTCCTTTACTCACCCCTCAGATCATTTAAATTATCAATCGTGTTTTATTCCTTTATATGGAGCCACAAAAGAGACATGAGCAAAAAGAATATAAAGAGGAACATGGTTAAAAAAAAAAAGATAATTTTTTTTTACATATGTCATGCTCACCACTTATTAAGTGGTGCGCACGAGTTATTAAGTGGTGCGCACAAGTTATTAAGTGGTGCGCATGAGTTGGTAAGTAGTGCACACGAGTTAGTAAGTGGTGCGCACGAGTTAGTAAGTGGTGCGCAAGAGTTAGTAAGTGGTGCACACAAGTTATTAAGTGGTGTCCACGAGTTAGTAAGTGGGGCACACGAGATAATAAGTGGTGCGCACGAGTTAGTAAGTGGTACGCATGAGTTATTAAGTGGTGCGCACGAGTTATTAAGTGGTGCGCACGAGTTAGTAAGTAGTGCACACGAGATAATAAGTGGTGCGCCTGAGTTATTAAGTGGTGTGCACGAGTTATTAAATGGTGCGCCTGAGTTATTAAGTGGTGCACATGAGTTATTAAGTGGTGCGCACGAGTTTTGTGGTGCGTACAAGTTAGTAAGTGGTGCACACGAGTTAGTAAGTGGTTCACAAGAGTTAGTAAGTGGTGCACACATCCTAGAAAGATTCCAAGAAAGAAACGTTTATTTCTATTTGTGTTCTTTATTTACGCTATATAAACGTTATCGTTGTAACAGCGCGTCATGTCTGTTTATTGTTAGATTATGTATCACTTAATATCTCGTGTGCACCACTTGATAAGTGGTGAGCACGACATATGGTAAAAAAATATATATATATATTTTTACTCATGTTCCTCTCTATATTTTTTTTGGTCATGTCCCTTTAGGAGCTCCGTACCTTTAAACCTTATTAACATGGTGAAAATAACTTTCCTGTTAAGTTCAAACAAATTAAAGGCTGTTTGTTTTCATACCTATCCCGATCCTTAATGAGGTCAACTCCCATGTCCTCCCTGTGTTCTGCAAATTCAGCTGACATTATTTCAGAGAGTATATAACACAGTTTGGTAATGTTATCTGTACAAGTATAAATCAAGAAGGGGAGCATCATATGTTAATTGAATCAAGAATTTCATTTGCGGGCATAAAAGTGAGAAACAACTTAATTAACGTTTTATATTTTTAATTACTGAAAAACGAACGTAATCTGAATTGAAATGTATTATTGTGTATTTATACATTTTTTACATAAACTTAAAAATCTTATAAATATGGGCCAAAGCCTTTGTGTGTGTGTGTGTGTTCCCTATATAAATCCACATCATTGCTTTGATTACCACAACATCTAACATACACTTTAAGAGCCCGTGGAGGTTTATAAACTCTGTACACCCACTAAGAAGTGGCTAATGATGTCATCACCTCTACAAGGTTCGAGTAGCAATCCCACTGATTGGTGGAGAGAGTGTTTAGTGCTATTGTGCGCAGGAGAAATGTGGAAATTAGGTGATGTGGAAGTTGTTTTGTGTGGTGTTTTATTTTTACTCAATTAATTAAATAAAATATCCATAGGGGTGAAAATAACAATCCTACTACTACTACTACTACTAAAAATAATAATAATAATAAGCCATCCATCCATTATCTTCCACAGGGCGCCAATCTATCACTGGGCACACACTCACTCACACAAACACACTCTATATGGGGCAATTTGGAGAATTCGATTGGCCTTGATCCATGTTTTTGGACTGTGGGAGGAAAGTGGAGAAAGCGGAGGAAACATGGGGAGGACATGGAAACTCCACCCATTGGGATTCGAACCGGGAATCCCTAGTGCTGAGAGGAGAACATGGTAACCACCAAGCCACCATATCACCCCTAAATAAAATTTATAAAAAAAATTCAAAAACATCACAAAGTGACCAATTACATGTAAAATAATTAATAAAAATTGTATCACAACCGCAGGCTGAAAAGTGTCTAGTAAACCATAACCCCCCTCCAGATATGTTCTGGTCCATTCTCTTCCCGTCGTCACATTACTGAACTCATTAACAACCACAGTGTCTCACATATGACTGCTTTCTGAAAGGTGATGTCACAGTTTTCAAAGACATAGAACAAATAGCAGCAAAAGACGAACAAACTTTAACTTCAGATGTTCTAGTCCTGAGTTCTGCAAACTGTGAGGTATGACAGGGGTGGGAGGTCCATCCATTATCATCCACTTTATCCTCTACTAGGGTTGCGGGGGGGGGTTCCCTAGGCCCATCCATCCAGGACAGGATGCCAATCTATCGCAATCAATCTAAACACTTACTCACACACACATACACTCTATATGGGGCAATTTGGAGAATTCAATTGACCTTGAACCATGTTTTTGGACTGTGGGAGGAAACCAGAGAACCCAGAAGAAGCCCACGCGGACATGGGGAGAACATGGAAGCTCCACTCAGATTGCGTTGCGAACTGGGAATCCCAAGCACTAAGTCACCGTCCACTGAGGTGGGATGGTCAATGACGTAGTGTGTCATAGCTGTTTTTAAATTCAGCTCTGCAGAGCATCTATATGGTAAGTGAAGAAAATAGACAATGGAGCAAAAATGGGGCGTGTCCTAACTTTGGACTGGTACTGTATATATAGTATATACCAAAAGTCAGACCAAATCAAGAAATTGATCTTTAGATAGACGACACAGTTAGGATGTGTTGGAAACAAAGGTAACGAGGTGTAATGAAGGAGATGGGGACATGTGCACAGGTGGGATGAGGTTTATAGTGACAGAAGGATGCTGATGATTTAGCCACCCGGCAGGAGAAGGAGATGAAGGCCAAAGAGGAGGTTCATGTATGTGATGAAGGAGGACATGCTGGTTGGGGAGATGGAGGAAAAGACTCGTGAACAGGTAAGACGGAGAATATTAATTCACTGTGGCGCCACCTAATGGGAACAGTTATTTACACATCTTGACACACAATTACAAATGACGTTTTTATCAAAATCACCTTTTTCTCTCATGTGTTAACAGCAACATTCACTTGTTATAACTTAAGGGTTTAACTAATTATTTTGTTTTTTCCAATTGTTATTATTATTATTATTATTATTATTATTATTATTATTCATTCATTGGGCGGCACGGTGGCTTAGTGGTTAGCACGTTCGCCTCTCAGCGCTAGTGATTCCCGGTTCGAATCCCCATCTGGGTGGAGTCTCCATGTTCTCCCCGTGTCTGCGTGGGTTTCTCCCCTGGATGGGCATGGGGAACCCCACCGCGACCCTAATAATAATGGGCGGCACGGTGGCTTAGTGGTTAGCATGTTCGGTTAGCACGTCCTCCCACAGTCCACAAACATGGATCAAGTCAATTGAATTCTCAAGATTGGCGCCCTGTCCTGGGTGTATCTGCCCAGCGCCCAAGATGTTCTCCCCTGAATGGGCATGGGGAACCCCACCGCGACTCTAATAGAGGATAAAGTGGGAGATAATGAATGAATGAATATTTATTCATTTATTCATTATCTTCCGCTTATCCTCTATTAGGGTCGCGGTGGGGTTCCAATCCATCGCTGGGCACACACTCACTCACACAGACACACTCTGTATGGGGCAATTTGGAGAATTCAATTGACTTGATCCATGTTTTTGGACTGTGGGAGGACGTGCTAACCGAACGTGCTAACCACTAAGCCACCGTGCCGCCCATTATTATTAGGGTCGCGGTGGGGTTCCCCATGACCATCCAGGGGAGAAACCCACGCAGACACGGGGAGAACATGGAAACTCCACCCAGATGGGGATTTGGACCGGGAATCCCTAGCGCTGAGAGGCGAACATGCTAACCACTAAGCCACCGTGCCGCCCATTATTATTATTATTATTATTATTATTATTATTATTATTATTAATTATTATTATTAGGGTGGGATGGTGGCTTAGTGGTTAGCACGTTCTCCTCTCAGCACAAGGGATTCCCGGTTCGAATCCCAATCTGGGTGGACTTTCCAAGTTCTCCCTGTGTCTGCATGGGTTTCCTCCGGGTTTTGGGGTATAGTGAACCCCCAGTGACCCTAGTAGGGGATTAAGCAGAAAATGAGATACATTTGGTGACATTTAGTCACCTGAGTTTACACCTTTAGCCTGTATTTTTACATGAATATTTTCCCAGATAGTAAAAAGATTCTGATTAAGAATTACGAATCAGTCTGCAGTGGATCAGCATTGCTGCCTCTCAGTAAGGTCCCAGTGAGAAGTGGCCCACATCCATCTGATTTTAAAACCCATGAGGTAAAATCAGCAAACTCTAACATCTGCCATTATGTCTCTAATGTTTTATAATAATAATGATCCAGGGTGGCACGGTGGCTTCGTGGTTTGCATGTTCTCCTCTCAGCGCTAGGGATTCCCGGTTCGAATCCCCATCTAGGTGGAGTTTCCATGTTCAATCCGTGTCCACGTGGTTTCCTCCGGGTTCTCCGGTTTCCTCCCACAGTCCAAAAACATGGAGCAAGTCAATTGAGTTCTCCAAATTGCCCCATATAGAGTGTGTTTGTGTGATTGAGTGTGTGCCCAGTGCCCTAGATTGGTGTCCTGTCGTGGGTGTATCTGCTCAGCGCCCGAGACGGTCTCCCCTGGATGGGCATGGGGAACCCCCTCTGCGACCCTAATATAGTATAAAGCGGAAGATAATGGATGGATGGATAATGATCCAGCAAACTTTAGGTGTCCACAAACTTTTTTTCTCCTCTTTGTGAGTCATTTTCAAATGCACAGCTCTGTTTTACATTTGCTTTTAGCAAGTTTGTCATTTTCAGTCCCGTTTTTTTTAAATGTGAGTGAGTTTGAAGTTTTCAACCCAGTGTTTGAAACCCTCTGTAAAAACAGAAAAGGAGCTTAAAGGACTTTGTTACGTTGACTGACATCCTGCAGTATTACTTTGTCTTCTGTTCAGAAAACCTCGAGCCAAACAGCATACATTTTTTATTTACTTTACAACTTTACTTTACAGTTTTGTATGAATAACATTTGTAATGACTTTCTGACAGGGTTTACATCAACGTTTATATTTTACAAAATTAAGAAATGTTTATATTTGTATTTGAAAAGTCTTGTTTTTCTTTTTGATACCGCCTTGATTTAATTCTGCTGAATGTCATGGATGCGGTGCCGGGTGTGCTGATATATGGTGATTATATAGTATTGTAGCGCGGGACTCGCCATTTTGGTGCAAACGTCACGGCTTGGCAGGTTGCCCTGCCAATGGGAAGTTGCCCCCCAGCGATAGGTTGGCGCCCTGTCCTGGATGTGTCTGCCCTGCGCCCCAGACGTTCTCCCCTGGTTGAGCATGAGGAACCCCACCGCGACCCTAATAGAGGATAAAGCGGAAGATAATGAATGAATGAATGAATATATACAGAATTCCCATCCTCTTGTTTTCCAATCAGCAAAAAAAAAACAAAACTAAAGGCTAGTCCACCATCTAGTGGACAATCATAGGAAGCGTTTAGAAACAAACTGGAATAATTTAAAATCACGAGATCAAGTTAAAGAATTAGACATTGCAAACATTCAGATTTTTTCCCTGCAGGTCGTGTATGAATTATACAATTATAAATTAATTAAATTAATGTAATTAAATTTAGAATAGGATTTATTTAAATTTAAGTAAATTTAGAGTTTAAATGCTATTATTCAAGAGTATGAGCTCTGTTCACCAGGCACGGGTTTTATTTAGCCCCTGTCTTTGATAAAGATGGTCACATTTATCAAATGATAAAAATATTG
Organism: Corydoras maculifer; assembly: GCA_019802435.1. Taxonomy (NCBI): domain Eukaryota; kingdom Metazoa; phylum Chordata; class Actinopteri; order Siluriformes; family Callichthyidae; genus Corydoras; species Corydoras maculifer. Next base: position 19,446 of record JAFMOD010000890.1, on the reverse strand, counting down.
CTATGTAATTAAATTTTGATTAAAGTAATTTTTATTTAGGCGGCACGGTGGCTTAGTGGTTAGCACGTTCGCCTCTCAGCGCTAGGGATTCCCGGTTCGAATCCCCATCTGGGTGGAGTTTCCATGTTCTCCCCGTGTCTGCGTGGGTTTCCTCCGGGTTCTCCGGTTTCCTCCCACAGTCCAAAAACATGGATCAAGTTAATTGAATTCTCAAAAAATTGCCCCCTCTAGAGTGTGTCTGTGTGAGTGAGTGTGTGCCCAGGGATGGATTGGCGCCCTGTCCTGGGTCTATCTGCCCAGCGCCTGAGACGTTCTCCCCTGGATGGGCATGGGGAACCCCACCGTGACCCTAATAGAGGATAAGCGGGAGATAATGAATGAATGAATGAATTTTTATTTATTAATGAAAAAAAAAAAAATTATGGTTATAATATCAAACTTATAGATGACTTCTCTTCTCTGGTTATAAGGGGGTTGCACTCAGGACAAGGTGCCAAACTATTGCTGGGCACTCACTTACTACATACACATACTATATCAGGGCGATATATCAGGGCGATTTAGATATGGGCAATTTAAAGCAGTCAATTTACCTCGAATCCATGTTTTAAATGTTTATAAAAGGATTGCATCTATCCATTATCTTCTGCTTTATCCTCTACTAGGGTCGTGGGGGGGTTCCCCATGCCCATCCAGGTTTCAGGTGCTGGGCAGATACACCCAGGACAGGATGCCAATCTATCACTGGACACACACTCACTTACACAGACACACTCTATATGTGGCAATTTGGAGAATTCAGTTGACCTTGATCCATGTTTTTGGACTGTGGGAGGAAACCGGAGAACCCGGAGGAAACTCACACAGACACGGGGAGAGCATGGAAACTCCACCCAGATTGGGATTCGAACCGGGAATAACTAGTGCTGAGAGGCAGACGTGCCAACCACTAAGCCACCATGCCACTCCCAATGTGGATTGCAGTTTATAAAAAAATTGCAATAATGTATTTTTTATCACACATTGAAGGTCAGCAGGGGCGGCACGGTGGCTTAGTGGTTAGCATGTTCTCCTCTCAGCGCTGGGACTGGCATGGTGGCTTAGTGGTTAGCACGTTCGCCTCTCAGCACTAGGGATTCCCTGTTTGAATCCCCATCTGGGTGGAGTTTCCATGTTCTCCCTGTGTCTGCGTGGGTTTCCTCTGGGTTCTCCGGTTTCCTCCCACAGTCCAAAAACATGGATCAGGTCAATTTAGTTCTCCAAATTGCCACATATACAGTGTGTGTGCATGTCTGTGTGAGTGAGTGTGTGCCCAGTGATAGATTGGCGCCCTGTCCTGGGTGTATCTGGGTGTAGCGCCCGAAACGTTCTCCCCTGGATGGGCATGGGAAACCACACCGCGACCCTGATATAGGATAAAGCGGAACATAATGAATGAATGAATGAATGAATGAAGGCTGGCATGGTGGCTTAGTGTTTAGCATGTTCTCCTCTCAGTGCTAGGGTTTCCCGGTTCGAATCCTAATCTGTTTGGAGTTTACATGTTCTCCCTGTGTCCGCGACCCTAATGTTCTCCCCACCGCAACCCTAATAGAGGATAAAGCAGAAGATAATGGATAGGTGGATATCACACATTGATACAAATGTGAAGTACTCAGAGGTGTGTGTTTTTGTCAACATTGTCACGGCTGGACGAACACAGCTCACCCTATCAGATATAAGGAGTGGAACGACCCATTCATCCATTATCTTCCGCATTATCCTCTATTAGGGTCACATGCCCATCCAGGGGAGTACGTCTCAGGCGCTGGGAAGATACACCCAGGACAGGGCTCCAATCTATCACTGGGCACACATTCACTCACACAGACACACTCTATATGGGGCAATTTGGAGAATTCAATTGACTTGATCCATTTTTTTTTTTAGACTATGGGAGGAAACCGAAGAACCCGGAGGAAACCCACGCGGATATGGGGAGAACATGGAAACTCCACCTAGATGGGGATTCGAACCGGGAATCCCTAGTGCTGAGAGGAGAACATGCCAACCATTAAGCCACCGTGCCGCGAGTTGACGACCCATTTTATAAATACATTTACATCACATTCTTTATTCTTCTAAATAAACTCAATGCAGGGAAACCTATTAAGCTATTTTCATTTATAAATAGTAACTCAGCAAGAAATAGAAAAAGAGCTGCTTTAATGTACAGAAGGTCTGGACATATGAAATGATCAGTAACAGGAAATGCCATCTGTCAGGTCTTAAACCCGAAGTGTACAACGTCACTTTTTTGACTGTGTTGACTTTGTCTTTGTTTCCTGTATATGCAAAGTAAGAAAAACGGTGATAGGTGGTATAGAAGGCACATAACAGACACACCCGACACACACACACACACACACACACACACACATACACACAGACATACACACAAGCACTTTCCACTCTTCTCAGAATTCAGCAAAAATTTAGAAAATGTGGCTTCTATATATTTGTCCAGACACTAGTGTATGATTAAATGTCCTGGCTTGCAGTCGTTTTTCTAATTCATCTTTATGTTCTATTTTCAGGTCTTTGTGGCAGGACGGATGTGGCTTTGTTTCGAGAACATCGCGGGTTACCGGATCATTACCAGTACCTTCAGCTCCATAGACAGGCACATTTACCTTTCACACCCATTTTGAAACCTCCAGCAACATCACAGAGAGGCACATACACACACACACACACACAAACAAACACACACCAAACTTTTCCAACCAAGATCAACCCTCAGATCACATGTCAATGAACTGGCTGATTTTTTTTACCTCTATTTTCAACCTCTACCTTATTCAACACAATACAACACAATACATCCATCCATTATCTTCTGCTTTATCCTCTACTAGGGTCGCAGGGGGGTTCCCCATGCCCATTCATGCCCATCCAGGGGGCACCGGGCAGATACACCCAGGACAGGGTGCCAATCTATCACTGGGCACACACTCTCTCAAAGAGACACACTCTATATGGGGCTTGAAGAAATCAATTAACCTCGATCCATGTTTTCGGACTGTGGGAGGAAACCGAAGAACCCGGAGGAAACCCACGTGGACACGGGGAGAACATGGAATCTCCACCCAGATTAGGATTTGAACTGGGAATCCCTAGCGCTGAGTGGAGAACAAGCCAACCACTAAGCCACCGTGCCATCCTCAACACAATAGGACAACACAATAGTGTGCAAGATTTAATAAATAAATATTATGTCTTATATAACGGCAGCTGGCTAGTTATCAGTGTAAGAAGTTGGGAGATGATGATGATGATGATGATGATGATGATGATGATGATGATGATGATGATGATGATGACGATACCTTTATTGGTATCTCCTAAAAGATCAGATGTAATACATTGGGAAAGGAAAAGGCAGGTGATAAAAAAATAAAATAAATAATAAATAAACAGCCTGGTTCTAAAGGAGCACAGTTTAGGAACCTGAAAAAAACACCTTCAACACACCACATATATGAAAACATCCACACAGACATGGTTCACGGTTTTAAGCACTAAGGCCCATCTTGCCAGACCGGGTAAGTAAGCAGTGAAGTCGTGTTGGAGGGTGGTTGGGGGTGGAGGAGGTGGGGGTCGATAGTGTCTGTGGTTTTAGTTCTCACAATGTCACAGTGGCACAGCAACTTCTTTGGTAACAGTTTTAGGTATCAGGAATCCTATCGCTATCAACAACTCGCCCCTGAAGGCTAAATTTCGAGCAGCAATAAGACTTACGTTAAGGCATGACTCACATAATTTTAACGTAAATCCCTCATTCTGGTCTTTAAAGTTTCTAACCTCGTTTGCAGCATGGAAAACAATGTTTGCAGCACCGTTTGCAGCTCTGAAAACAATGTTACAATGGCTCTGCCCATCTGCATCACCATCCATCCATCCATTATCTTCCACTTTATTCTCTACTTGAGTCACGGGGGGTTCCCCGTTCCAATCCAGGGGAGAACGTTTCAGGCGTTGGCAGATACACCCAGGACAGGACGCCAATCTATCGCTGGGCACACTCACTCACACAGATACACTCTATATGGTGCATTTTGGAGAATTCAATTGACCTTGATCCATGTTTTTGGACTGTGGAAGCAAACCGGAGAACTCGGAGGAAACCCACACAGACATGGGGAGAACATGGAAACTCCACCCAGATTGAGATTTGAACCGAGAATCCCTAGCGCTGAGAGGAGAACATGCCAACCACTAAGCCACCATGCTGCCGCATTAAGAGACCATTTAGTCATCCATCAATCCATCCATTATCTTCTGCTTTATCCTCTAAAGTGGGAGGGGGTGTTCCCCATGTCCATCCAAGGAAATACACCCAGGACAGGGCGCAAATCTATTACTGGGCACACACTCACTCACACAGACACTCTCTATATGGGGCAATTTGGAGCATTCAATTGACCATGCTCCATGTTTTTAGACTGTAGGAGGAAAGTGGAGAACCCAGAGGAAACCCACGCAGACACGGGGAGAACATGGAATCTCCACCCAGATTGGGATTCGAACCGGGAATATACTATATACAATGTATATAATATAAAGCTGAATAAATATGAAGTTTTTTTTTATTTACATAAAATAAATTTGCAGCAAAATGTCAAATGAACTTTTTCACATGTCAACATTTAAGTACACATGTAGTATAAAGGGTTTGTGGGCTGGAACCTTCCTCTGTATGTCAGGACGCCACCTCTTTACAGAGTCCACCCAGATTGAAGCTTCATGTTTTAGCCACACGCCTCGCAGCACACAACCTTTTCTGAACTCCCTTTTTCCACTGGACATTTCCTGAAGTAAGTGCAAATATATCAGAGGTATTAAACCATACTTATAAGTACTTATATACTTATATACCAGAATATAATACTAAACTATCATCAGCTTAATTACCTGAGAAAACAATAAATTCAATAGATTTAAAAACAGATGGAATAGCTGCAATGTAAATACACTAAAGCTGATTTATTATGTATTATTATATATTATGTACATTGATACGGCACCTTGTGAGGGGGGGGGGGGGGGGGGGGGGGGGGGGGGGGGGGGGGGGGGGGGGGGGGGGGGGGGGGGGGGGGGGGGGGGGGGGGGGGGGGGGGGGGGGGGGGGGGGGGGGGGGGGGGGGGGGGGGGGGGGGGGGGGTTCCCGATGCCCATCCAGGGGAGAACGTCTCGGGCGCTGGGCAGATACTCCCCGGACAGGGCGCCAATCTATCGCTGGGCAGCTTAAAACTACTAATAAAACTTATTTTTTACCACTATGATAATTACTACTATAAAAGTTCTAATTGGACCTTAGAAATTAAAAATTAACTTGGATGGGTCTTATTACTTTTAGAAAAAAAGTGCATAAAATTATGTCTTCATTTTCTTAAATTATTTTTTACCAAAAGATGATGTTTGCATTATGGACGCATTTAAACAATATAATTTGTAAAGCTCATCTTGTCATGTAATCCTTTACCAGGGTCGCCCATCCAAGTGAGAATGTATCGGGCGCTGACCAGATACCCCCAGAACAGGGTCCTGTATAATCTGTGAATTCATCAAAATAGAGGTAATTCAGTGGAATTCATCGGAGGTTTGGCTTCACAAGGTCCATGATCATGTCCAACGCTTCAGACCACAGGGCATGCAACCCCAATATCTACGTTCCTGTTGTCACCTGTCTGTGTCAAGCTCTGTTAATGTCTATAATTATAAATATCTTTCTGATTTGTACCAAGACGCATGAAGAAATTGGGCTAAGATTCTATAGTAAGTGAAGCAAACGTGTATAGACTGCTAAGTTAAAAGAAGAAAATAAGCTAAAAGTTTTTAAGAATGTATATAATACAAATAAAATTATTATAATATAAATTATATTATATTATTCTATTATAAATATATAAATAATTTATTTATTATCTCATTTTTATTTTGACTTGTTTATTCAGACTGCGTAAGCTCTGCTCTGTCTTGTCACTCAATACCTGTACAAGACGATGAACAACCAGGAGAGCAGGTAAGAATTTATTTAAATTTTTAAGGTTCAAATATCATACTATATTTACAAACCTTTGCATATTTTAATCTATTGCTCAAAACAGACTATATGTGATGAATAAATTGTGACTAGTAAAAAATGAATTTTTTAAATTATTTTTTAAATAGTTTTTAGTGTCTGTGTGTTCACAAATCCTTATTAACAAGATATATTTGATAGATATATTTTGATATATATTTTCTACAAAATTTTATTTGTTTATGATTTTATTTGATGATTTTAATAAATATGATATTAAATGTCAGCTTTTTATGCCAAAATGCCAAATTGTAATTATTATTTCTTTTTTTATGTATTTAAACAATTTTTTTTGATGTTTAGGAAAATAGTTTCTTCCAACTATACATCTGAAAAAAATCATCTTATTAATAATTTAAAAAAATACATTTGAACTGTAACTATACCTGCTTTTACATTTTCTATTTCTCTTGTTAATAGCAAAATGGAGTATAATTCTGTAAGCACACTGTAACACACACATATAGTTATAAATATCTATTTATAAATATATGATTTTAAAGAAAGCGTTCTGCTATTCCTCACTTCAAATTTAATAAACCCACATCCTCCAATAATGTGGGCTTAGTATTTCCAATGAGACTAAACATAGAACGCAGCAAGATTGTTGTTAATCTTATTTTAACACATTCAGGCAAACAGAGACAATGAAAATGGTTTCATTTTTAACACCCTTTTCCACCACACACAAACACAGAGAGAGATAGGTGCTTAAAAGTTTATATCGCTCTTTCTCTTTATATATATATATATATATATATATATATATATATATATATATATATATATATATATATATATATATATATATATATATATATATATATATAATTTCAACAAGTTCAATTTAAATGAGACATGCAAATTAACTTTATTCAAAAGAATCCAATATTATATTACTGTCGGTGGGACAATTATGTAAACCTTCAGGGTTAGTGTATATTCTAAACACAAATACATAGAAGTCTGATATTTTTAATTATTAGATTTTATTGTATTTAAAGAATGAGGATATATTGAAGTCTAAGTTTTGCAACCTTAGTTTATGGACCTTCGTGGTCTGTGATTCGTGGTCGTGTTAAAATAGAGTCTTCATTTTAAAATGCAGTCATTTTTGTTTTTCTGAACATTTCTTATTTAAAAACAAAATAATAATGATAATAATAATAATAATAATAATAATAATAATAATAATAATAATAATAATAATAATAGGCTTAGTGGTGGCTTAGTGGTTAGCACATTCGCCTCTCAGCGCTAGGGATTCCCGGTTCGAATCCCCATCTGGGTGGAGTTTCCATGTTCTCCCCGTGTCTGCGTGGGTTTCCTCCGGGTTCTCCGGTTTCCTCCCACAGTCCAAAAACATGGATCAAGTTAATTGAATTCTCAATTTAATGCAAATTGCCCCCTATAGAGTGTGTCTGTGTGAGTGAGTGTACTCCCAGCGATGGATTGGCGCCCTGTCCTGGGTCTATCTGCCCAGCGCCCGAGACGTTCTCCCCTGGATGGGCATGGGGAACCCCACTGCGACCCTAATAGAGGATAAGCGGGAGATAATGAATGAATTAATAATATTAATAATAATAATAATAATAATAATAATGACAATCTGTTAGTAATGCAAAGAACAGTATCTGATGACATGAGGGTGAGTCAATGACCATGTAATTGGTGATCGGGGAAAAAAATATATATATACATATAGACACGGCGGCACGGCGGCACGGTGGCTTAGTGGTTAGCGCGTTCGCCTCTCAGCACTAGGGATTCCTGGCTCGAATCCCCATCTGGGTGGAGTTTTCATGTTCTCCCCGTGTCCGTGTGGGTTTCCTCCAGGTTATCCGGTTTCCTCCCACAGTCCAAAAACATGGTCAAGTCAATTGAGTTCTCTAAATAGACCCATATAGAGTGTGTTTGTGTGAGTGAGCATGTGCCCAGCGATAGGTTGGCGCCCTGTCCTGGGTGTGAAGGATAAAGCGGAAGATAATGAATGAATGAATATATACACACACACACACATATATATATATATATATATATATATATATATATATATATATATATATATATATACACACACACACATTTATATATATATAATACAAATATGTTTACATTTAACAAAAATAATTGATGCCGCCCGCAAGTCAGTCTGAAAAAAAAAAATCAAGACTTTTGCATGTTCTCCTCTACATATGTTTAGAATTGTACATGCTGAATATGTGTTAGCTCTGTGATCCTGGAGACCTCGTCTAAGTGCTTTCATGCCTTTTTTCCAAGACTACTATCCGGCTTCGATCAAACACTAGGATTTTCAAGAGAGAAAAGTACAATAGGCGTCTTAGAAAATGAGTGAATGTATACAGGATGAAATAGATTTAATGCAAATAAGGTTTACACAGGCAGCAAATTAATGAATTAATGTGTGTTATATTTGAGGCGGCACCAGAGGACAGACTAACATATTCCATAGTGGATTTCTCCAAAAAGGATAAAAGGGCAAATAGGAAGAAGGACACAGAGGGAGGTGAAGTGAGTATGTTTTCCAATACAGCAAGTTTTAAGGACCACTGAACATCTCTGCATTGTCGAATATGAATATGAATATACATGAATACAGGGTGGGCGGCACGGTCTCATTCTCAGTTCGTTTCCATGTTCTCCCCGTGTCTGTGTGGGTTTCCTCTGGGTTCTCTGGAGAACATGCAAAGTCCACCCAGATTGAAATTCGAATCGGGAATCCCTAGCGATGAGAGGAGAACATGCTAACCACTAAGCCACCGTGCCGCCCATGTTTATTTCTGATAAAAAAAAAATTGAATGTAAGTATTTTTGTGTTTTGAATTCAGGATGAGGCTGAGGACATTGAAAAACACCCCACAGAGGGAAGTAAAGATGCAAAAAATGACAGCCCAACGTATGCTGAAGTAGCAGCTGTTGAGTAATGTGTTTAATTACAGTTTATATGAAAACAAGCAAAAGTGTGTATATATATATATATATATATATATTTAGTCAAGCCTGAAATTATTCATACCCCTGGCAAATTTTGACTTAAATTTACTTTTATTCAACCAGTTCAAGTTCTTTAAAATTCAAGTTCAAGTTATTCATACCCTTCTCAATAATTTATAGAAAAGCCTTTATTGGCTATTACAGCAATCAAACGCTTCCTGTAATTGCTTACCAGCTATTTGCATGTCTCCACTGGTATTTTTGCCCATTCATCTTTAGCGATGAGCTCGAAACTCTTTGAAGTTGGAGGGTCTCCTTGCTATCACCCTGATATTTAGCTCCCTCCACAGATTCTCACTTGAATTCAAGTCAGGACTCTGGCTGGCTATTTCTTTTTTAAAGCTTTTAGTAGATAGCCTCAAAAACTTGTATTAAAAACAATATAAAAAAACAACATCAAAACCAACATTGAAATGTATTAGTATTTAATGAGTTATAAATAAATAAATTGGAAGTGATTGGAAAACCTGATTCTGATAATTTGGATGGGTGAGCAAATACATTTGGCAATATAGTGTACATGTCTTCATATGAGGGCACTCTGCCCTATATACAGTATATAGAGAACAAACTACTATAACTTTGTACTGTACTAAAAATCAGTCAATGATTTATTACAACTTTATTTAATTATTTACATATATAAGAATACAGATACAGATATCGAGGATATAGTTTAATAGGACCTAATTAATCTACTAATTTGTGTTGTTCTTATTTGTAAGTCACTTTGGATAAAAGCATCTGCTAAATGACTAAATGTAAATGTAATAGCAGTGGATTATTGTACACTGGAGTGAAGGCCTGGATTTTCTTGGGCACTTCTTCCAATTTTGGTTTGTCATCAAAATCAAAATTTAGAGCTGCATAGTTTACTTCCACAAGCTCACGGTTCTGTGAAGGAATAAAAAAAAAAAAAAAAAAAAAACTTGATTTATTATATTATTGTTTAAGACTTTTATACCAGTAAAGACACAATCCAGAAATAAACCTGCATGGTGTACCTGAATTATTGTCGTCTCACAATTTTTTACTTGACGATTTTGCTCTATAGACATGAAATTGAATTATTAAATATAGGAATCTGATTTTATTAGATTTTATAGTTTTTTTTATCAGTTATTTTATTACATTTTATGAATTTAATTGTCATTTACCTGAAAAGCATCCATGCTTTTTCCTTTTACATTTTATAGAGAAAAAAAAAAAATCACAAATCACACAGTAAACACTCAGAAACATACCCAGCTGTAGTGTTGTCCCATTCCCAAAAAGGATTTTTCCACAAATGCTCACAGCACAGTAATAGGTACCGGTATCATTCACACTGAGGACATTTTTGGAGAAGTTGTACACACAGGTTTGTGCAGAAGAGCTGATCACACACTGCTGGCTGCTGTTGGAATGGCTGTAAAGGATTTCCGTCTGTGATGCAGAAGCTCTGAACCAAAAGACCTTGAGTTCTGGTGTTGATCTTTCAGAGATAACTGAGCACTGCAGAGATGTTGATATTCCTACAGGAACTGAGTGCAAAGAAACACTCTGAAGAACCGAAACGTTTAGTTGTGGATGACCTGAATAATATAATACACATCATGAATGTAAAAATGAATAATAATTACAGAACACAAACCATATTATTTATATAAAAGTTCTATATGTTGGGTAGCACGGTGGCTCAGTGGTTGGCATGTTCTCCTCTCAGTGCTAGGGATTCCAGGATTGAATCCCAATTTGGGTGGAGGTTCCATGTTCTCCCCGTGTCCGTGTGGGTTTCCTCCATGTTCTTCGGTTTCCTCCCAGAGTCCAAAAATATGGATTAAGGTCAATTGAATTCTTCAAATTGCCTCATATAGAGTGTGCTTATGTGTGTCTGTGTAAGTGTGTGCCAAGTGATAGATTGGGGTCCTGTCCTGGGTGTATCTGCCCAGCGCCTGAAACGTTCTCCCCTGTATGGGCATGGGGAACCCCCCCACCACCCTTATAGAGGATAAAGCAGAAGATAGTGGATGGATGGATCTATATGTTAAGAGATAGAGCAAGAGAGATAGAGAGAAAGAGAGTGTGTGTGTGTCCTAAATGCGTAAAAGGATGAATATGTTCCTAAAAATAAATAATAAATAAGAACAAATATAGAAGGTTTAGTGTTTAGGAGTTAATGAACTAACTTGCTGGTTGTTATTATAACTTTGGGCACCCAGTGCTTCTTTGAAATTTAAGCACATAATACCATACAAGGACAATATTTAAATATATATCTTTAGTCAGTTTTTTTTTTTTTTAAACTGTTTACTGCAGCGGGGCGGCACAGTGGCTTAATGGTTAGCACGTTCGCCTCTCAGCACTAGGGATTCCCGGTTCGAATCCCCATCTGGGTGGAGTTTCCATGTTCTCCCCGTGTCTGCGTGGGTTTCCTCCGGGTTCTCCGGTTTCTTCCCACAGTCCAAAAACATGGATCAAGTCAATTGAGTTCTCCAAATTGCCCCATAGAGAGTGTGTATGTGTGTGTGTCTGTGTGAGTGAGTTTGTGCCCAACGATAGATCAGCGCCCTGTCCTTGGTGTATCTGCCCAGCGCCCGAAACTTTCTCCCCTGGATGGGCATGGGGAACCCCACATAAAGCGTAAGATAATGAGTGAATGAATATTCACTGCAGCAATGAGCCGTAATGAGCAAAGGACAGCACAAAATTATATTCCTTTCACTTCATGCTCTATACTAAAGATACTATACTACAGTAATTTTAGGTCATCTGTAGGACTATTAAGATATTTAAAAGCTTTAGATGTAGCTATATAAAGTCATATGCAAAAGTTTAGGCACCCTTATTAATCTTAATCATTTTTATTTCTAAATATGGGTGCTTGCAACAGCCGTTTAATATATCTAATAACTGATGGACACAGTAATATTTCAGGATTGAAATGAGGTTTATTGTACTAACAGAAAATGTGCAATATGCGTTAAACCAAAATTTGACAGGTGCAAAAGTATGGGCACCTCAACAGAGAAGTGACATTAATATTTAATAGATCGTCCTTTTGCAAAAATAAAAGCCTCTAGTCTCTTCCTGTAGCTTTTAATCATTTCCTGGATTAAGGTATTTTTGACCATTCCTCTGTACAAAACAATTCCAGTTCAGTTAAGATTGATGGTCGCCGAGCGTTGGACATCCCCCTTCAAATCATCCCACAGATGTACAATGATATTCAGGTCTGGGGACTGGGATTGCCATTCCAGAACATTGTAATTGTTCCTCTGCATGAAGGCCTGAGTAGATTTGGAGCAGTGTTTTGGATCATTGTCTTGCTGAAATATCCATCCCCGGCATAACTTTAACTTCGTCACTGATTTTGAACATTATTTTCAAGAATCTGCTGATACTGAGTGGAATCCATGCGACCCTCAACTTTAACAAGATTCCTGGTGCCGGCATTGGCCACACTGAGGCGACTCTGTTTGTAGCGTGCTTGCAGATACGGCTTCTTTCGCATCACTCGCTCATACAGCTTCTCCTTGTGCAAAGTTCGCTGTATTGTTGACCGATGCATAGTGACACCATCTGCAGCAAGATGATGCTGCAGCTCTTTGGAGGTGGTCTGTGGATTGTCCTTAACTGTTCTCACCATTCTTCTCCTCTGCCTTTCTGATATTTTTCTTGGCCTGCCACTTCTGGGCTTAACAAGAACTGTCCCTGTGGTCTTCCATTTCCTTACTATGTTCCTCACAGTGGAAACAGACAGGTTAAATCTTTGAGACAACTTTTTGTATCCTTCCCCTGAACAACTATGTTGAACAATCTTTGTTTTCAGATCATTTGACAGTTGTTTTGAGGAGGCCATGATGCCACTTTTCAAAAGAGATTCAAATAGGAGAACAACTTGCAATTAGCCTCCTTAAATACCTTTACTCATGATTGAGATTACAAAACCAAAAAATTTTGTGCTTTAGTAAGTCAGTAAAAATTAGTTAGGATTATTTAAATCAATAAAATGATAAGGGTTCCCATACTTTTGCACCTGTCAAATTTTGGGTTGATGCATATTGCACATTTTCTGTTAAACTCATATAAACCTCATTTCATTCCTGAAATATTACTGTGTCCATCAGTTATTAGCTATATCAAACTGAAATGGCTGTTGCAAACACCCAAATATTTAGAAATAAAAATTATTAAGATTAATAGGGGTGCCCAAACTTTTGCATATGATGGTATACAGTTATATATATATATATAGAGTCATGGCCAAAGGTTTTGAGAATCCATCCATCCATCCATTATCTTCCGCTTATCCGGGGTTCGGGTTGCTGGGGCAGCAACCGAAGTAGGGAGACCCAGACCTCCCTTGCCCCAGCCACCTCCACCAGCTCGACTCGGGGAACCCCGAGGCTTTCCCAGACCAGCTAAGAGATATAATCCCTCCAGCGTGTCCTGGGTCTTCCCCAGGGTCTCCTTCCAGCTGAACTTGCCTGGAACACCTCCCTAGAAAGGTGCCCAGGAGGCATCCTTACTAGATACCCGAACCACTTCAACTGGCTCCTTTTGAGTCAGAGGAGTAGCGGCTTCACTCCAAGTGTCTCCCGGAGGACTGAGCTTCTCACCCTATCTCTAAGGGAGAGCCCAGCCACCCTTCGGAGAAAACCCATTTCGGCTGCTTGCTCTTTCGGTCATTACCCAAAGCTCATGACCATAGGTGAGGGTCGGAACGTAGATTGACTGGTAAATCGAGAGCCTTGCCTTGTGGCTCAGCTCCTTCTTTACCACAACAGACCAGTATAGGGTCCACATCACTGCTGACCCCGCGCTGATCTGTCTGTCAATCTCATGCTCCATCTTACCATCACTCGTGAACAAGACCCTGAGATACTTAAACTCCTCCACTAGAGGCAAGATCTGATCCCTGACCCAGAAAGGACTCTCTACCCTTTTTCGACTGAGAACCATGGCCTCAGATTTGGAGGTGCTGATTTTCATCCCGGCTGCTTCACACTCAGCTGCAAACCGATCCAGTAAGACCTGAAATTTGCAGCCTGATGATGCTAACAGGACCACATTGTCTGCAAACAGCAGCGACGTGATCCTCAGATCACCAAACCAGACACCCTCCATCCCCTGGCTGTGCCTAGAAATTTTGTCCATATAAATGGTGACAAAGGACAGCCCTGACGGAGTCCAACCCTCACTGGAAACCAGTCCAACTTACTGTCGGCCATGCGAACCAAGCTCCTGCTTCGCAAATACAGGGACTGAATGGCCCGTAGTAAGGAGCCATGTACCCCATACTCACAAAGCACCTCCTACAGAATACCCCGAGGGACACAGTTGAAAGCCTTCTCCAGACAAAGCACATGTAGACTGGTTGGGCAAACTCCCATGAACCCTCGAGGATCCTGGAGAGAGTGAAGAGCTGGTCCAGTGTTCCACGACCAGGACGAAAACCACACTGCTCCTCTTGGATCCGAGGTTCAACTATCAGTCGGACTGTCTTCTCCAGTACCCCTACATAGACTTTGCCGGGAAAGCTGAGGAGTGTAATTCCCCTGTAATTTGAACACACCCTCCAGTCCCCCTTTTTAAAAAGAGGCACCACCACCCTCGTCTGCCAGTCCAGAGGCACTCCCCCCGATGACCATGCAATGTTGAAAAGGCGCGTCAGCCAAGACTGCCCCACAACATCCAGAGCTTTGCGGAACTCTGGGCGGATCTCATCCACCCCTGAAGCCCTGCCACCAAGGAGCTTTCTGACTACCTTAGCGACTTCAGCCACAGTGATGGACAAGCCTCCTCCCGGGTCCTCTGACTCTGCCTCCTCTCCGGAGGGCATATTGGTGGGATTGAGAAGGTCCTTGAAGTATTCCTTCCACCGCCTAATAACATCCCCCGTCGAAGTCAACAGTGCACCCCCTCCACTATATACTGTGTTGGTGGCACACTGCTTTCCCCTCCTGAGTCGCCTGACAGTTTGCCAGAATCTTCTAGGAGCCGACCAAAAGTCACTTTCCAAGGTCTCACCGAACTCCTCCCACGCTCAGGTTTTTGCCTCCGCGACGCACAAAGCCGCAAATCGTTTGGCCTGTCGGTACCGGTCAGCTGCTTCTGAAGTCCCACAAGCCAACCATGCCTGATAGGACTCCTTCTTCAGCTTGACGGCATCCTTTACACGGGGTGACCACCACCGTGTTCGAGGGTTACCGCCACGACAGGCACTGACTACCTTGTGACCACAGCTCCTGTCCGTCGCCTCAACAACGAAGGAACGGAACATGGCCCATTCAGGCTCAATGTCCCCCACCTCCCCCAGAATGTGGTTGAAGCTCTGACGGAGGTGAGAGTTGAACAACCGTCTGACAGGTTTTTCTGCCAAACGTTCCCAGCAAACCCTCACTATACGTTTAGGTCTGCCTGGTCTGACCGGTATCTTCCCGCGCCATCTGATCCAACTCACCACCAGGTGGTGATCAGTTGACAGCTCAGCTCCTCTCTTCACCTGAGTGTCCAAGACACATGGCCGCAAGTCCAATGACACAACTACAAAGTCGTTCATTGAACTGCGGCCTAGGGCATCCTGGCGCCATGTGCACTTATGGACACCCTTGTGCTTGAACATGGTGTTCGTGATGGACAAACCGTGATTTGCACAGAAGTCCAACAACTGAACACCACTCGGGTTCAGATCAGAGGGGCCGTTCCTCCCAATCACACCTCTTCAGGTCTCACTGTCATTGCCCACGTGAGCATTGAAGTCCCCCAGTAGGACTACAGAGTCTCCAGGGGGAGCAGTTTCCAGTACCCCCCCCCCCCCACAGACTCCAAGAAGGCTGGGTACTGCACATAAGCGCAGACAACAGTCAATACCCGTTCCCCCACCCAAAGGCGTAGGGAAGCTACCATCTCATCCACCGGCGAAAACCCCAACATGCAAGCGTCATGCCGGGGGGCCACGAGAAACCCCACACCAGCCCGATGCCTCTCGCCATGGGCAACTCCAGAAAAGAACAGAGTCCAGCCCAGCTAAAGGAGATTGGGCCCAGAACCCAAGCTGTGCGTTGAGGTGAGCCCGACTATATCTAGCCGGTATCTCTCGACCTCTCGCCCTAGCCCAGGCTCCTTCCCTGCCAGTGAAGTGACGTTCCAAAAGCCAATTTCAGTAACCAAGGTTACACGTGTTGTTTATGTTTATTTTCATAGGGGTTTTATTGGACCACTCTTTGTCTGGCCCATCACCTTGGACCAATTTGCCTTGGGAGACCCTGCCAGGGGCTTTTGCCCCAGACAACATAGTTCCTAGGATCATTCAAGCACGCAAACTCCTCCACCACGGTAAGGTGGTGATCTAAGGAGGAGAGTTTTGAGAATGATACAAATATTAATTTTTACAAAGTCTACTGCTTCAGTTTTTATAATCGCAATTTGCATATACTCCGAAATGTTATAAAGAGTGATCAGCTTAACAGCAATTAATTGCAAAGTCAATATTTGCCTAGAAAATTTACTTTATCCCCCAAAACACATTTCGAAGTTGATTGAGAGCATGCCAGGGAGAATTGCAGAGGTCCTGAAGAAGAAGGGTCAACAGTGCAAATATTGACTTGCTGCATTAACTCATTCCAACTGTGAATAAAAGCTTTTGTTACTCATAATATGATTGCAATTATATCTCTGTATTTGATAAAAACATCTGACAAACACACATTAAACCAGAGGGCAGCGATCATGTGAATATATATATATATATATATACTGTATATAGTAAAATTAAATAAATTAACTTAGACTTTCAGGGAACATAGTTGTTAAAAAAGGCTTAATAGAAGTGTTTAAAGCAGGGGTGCCCACACTTTTCTGGCCTGAGATCTACTTTTCCATTGGACAGGTCATCGAGATCTACCAGGGTTAATAATTTTTTTAGGCTTATATATTGAAACCTGTTTACACACATGTTAGTATTGGGGGGGCACGTTGGCTTAGTGGTTAGCTGTTCTCCTCTTAGCGCTAACCATTACATTACCATTACTGTGGGCTCATTACAAAATGTAATGAGCCCACAGTAATACATGGCTTCATCTGATGGTTCAACGTCAGCAATCTCCAGATGACACCCTCTGCATTCCTTTACAAAAGTGAACCGCAAAGTTTTAAATTCATCGGCATAAAATTGATCTCGTACTTTCTGTACCACAACGATTAAAGACGGCTCGTGTCCGGGTTTTTGTTTGTACCAGACGATGGGATCAGTATTTCCATTATCCAGCAAGCAGGGTAAAGTCACATCATCGCCATACGTGGCCCGGGTTACAGAGTTTGGCTGTTGGAGCCATCTGTTCTGTGCAGCAGCTACATAAACATAGACACACACATATCATAATTATAACTTATATAAAATTGTTTTGACGTACAGTATGATGTTTCAATTTTAAGATAAGATAATCCTTTATCCCTAAAAGCGTGTTTTAATCCCTAAAAAGTGTGTGTATATATATATATATATATATATATATATATATATATATATATATATATATATATATATTCATTCATTCATTCATTATCTCCCGCTTATCCTCTATTAGGGTCGCGGTGGGGTTCTCCATGCCCATCCAAGGGAGAACGTCTCGGGCACAGGGCAGATAGACCCAGGACAGGGCGCCAATCCATCGCTGGGCACACACTCACTCACACAGACACACTCTATATGGGGCAATTTTGAGAATTCAATTAACTTGATCCATGTTTTTGGACTGTGGGAGGAAACCGGAGAACCCGAAGGAAACCTACGCAGACACGGGGAGAACATGGAAACTCCACCCAGATGGGGATTCGAACCGGGAATCCCCAGCGCTGAGAGGCGAACGTGCTAACCACTAAGCCACCGTGCCGCCTACACACAGTACGACGTTTTTATTTTATATATATATATATATATATTAAAAAAATAAACGTCATACTGTGTGTTTTATTATAGTAATAAAAAAAAGTGTGTGTATATGTATGTATATGTATGTATATGTAATGTGTATATATTGTTAGGATCTTTTTGATTTCTGGAAAAGCAAAAGAACACGCCGATGCAAGATGGCCGTTCTCAACTGGTTTATTGAGAACAAAAGGAATCTTTTCTGAACACCGTCAGGAAGTAACGCTGGCCAGCGGTCTGCCCATTCAGCTTCAGGTGTTAGGTACGCCTTCAGGTCCGAGTGAGAGAGAGAGAGCCCATCCAAGGGTTACCTGTATATATTGTTACGTCTAGTTCCCGCCCCTTAACTGACTAAGCTAATTGCAGATTACCCCCCATGGTTTTAAATCAGCCAATCCCAGCCCAGTATTTTCCAGTGGCGGCAAAATCAGAGGTCCTTTGTTAGTCTTTCGGCCATATTGGGACTCTCATAATGTTTAAGAAATTTTAAATTTCTGACAATTCATAGGGCAATGATCCGAGCTTTGCTGCCGCAGCTCCCAGCAACATGCCACCTAAAGGCCGGAAATTCTTACCAAAGTCAGCTAGGACCCTGATAGCCGTGCATAAAACAGAGGTGGCCAATCCTGCCAAGGGGAATGAGACCATGGGTTCAGACAACCTGAGGAAAGAGTGTCTTATACATAAAAAGCCCCACCCCCTAACTAAGTGTAGAACCTTTAGAGCGAAACCGCTGGACGAGCGTAAGGCTTTCCTTAAG
This sequence comes from Corydoras maculifer, assembly GCA_019802435.1. NCBI lineage: Eukaryota > Metazoa > Chordata > Actinopteri > Siluriformes > Callichthyidae > Corydoras > Corydoras maculifer. Next base: position 634 of record JAFMOD010000890.1, on the reverse strand, counting down.
GAGAATGGCATATGCTTCCATTGTTCCTCAACCTCTCACCGAGCTAAGGACTGCAAGGCTATCAAGTGCTCTGAATGCAACAGCGATAAGCACATTGCAATCCTTCATGCCGGCCCTGCACCATGGTCAACAAAGCCAGCTAGTGACCCCTCTAGAGAGCACGGTCAGTCACTACTTCAATCTGCACAGAGGTCTGTGGAGACAGCACGACTACCAAGTCATGTGCCAAAATTAGTCTGGTCTACGTATATCCTAAAGACCAACCCGAGAAGAAGACAAGAGCATATGCCATCCTAGATGACCAGAGTAATAGGTCACTAGCCAGGTCATCGTTCTTCGAGATGTTCAACATAGGCGACAACACCTCTCCCTACACACTAAAAACTTGTGCAGGTGTGTCAGAGGCTGCTGGCCGCAGAGCCAGGGGGTTCATCGTGGAATCGGCTGATGGAAAGACCAGTCTAGCTCTGCCTACACTCATCGAGTGTGATCAGCTTCCTGATAATAGGGCAGAGATTCCCACGCCAGCTGCTGTGATGTACCATCCGCACCTGAAGTCCCTAACCTCTAAGATACCTCCTCTAGACCCTAAGGCTGAGGTCTTACTTCTTTTAGGAAGAGACATGATTCAGGT
>JAFMOD010000089.1:1151570-1178405 GCA_019802435.1 Corydoras maculifer | reverse complement strand
ATATATATATATATATATATATATATATATATATATATATATATATATATATATATATATGGGGATGTGTCAGCTATATTAAACAGCAAGTTAAAATTTCTGCTGCTATATGTTTCTGTAGCTCTGATGCAGGCTACACACACACACACACACACACACAGTGATGTAATACTTTCATTAGGGTCGTCATTGCGAAAGTAGACGAGTTGAGTAATGAGAAATTCAAGCGGTACCTGCTTCACCAGCAGCACTCGCTCTGATGAGCAACAGCAGGCCATTAGAACGTACAGTCTCCACTGCAGTCTCCTTCACTCTGACTGGGGCTTTTATGTAAAGGCCACAGAAATGGTTATGATAGCCTGGGCTATTTTTGCTCGAGCACAATATCAGGAATAGTAGGTGTTACTGGAGTGTAGAAAATCATAAAGGTAACACAAAGGGAGCGCAGCCGGCCTGACTGGTTCTCAAGAATGTGGGTTTTAAAATGCACCTGTTTTTATGATGCTGAGAAACGGCAGCATTTCAATGAGCTAAGAGGAAACAGGGCGTGCACGCAACCGCGGCCTTTAATTACGAACCATCCAGTCACATGTTCGAGCTCTGACAGTCAACATCAGGTTTCTGAGAAGCGTCTGTACATGGCTTTAAAGTTATTCACTAATTAAGGTTCAAGTTCAAGTAATGAATTTTTATAGCGCTGTTTACAACAGCTTTACAGTGTTATGAGTCCTAAAGAGCAAGCCGGAGCGACAGTGGCAAGAAAAAACTCCCTATTATATTGTTTTTTAGGTCGAAATTTTGGGAGGACCATGGCTTAGTGAGTACAGCTGTACATGTAGGTGTACTGTGTATGGATTGTGTAGGGATCAGGTGTCCAGGGTTCATCATACAGCACGTTTGTAGCCGGGACGGTTAAGGTTCTTGCTCAAGGAACCACACTGGTATCATCAGAAGACCCCACAACCTTCTGATTGACAGCCCAAACACCCTGAGCTACCACTCTCTCACAATAAAATTATTATGAATGACGATGTTGAGGCGCTCTTCCGATTAATTAGTTGTAATATTTTTCATTTCAATTTTTAGTTTCAATTTATTGTGAAAAGAGTTAATTGTGTCATCCCTAATCATCCATCCATCCATTATCTTCCGCTTCATCCTCTATTAGGGTTGTGGTGGGGGGGTCGTCATGCCCATCCAGGGGAGAACGTCTCGGGCGCTGGGCAGATACACCCAGGACAGGGCGCCAATCTATCACTGGGCACACAGACTCACACACACACTCTATATGGGGCAATTTGGAGAATTCATTTGACCTGGATCCATGTTTTTGGACTGTGGGAGGAAACCGGAGAACCCAGAGGAAACCCACACGGACACGGGGAGAACATGGAAACTCCACCCAGATGGGGATTCGAAGCGGGAATACCTAATCATGACACCAAAAAAAATTAATAAATAAATAAAAAATATATATATATATATATACACACACACACACACACACACACACATATATATATATATCCTCCCCAAATCTTAAAATTATTTTTCATTTAACAAATATTTCAGGTTTTATATTCTAATATTTTTAAAGCCCAAATCCATCAAGTCGAAATTTAGTTTCCTTGTTACACGAGATCCTGAAATAACTCACATACCACCAGCAGCCCTTATATTTCACCACAGCAGGGCAATAAACACAAACATTACCCGGAAACACCAACATGGCAGATGCACCATGCGGCATGTTGGACTCATTACATAAACGGTGCCCCCACCGTGCTGATGGGATCGCGGGTTTCCTCATTTATTCATTAATTCCACACATCCCCCACCAGGGACATTAGGACAGCCCGAGTGAAGCCGAGAGAAGATTGAGAGATTGATGGTGCTTTTAGTATGAGCTCATCTCCATAGTGTGGAGAGACAATTACGGGCGGTGCATAATGGGGTTTTCATGGAGAGCAATAGGGCACAGAAACAATAGCGTCATTACACAGTGCAGATGGAGAGCAGAGGATATTCTTTAATGTGTGTGGATTCTGCTGAACATATTAAAATGAGACGTTCTAGATCCTATTGTTTCCACTGAAGTTCTTTTGTTACTTTAGGAATATTATGGCACAAACTTCACTGCATGCTTTGATATTGTGAAAAAAGATGTTTGCTCTTGCCGTTGAGCAAGAGAAGTTCCTATGAGGAGCTGAAGAACCGTGATGGAGTGTACACTTCAAGATTTCCTGGAATGCTCACCCTTATTGACAGAACATTGTGCAAATGAATTCCAGTTGACTAGAAGAGGACGTAAACCTGTTCTTAGAATATGTGGAACTGCAGTGGATGTAAGAGATGAACAAAGAAAGTGGACGGTACAGTGGTGTGGTGATTTAGCATGTTCTCCTCTCAGCTCTGGACATCAAGGTTTGATTTCCGATCTGGGTGGAGTTTCCATGTTCTCCCTGTGACCGTGTGGGGTTTTCTCCGGGTTCTCTGATTTCCTGCCACAGTCCATCCATCCATTATCTTCCGCTTTATCCTCTATTAGGGTCGCGGGGGGTTCCCCATGGCCATCCAGAGAGAATGTTTTGGGCGCTGGGCAGATACTCCCAGGACAGGGCGCCAATCTATCGCTGGTCACACACTCACTCACACAGACACACTCTATATGGGGCAATTTGGAGAACTCGATTGACCTTGATCCATGTGTTTGGACTGTGGGAGGAAACCGGAGAACCTCGTGGAAACTCACGCAGACACGGGGAGAACATGGAAACTCCACCCAGATTGGGATTCATCCATCCATTATCTTGGATGGGAGGGGGGGCTGGTCCCTATGCCCATCCAGGGAGAACGGTTTGGGCGCTGGGCAGATACACCCAGGACAGGACGGCAATCTATCACTGAGCACACTCACTCACACAGACAGACACACTCTATATGGGGCAATTTGGATAACTCGATTGACCTTGATCCATGTTTTTGGACTGTGGGAGGAAACCGGAGAACCCGGAGGAAACCCACGTGAAGACATGGGGGGGAAAACATGGAAACTCCACCCAGATGGGGATTCGAACTGGAAATCCTTAGCGCTGAGAGGAGAACATGCCAACCACTAAGCCACCGTGCCGCACCGTGCCTCCCACAGTCCAAAAATATGAATTTAAGGTAAATTGGTTGCTCCAAATTGCCCCTATATATAGTGTGTCTGTGTGAGTGAGTGTGTGCCAAACAATGGATTGTCGCCCAATGGTGATAATAATAATAATAATGAAGAATGAGAAAGAACCCTGGGAGTGTGGAGGAGGAATAACATTTAGACAAAGGAACAGAAAGGTGAAGAATGAGCGTTTCTCAGAACATCTGTTCTGCAGGTGGAACGTCTTGGATGGCGCCGTCTCGCTCACTGTTCTCATGCCATGTTGGATGAGCCGACGGAGCGCATGCCACGCAACGGTGCAGAACAGCCCATGTTCCACAGGCCTCCCTCTCCCCCCGCGCTCTGTACTTCTTTAGCTCGGAGCACATTTGCCAAATTCTTGCAAAAAACAAGGGATCTGTCTTGATGTCGTCTCCACACCTGCTTCACAGGTTGCCATGTCGACCGAACAAACAGAAACTGTATGGGCACGATTATAAAAGAAGATGAATAGTGAGGGGTGGCAGGTGGCTTAATGGTCAGCAGTAGTTCGCCTCAGTGCTGGGGATCCAGGTTCGAATCTCGATCTGGGTGGAGTGTCCACGTCTCCCCGTGTCGGTGTGGGTTTCCTCTGGGTTCTCAGGTTTCCTCCCACAGTCCAAAAACATGGATCAAGGTCATTATCCATCCATCTATTTTCTTCCGCTTTATCCTCTACTAGGCTCGCAGGGGGGGGTTCCCATGCCCATCCAGGAGAACGTTCTGGGCGCTGGGCAGATACACCCAGGACAGGGCGCCAATCTATCACTGGGCACACACTCACTCACACAAACGCACTCTATATGGGGCAATTTGGAAAACTCAATTGACTTGACCCATGTTTTTGGACTGTGGGAGGAAACCGGAGAACCCGGAGGAAACCCACGCGGACACGGGGAGAACATGGAGACTCCACCCAGATTGGGATTCGAACCGGGATTCCCTAATGTTGAGAGGTGGGGTAATGCTGCCCCCACCGAGGTAAATATAAATGCTCTAATTTGCCCCTATATAGTGTGTGTATGAGTGAGTGAGTGTGTGTCCAGCAATAGATTGGTGCCCCACCCTGGGTGTATCTGCTGTAAAGTTCTGCCCTGACAGGGCCCCCCCTGCGACCCGAGTCCCTAGTATGGGATCAAGCAGAAAATAGTGGATGGATGGATAAACAGTGAGCCACTCAGTACAAAACCTGAAACCTGGGTTTTGGCTGATGCCATTTTGAATCCTCCTCTGACAAAACTGGTTCAGGCTAATATTAGACTTTTTCAAACAGCGAGGGCTGAACACACACACACACACACACACACACACACACACCAGGGTGACGCACATTTCTCATCTGTCCTTGTTTATGTTCCGGAGCTTCTTTGGGATTTTGGGGGGGATCGTCAGCATGAGGAGTTGGCGCTACTGTGCTGCTGCTCTGCCGTCTGACGGTCAGTCTCGGGTTTCCAGCAGACAGACCTCCGTTTGCCTTCGTACCCAAATGGGGAAGACGGGGGGCCGAATCAGGTGACGCCAGTGTAGTGGACCGTAAGTGATGGCAGGCGTAGTGTCACACAATGAGAGGTGTGTAGCTCACAGTATGCTGAAAATGAGAGGAATGCTCATCTGATTAAAGGAAACGCCGTCGCAGACGTCGCCGTCTCACCTGCTGATTCCGATACAGACTGAATCTTACTCATGTCTCTCCATTGGCTCTCTGTATCTGCTGCATTCAGTACAGGTCACTGACTCTGGCCTACTGGACCATTTCACACTTAAGTCCATCTTTAAACCTTTACGCATTTAAAATACAGAAAAATAGACGTTCTTTATCTAAAACACATCCATCCATCATCTTCCCCTTTATCCTATATTAGGGGGTGAGGGGGGGTGATGTTTCGGGCACTGGGCAGATACACCCAGAACAGGGCGCCAATCTATTGCTGGGCTCACACTCACTTACACAGACACACTCTATATGGGGCAATTTGGAGAATTCAATTGACTTGATCCATGTTTTTGGACTGAGAACCTGGAGGAATCCCACGTGGACACGGGGAGAACATGAAAATTCCACCCAGATGGGGATTCGAACCGGGAATCCCTAGTGCTGAGAGGAGAACATGCTAAACACTAAGCCACCATGCCACCCACAGTAAAAACCATCCATCTATTATTCATTCATTCATTATCTTCCGCTTATCCTCTATTAGGGTCGCGGTGGGGTTCCCCATGCCCATCCAGGGGAGAACATCTCGGGCGCTGGGCAGATACACCCAGGACAGGGCGCCAATCCATCGCTGGGAACACACTCACTCACACAGACACACTTTATAGCGGGCAATTTTGAGAATTCAATTAACTTGTTCCATGTTTTTGGACTGTGGGAGGAAACCGGAGAACCCGGAGGAAACCCACACAGACACGGGGAGAACATGGAAACTCCACCCAGATGGGGATTCGAACCGGGAATCCCTAGCGCTGAGAGGCGAACGTGCTAACCACTAAACCACTGTGCCGCCACTATGAGAAACTATTTTTAAAATCAAGGACATTTTTCTTGGAACATGTGGCTCACGCCACTAGGAGGCCACCTGCACTGTTACCTCTCCACTTAACATTAACTGTTTACAAACCAAACTCAGGGTTTACTTCATAGCATTACTTGAATGTTTATTGTAGTGTGTATCGTCCTGTATTTATTGTGATCCTTGTGTTTATGTTGGTTGTGTAGTGGTTGTTATGTGTAGCACCTTGTTCCTGGAGAACACTGTCTCGTTCCACATATACTGTACTGTACTTTATATTGTTGGAATGACAACAAATAAAATACTTGAATACTTGACACTACTGAAGACGCATCCTTTTAACATCCATCCATCCATTGTGTTCCGTTTTATCCTATATTAAGATCGTGGGGGGGGCGGGGGATGGTTCCCCATGTCCATCCAGGGGAGAACGTTTCGGGTGCAGGGCAGATACACCCAGGACAGGGCGCCAATCTATAACTGGACACACACTTACTCACACAGACACACTCTATATGGGGCAATTTGGAGAATTCAATGGACTTGATCCATGTTTTTGGACTGTGGGAGGAAACCGGAGAACCCGGAGGAAACCCACGCGGACACGGGGAGAACATGGAAACTCCACCCAGATGGGGATTTGAACCGGGAATCCCTAACGCTGAGAGGAGAACATGCCAACCACTAAGCCACCGTGCCGCCCATCTTTTTAACAAATACTTGTTATTTTAAAAAAGGGGGGGGGGGTCGCAGCATCAAATAACAATCAGGTTTGATGATTCTACCCTTTACATTTATATTTGGTCATTTATTGGACACTTTTATCCAAAGCGACTTACAAGGTGAACACAGGGTTAATCACAACATCCCTGGAGCAATGAAGGTTAAGGGTCTTGCTCAAGGACCCACACTGGTAACTTCAGTGGACCTGGGATTTGAACCCCCAACCTTCAGATTGATAACCCAGCACCCTAAACACTGAGCTATCATTATATATTTATATATTATATGGGTGTGTGTGTGTGTATATATATATATGTATGTGTATATATGTGTGTATATAGGCAATGAGGGTTAAGGGTCTTGCTCAAGGACCCACACTGGTAACTTCAGTGGACCTGGGATTTGAACCCCCAACCTTCAGATTGATAGCCCAACACCCTGACCACTGAGCTACCACACCCTTATATATAGTTGGTTTTCTGCATAACTTCTGACTTGTGATGTTCTCCTTTGTAAGTCGCTTTGGATAAAAGCGTCGGCTGAATGACTAAATGTAATCTTGCCCGCTATCTGACCCGAGATCAGGTCTGGTATTCTTAGAGATGGGAATGAACTGGTTTCGTGGTGGGACAGTGAGATCACTGTAACTGCGACGGACGGGTCGCGAGGACGGTTTAAAAGCAGAACCTCTGGTTTACCTATTAAAGCTCAGTAGAGGAAGCTGACCTGTGGACTGAAGTTCAGCTTTCTATACATTATACCATTATATTGACGTGAAAGCGCCGCGGGGCTGACGGTCACATGACGCTCTGGCACAGGGCTGGGTGTGGCCTCGCCGATCAGTCGCGTGTTCATTTGAAGCCAGGGATTAAAACCTGCCGTCATTAGTCGTTTTCTTTGTTAGAATCCAGACGTGACCCGTTTGTCCTGTCCTCACAGGTCTGCTCCGAGCATTAGCACACACTGTTTTACACACGAGCTGACTGTTATACGACTGCTTTAACAAATTAGAGTATTTGTACTGTAGAGTGCTGTAGGGTAGATGCTGCTTAAGTACACTTAGGTCCATCTTTAACCCTTTACACTTTTAAAATATATATAAAATAGACATTCTTTATCTATAACAGTGAAAACACATCCATCCATTATCTTCCGCTTCATCCTCTATTAGGGTCGCAGGGGGGGGGGGGTTTGCCCATACCCATCCAGGGGAGAACGTCTCGGGCGCTGGGCAGATACACCCAGGACAGGGCGCCAATCCATCACTGGGCACACACTCACTCACACAGACACACTCTATATGGGGCAATTTGGAGAATTCAATTGACTTGATCCATGTTTTTGTACTGTGGGAGGAAACCGGAGAACCCGGAGGAAACCCACGCGGACACGGGGAGAACATGGAAACTCAACCAAGACTGGGATTCGAAACGGAAATTCCTAGCGCTGAGAGGAGAACATACTAATCACTAAACCACCGTGCCGCCAACAGTAAAAACCATCCATCCATTATCTTCCACCTAATACTATAGTAGGGTCATAGGGGGAGGGGGGGTTCCCCATGCCCATCCAGGGAAGAACGTTTCAGGCGCTGGGCAGACCCAGGACAGGGCGCCAATTTATCACTGGGCACACACTCACTCACACAGACACACACTATATGGGGCAATTTGGAGAATTCAATTGACTTGATCCATGTTTTTGGACTGTGGGAGGAAAGCGGAGAACCCGGAGGAAACCCACATGGACACGGGGAGAACATGAAAACTCCACCCAGATGGGGATTCGAACCGGGAATCCCTAGTGCTGAGAGGAGAACATGCTAACCACTAAACCGTGCCGCCTACAGTAAAAACCATCCATCCATTATCTTCCACTTAATCCTATAGTAGGGTCGTAGGGGGAGGGGGGGTTCCCCATGCCCATCCAGGGGAGAATGTATCGGGCACCAGACACACACACACACACACACACACACACACACACACACACTCACTCTCTCTCTCTCTATATATATAGGGGAGATTTAATGCCGATGTGATTGCTATGTGTAGATGTTTGTTACAGTGATTTGTAAATATTAAACTGAATAAATGATCTCAATAATAAAAAATAATGGCGTTGTGTTCTGGATTAGCTCTTGTTGCGTTGTTGCGTATAAACGGATTTTCCTGGTTGCTGCTTATTCTCTCAGGGATTAGACTTTGGCATTTGATCTGTGTCTGACTGTTCCAAGGGGTTTATTGGTCAAAGGTTCCTTTAGAGAAGGATGTACTTACACATGTGTAACGAGGTTGTAATCACTGAGTTTATTCAGAACATTGATCTGTAGTAAACACTGCAGAACATGGGAAGCATTTGGAAATACCAGGGGGGGGTCTTTTTTTATAGTGACCATACGGCTAATAACTGACCTCCAGGGACCTCCACAGAGTGACGTCATACTTTAGGCACTTGTAGAAGGGTGTGCATAATACACAACACCCTCACCCCACACCAATATATTTTATAACATAATATTCCATGCTGGCACGGTGGCTTAGTGTTTAGCATGTTCTCCTCTCAGCACTAGGGATTTCCAGTTCGAATCCCCATCTGGATGGAGTTTCCATGTTCTCCTCGTGTCTGTGTGGGTTTCCTCCGGGTTCTCCGGTTTCCTCCCACAATTGAGCTCTCCAAATTGCCCCATAAAGAGTGTGTCTGTGTGAATGAGTGAGTGTGTGCTCAGCGATAGATTGGCATCCTGCCAACAGACGGAGGAAACCCACTCAGACACGGGGAGAACATAGAAAACTCCACCCAGATGGGGATTCGAACTGGGAATCCCTAGTGCTGAGAGGAGAACATGCTAACCACTAAAAGCCACTGTGTCATGGTGGTTTGTAATGAGTATAAATACCTCCACAGGGTCCCAAAGAGGGAGTATGTTAAATGTCTTGGTAATCAAAGCAACAGTGTGGATTTGTATAGAGAGCACACACACACACACACACACATACAAACTCAGACTTACATATTATAATATTGCCATATAATTGCCCCACATTATTAAAAACTCCACAATTGTATGGTGAGGAAACGCCAATAAAACCTCCCTGACTCGAAATCAATCGTCCTTGATCGATAGACGCTGACTGCGAGGTTTGACATGAGCAAGTGTAATCCGTCTCAGAGCTCGTGTACGGTGGGAAGAGAGCTAGAGTTACCAGCAGCTTCCTTTCAGCAGCATCAGACGTGGAACTTAAGCACCTGCAGCAGCAGACCAGTGAAGCCATGTCTGTAATTATTGATGGGAACCGAGCCGACTGCTGAGTCTCAAAGTCCAGCACCGTTTTAACAACGGCAACAAAATATCTCCATTAAAGTCATGTAGGGCGGCACGGTGGCTTAGTGGTTAGCACGTTCGCCTCTCAGCGCTAGGGATTCCCGGTTCGAATCCCCATCTGGGTGGAGTTTCCATGTTCTCCCCGTGTCTGCGTGGGTTTCCTCCGGGTTCTCCGGTTTCCTCCCACAGTCCAAAAACATGGATCAAGTCAATTGAGTTCTCAAAATTGCCCCCTATAGAGTGTGTCTGTGTGAGTGAGTGTGTGCCCAGCGATAGATTGGCGCCCTGTCCTGGGTCTATCTGCCCAGCGCCCAAGACATTCTCCCCTGGATGGGCATGGGGAACCCCACCGCGACCCTAATAGAGGATAAGCGGAAGATAATGAATGAATGAATGAATGTCATGTAGTTATTATAAACAGTACATATAAAAATATGCAGACCTGCTGAAACTCTCTAGAAACTCTTTGTCCTGAAAAGGAATTAAAGGCTTTCCTTTTAGACTAACCGTGAGAATTAAAGTCTCAGAGCCTGCAGCACAAACACAACCCGCCCACAGCTTTAAATTTAGGGTTTAAATTCATTCATTCATTCATTCATTATCTTTTGCTTTCTCATCTACTTGGGTCGCAGGGGGGGGGGGGGTTCCCCATGCTCATCCAGGGGAGAACGTCTCGGGCGCTGGGCAGATACACCCAGGACAGGACGCCAATCTATCGCTGGGCACACACTAACTCACTCTATATGGGGCAATTTGGAGAATTCAATTGACCTTGATCCATGTTTTTGGACTGTGGGAGGAAACCGGAGAACCCAGAGGAAACCCACGCGGACACGGGGAGAACATGAAAACTCCACCCAGATGGGGATTCGAACCGGGAATCCCTAGTGCTGAGAGGAGAACATGCTAAACCACTAAGCCACCGTGCCACCCAAGGTTTAAATTATAAAATTAAAAGAAGACCGACACAAGGACTGAAACCTTTCCAGTTTTGGCAAAATTTGTTAAGTAAAACCCCCTCACCACATCAGTGTCACTGCAGAACTGACAATAAACAATCCACCACCCAAATGATACCTGTTCTGTGATGGTGCTGACCAACAGAGAACAGAGAACCAACAGGGGACTAACAACAACAAAGAACACAGATGGACTACAGTCTGGAATTGTAGAACTACAAAGTCCAGCTATATGGTGAGAGGGCGAGACAGACAATGGAGCAAGAAGGGGGCGTGTCCAAACATAATTACATCACACCCTTGGGGATGAACTGCAACAGGGTCTGATTTTTTAATGTCTGTGACTTGACATCGGTGTCTGACCTCACAAATGCTCTTCTGGATCAATAAGCAAACTTTTCATAGCTGTTAGAGAATAGTGGAAGCCGTTATAGCTGCTCATAATATTGGGGGCAGCTTGTGAAAACTCCTGCAAGGTGTAATCTGTTGGCGTCACACCTTTTTTGTCATTATATAATTGAGACTGAAGCAGATCCAAGCCGTACGATTCAGGTTACAGCAGCAGAATGAGCAGAAGGAAACGTTAATAACCATCTGAACGTCAGACATGCACAACACATTATATAAAACCACGTCAGGTCTGATGTAATCTGATTCTCACTTAGATTCACAGGTTAAAATGACTGACTGAGTTTTAGCCAACATTCCAAATACCAGCTTCGTGCTCTCACAAGCTTCACAGCAGAGAAATATGAAGTGCAGAGTTCATTACTGACAACAGATTGATTAAAAAAACAACATGTAAGCACCAGAGATCTGTGTTTACAGATACATTAAAGTATTTATTAAATCAGCTATTAATATATATATATATATATATATATATATATATGTATGTACACACTGATGATTACAAATTTCATCCATTATCTCCCGCTTTATCCTCTATTAGAGGGGGGGGGGGTCCTCATGCCCATCCAGGGGAGACCGTTACGGGCGCTGGGCAGATACACCCAGGACAGGGCGCTAATCTATCACACTCTATATGGGGCAAATTGGAGAACTCAAATGACTTGATCCATGTTTTTGGACTGTGGGAGGAAACCGGAGAACCCGGAGGAAACCCACGCGAACACGGAGAGAACATGGAAACTTTACCAAGATTGGGATTCGAACCGGGAAACCCTAGTGCTGCGAGGAGAACATGCTAAACACTAAGCCACTGTGCCGCCCGATTACAAATATCAATATGACAAATTTATTCATCCAGCATCTTCCGCTTTATCCTCTATTAGGGTCGCGGGGGGGGGGGGGGGGCGTTCTCCATGCCCATCCAGGGGAGAACGCATCAGGCGCTGGGCAGATACACACAGGACAGGGGGCAATCTATCACTGGTCACACAGACACTCACACAGACACACTCTATATGGGGCAAATTAGAGAACTCAATTGACTTGATCCATGTTTTTGGACTGTGGAAGGAAACCTGAGAACCCGGAGGAAACCCACGCAGACACGGGGAGAACATGGAAACTCCTCCCAGATGGGGATTCGAACCGGGAATCTGTAGTGCTGAGAGGAGAACATGCTAAACACTAAGCCACCATGCTGCCTATGACAAATTTATTGATAATTAATTTCATTATTTATCTTCTAGGTAGATGTTTTTGTAACTATGGGTACATAACATTTCATACATTGTAAATTGTTGAATGTCCACACAGACACACACACACACACAAACTGTTTTTACGCACATTGGTACTATACATATAGTAGCAGTCAAAAGTTTGGACACGCCCCCTTCTTGCTCCATTATCCATTTCCTCCACTTACCATACAGCTGGACTTTGTAGTTCTACAATTACAGACTGTAGTCCATCTGTGTTCTTTGTTGTTGTTAGTCCTCTGTTGGTTCTCTGTCTCTATTGGTCAGCACCATCACAGAACAGGTATCATTTGGGTGGTGGATTGTTTATTGTCAGTTCTGCAGTGACACTGATGTGGTGAGGGGGTGTTAGTGCAGCAGTGCTGCTGGAGTTTCATTTAAACACCTCAGTGACACTGCTGGGATAGGAATAATGCACCAACCCAATACCCCCTGCTCTGTGGTGGTACTATTGGGGTTCTGACCATTAGAACAGAGTAAAGGGGACATACACAGTATGTACTGTAGAACACAAACAGATGGACTACAGAATGGAATTGTAGAACTACAAAGTCCATCTCTAAATTAAGTGGAACTGAGGACATAGACCATAAGTGGAGCAAACAGTTCCATTCATTAACTATTAATACTGTAAGAACGTGATTTAACTTTGAAACATGCTGATTTCCATTGTGGGTGTAATCAGGTCTCCGTGTTTGAGTGTGTAAACAGGTTTCAACACTAAAACCTCTGATTGGATGTTGGCATGTACAGAATGTGCGGTTAACGCTGAAGTAACTCGCCGAGCGAGTCCCCGTCACGTCACGTGAATTAGTTCATTGTAAGGTCCGTGATCGGCGCCATCGGAGTTACTCAGCTAAAATCAAATGAACTCTGTGTCGCTCTAAGCTGATTACAAAACCCTCTGAGCAGAAAATCCACCTCAGTTGTCTTCTCTGGGAACGTTATTGTTTGGATTAATGATTACAGTGTAACAAGACTGAATAACTGCTCGGCACTGACCCCCCCCCCCCCCCGTCCCTCAGTGGACACGTGTTTGTTTTTAAGCTTTGTGTTGTGATTTGTTAAACTATTAAAAATAATAGTGGATTTGGATGGATAATTAATGCAGAGGTGGTTATACTGATGCAGTGAGTGGGGCGTAGCATGGTGGATTAGTGGTTGGCATGTTCTCCTCTCAGCGCTGGGGATCCAGGTTCGAATCCAGATCTGGGTTCCATGTTTTCCCCGTGTCCACGTGGGCTTCCGCCTGATTCTCCGGCTTCCTCCCACATTCGAAAAACATGGATTTAGGCCGAACTAGTTACTCTGAATGGGTGGCATGGTGGCTTAGTGGTTGGCATGTTCTCCTCTCAGCACTAGGGATTCCCGGTTCGAATTCCCGTCTGGGTGGAGTTTCCATGTTCTCCCCGTGTCCACGTGGGTTTCCTCCAGGTTCTCCGGTTACCTTTCACAGTCCAAAAACATGGATCAAGTCAATTAAGTTCACCAAATTGCCCCATATAGAGTGTGTCTGTGTAAGTGAGTGTGTGCCCAGCGATAGATTGGCGCCCTGTCCTGGGTCTTTTCAACGTTCCCCCCCCCCCCCCCCCCCCCCCCCCCCCCCCCCCCCCCCCCCCCCCCCCCCCCCCCCCCCCCCCCCCCCCCCCCCCCCCCCCCCCCCCCCCCCCCCCCCCCCCCCCCCCCCCCCCCCCCCCCCTCCAATGAAATATATAATCACTGAGTCACTTCCTCACTGTAATAGGGATAAGAATGTAACCCTCCATCAATAAGCTACCTTATACTAGCATAACAGACAACTCTAAGGTGGAACCCCTAAAGTCAATAAGGTTCCATATTAACAATAATCCACCCAGCCGAGAACCCGGAGAGCACGATTACAGTCGGATGTTAGTCATACGGGTTCTCTTTTTTCGCCAGCCGTCGTTCTCAACGTATTTGTTGGTAAAAGGACATGAATTGGACTCGGAAGCAGTCGCACAGAAAATGAGATTCGGGCATTTTCCCCGTCTGCAGGCTGGCAGCGCGGAATCTGATGCTGAATGATTCAGAGGATCATGAAATATTTACACGACATGTTATGAAAACCACAATTACGCCCTGATGGTTTGACCTGCTCGTCAGTTTTGGAAAAAGGTACGGCGGCTCTCGTTATTCTCAGAATGTGGCTTGTTTCAGAAGTCAGCAAGGGATCACTGAGATTGCGTAATCTCAAACCTCGGTTCTGCTCCGTGCCCTCTGGCTGCAGACAGCCGCTGCGCATGCTGGAATAATGTTAATATAGCTTACTTTTTATTCTTAGGATCTGTTACTTGACTTTGATGATCGTTTGTTTTAGTTCTTGACCCAGTTTGAGTTTATTTGTCACACACACACACACACACACACACACACACACACACACACGCATTATATATATATATATATCCATCATCTTCCGCTTTATCTTATATTAGGGTCGCGGTGGGGCCAATCTATCACTGGACACACACTCACTCACACAGACACACTCTATATGGGGCAATTTGGAGGATTCAATTGACCTTGATCCATGTTTTTGGACTGTGGGAGGAAACCGGAGAACCCAGAGGAAACCCATGCGGACACGGGGAGAACATGGAAACTCCGGAACCGGGAATAAGAGGAAAACGTGTTAACCACTAAGCCAGCGTGCCGGCCATATATATATATATGTATGCATGTGTGTAGGCGGCACAGTGGCTTAGTGGTTTGGCATGTTCTCCTCTCAGCACTAGGGTTTCCCGGTTTGAATCCCAATCTGGGTGGAGTTTCCACGTTCTCCCCGTGTCCGTGTGGGTTTCCTCCGGGTTCTCTCGTTTCCTCCCACAGTCCAAAAACGGGGATCAAGTCAATTAAATTCTCTACTTTGCCCCATATAGAGTGTGTCTGTATGAGTGAGTGTGTGCTCAGTGATGGATTGGTGCCCTGTCCTGGGTGTATCTGCCCAGCGCCCTAAATGTTCTCCCCTGGATGGGCATGGGGAACCCCACCGCGACCCTAATAGAGGATAAAGCGGGAGATAATGGATGAATGAATGTATGTGTGTGTACACACATATATATATATATATATATATATATATAATGTGTGTGTGTGTGTGTGTGCTCTTGTCCATTCTTGCTGTAACATCTCTGATTGCATTAATTCCTGGGTGCAGTGGATGTGAGTGGATGTGTGTGTGTGAATCATACTGTGATTATATAACTACCCCATGATGTAATCAATAAGTATAACAGAACCGAGGAGACGCCATCGGACGTTTCAGACGTCCATTATTGAATTCATGCTGTACATGTATGTGGGTGAGGGTTTGCTTCATTAGCTTTAAGTGCTCTGTGCATTAGTGCTAATGCATTAGCTGTACATCACATCGCCTCCACCAAACAGCACCTTGTTTACTGCACACTGCAGATCATCCACAATGCACCACCCTAACCTTATTCACCGAATCGGACTCCTTACTTCTTCAAACACATACCAGATCGGATGAAGCATGGGTTTCCCATAATCCCGCAGGGCAGCTGCACTTTCTGTCCCCTTTCTGTCTGGCTGGCTGAGACATCTTCCCTCCACCCCAGCTCCTGTCCCCCCGTCCCCCGCCCCCAGCAGCTTTAATAACACATAGTGCTCTCCTCTCTGCAGGAGTTCCGACTCTCAGTCTAATAGTGAGAGACAGGTAGCCTCGGGCTCCTGCTATGTGGAGAGCACACAATACAGGCATCACGCTGCTGTACACCTCACACAGACGTCCAGCTGCTAATAGAAGTCCACGTCTGAAGTCCCAGCTGTGGACCCTCACACTGTGTGACCACTGACTGGCTGCCTGTTATTGAGACTATGTGCGGTTCATAATTCAGCAGTGTTCACATTCTCAAAAATGATGTAACAACAATTCCTCTTCGCTGTTTTATTCAACACAATGAACAACCCCCCCCCCCATCTCAATGCAGAGACATACGTGCAAAGACTATGTCCACGTGATATCTCATCTATTTATCTTCCTCTTTGTCCACTACTAGGGACTAGGGGTGGGGGGACAGTCCCATCCAGGGGAGAATGTTTGATCAATCACACATATATACTGTAGACACACACACTATATAGGGGCAATATGGTGTGTGTGTGTATATATATATAAAAATGTGTGTGTGTGTGTGTTTTACTGCCTGGATGGGTAAAATTCCTCCGTGTGTCCAAAACCATGACTTTAAGGTAAATTGGTAGCTGTCTCTCTGTCTCTGTCTCTGTCTCTCTCTCTCTCTCTATATATATATATATATATAGAGCGAGAGCGAGAGCGGGAGCGAGAGCGGGAGCGGGAGTGGGAGCGGGAGCGAGAGCGAGAGAGAAAGCGAGAAAGCGAGAGCGGAACGGTGGCTTAGTGGTTAGCATGTTCTCCTCTCAGCGCTAGGGATTCCCGGTTCGAATCCCTATCTGGGTGGAGATATACATATATCTGTGTATGTATGTATGTATATATATATATATATATATATATATATATATATATATATATATATATATATATGTATATATGTTCTCCCCGTGTCCGCGTGGGTTTCCTCAGGGTTCTCCGGTTTCCTCCCACAGTCCAAAAACATGGATCAAGTCAATTGAGTTCTCCACATTGCCCCATATAGAGTGTGTCTGTGTGAGTGAGTGTGTGCCCAGTGATAAATTGGCGCCCTGTCCTGGGTCTATCTGCCCAGCGCCCGAGACATTCTCCCCTGGATGGGCATGGGGAACCCCCCCACGACACTAATAGAGGATGAAGCGGAAGATAATGAATGAATGAATTAATATATATATATATATATATATACATTTTTTAAATCACTTTAATTGTAACTGTCTTTTATTAATCACTGACATGGTGCACAGAATACACTCATACACACCGCTTGGTTTCGTCCTTGATCGGATCGATACAGTATATACATCTATTGATCAGTGTCTGTCACGTCTCATTAAAATAAGGGTCACGGTGCAGCTGACTCAGTCCACCCTTTTACCCTTTTCTACGTTATGGCTCTCCAATAATCGAGCATGCAGAGCATCGTGCTAATGAATTAGACATGCAATAACTCAGTACTAACCCCTCCATGGTCCGGGGTCAAAAAGACTAATTAATCTAAATAGCCTCTGTAAGAGGTTTAGGAATAATTACTGCTAGGAGGATGGAAAACCAACCAGATGGTTAAAAACACAAAACAGCCGACGCATAGACCTGGATGCAAAGTGTAAAAAAAACTGCAGATTTTAAAATCAGCAACTATTAATGACCGCAGTGATTTACAACGTACTGTAATGTTACTACATATAAATGATACAGCTTTTGACTAAGGTACACGTATCGTGTGTTTGTGTGCTTTAGTATAACCACACACACATTTTATATATACATCCATCCATTATCTTCCGCTTTATCCTCTATTAGGGTCGCGGGGGGGGGGGGGGGTCGCTGGGCACACACTCACTAACATACACACACACACTCTATATGGGGCAATTTGGAGAACTCAATTGACTTGATCCATGTTTTTAGACTGTAGGAGGAAACCGGAGAACCCGAAGGAAACTCACATGGATACGGGGAGAAGATGGAAACTCCACCCAGATGGGGATTTGAACCAGGAATCCCTAGATCTGAGAGGAGAACATGCTAATATATATATATATATATATATAGCGGCACGGTGG
Source organism: Corydoras maculifer (assembly GCA_019802435.1). Classification (NCBI taxonomy): domain Eukaryota; kingdom Metazoa; phylum Chordata; class Actinopteri; order Siluriformes; family Callichthyidae; genus Corydoras; species Corydoras maculifer. The sequence continues at coordinate 1,160,316 of JAFMOD010000089.1, read as the reverse complement.
CTTAGTGGTTAGCACGTTTGCCTCTCAGCACTGGGGATTCCCGGTTCGAATCCCCATATTGGTGGAGTTTCCATGTTCTCCCCGTGTCTGCGTGGGTTTCCTCCGGGTTCTCCAGTTTCCTCCCACAGTCCAAAAACATGAATCAAGTTAATTGAATTCTCAAAATTGCCCCCTATAGAGTGTGTCTGTGTGAGTGAGTGTGTGCCCAGCGATGGATTGGCGCCCTGTCCTGGGTCTATCTGCCCAGCGCCTGAAACGTTCTCCCCTGGAGGTTCTCCCATGGGGAACCCCACCGCGACCCTAATAGAGGATAAGCGGGAGATAATGAATGAATGAATGAATGAATATATATATATATATATGGGGCGGAGCTACCACTCAAGCTAGTGTGGACATTTTGTGGACTGATTTGAGGTGTGTGTGTGTGTGTGTGTGTGTGTGTGTGTGTGTGTGTGTGTGTGCATGCGCTTATATTTGGTTATGTTGTCCTGTGTTGGCTTGTGTTTTTATGTAAGTTTAAATGCCGTTTATGTGTTTGCATGCGTTGACCTGAGTGTGTGCGCATAGTAGTGTGTGTGTGTGTGTGTGTGTGTGTGTTTGCACTCATGGTGTGATGTGTTTTTGGAGACTTCATTAGTATTTTTTTCTTTCAAACTGGTTTCCTATGATTTTAGCCAACCAACATCTGACCGATGAATCCTTCTCCAGATGGCTCTGGCTTTGTCCACGTAATAAACCACAAACTGCAGCTTCAACTTGTTCACTATGAAGCAGGAATGTGTTTCTCATGTGTCTCTCTCTCTCTCTCAGAACACAGACATGGAAAAAAGGCTGTATTTTATGTGACCGTTATTATTATTATTATTATTATTATTATTATTATTATTATTATTATTATTATTATTATTAGAAGTTGGACCCTTACAGCACCTTTCTAATACCCAAGAATGCTTTACAGACATGATCCATAAAATTACTACTAATAATAAAAACATGTTTATTTGAAGGGCAGCACGGTGGTTTAGTGGTTAGCATGTTCTCCTCTCAGCACTAGGGATTCCCGGTTCGAATCCCCATCTGGGTGGAGTTTCCATCTGTGTCCGCGTGGGTTTCCTCCGGGTTCTCCGGTTTCCTCCCACAGTCCAAAAACATGGATCAAGTCAATTGAATTCTCAAAATTGCCCCATAAGGAGTGTGTGTGTGTGTGAGTGGGTGTGTGCCCAGCGATGGACTGGCGCCCTGTCCTGGGTATATCTGCCCAGCGCCCGAGAAGTTCTCCGCTGGATGGGCATGAGGAACCCCCCCCGACCCTAATAGAGGATAAAGCGGAAGATAATGGATGTATGTTTATTAGAAATGCTTCAGGGTGAAATGAGAAATCTCAGGAACATGTTGCATGTCATTATTCATTTATTCATTCATCCATTATCTTCCGCTTTATGCTATATTAGGGTCGCGGGGGGGGGGGGGGGCGTTTCTGTGGCTGGGCAGATACACCCAGGACAGGGTGCTAATCTATCGCTGGGCACACACTCACTCACACAGACACACACTATATGGGGCAATTTGGAGAATTCAATTGACATGATCCATGTTTTTGGACTGTGGGAGGAAACCGGAGAACCCGGAGAAACCCATGCGGACACGGGGAGAACATGGAAACTCCACCCAGATGGGGATTCGGACCGGGAATCCCTAGTACTGAGAGGAGAACATGCTAAACACTAAGCCACCGTGCCGCCGCATGTCATCATGTTTAAAGAGGGTGTGGTAGCTCATCTAAATGTTGTGGGTTCAAATCCCACTGAAGTTACCAATGTGGGTTGTATCACGTCTGACCCTGCATCCTGACCCCAATCATTAAGGTGGCGAACCTGCAACTCTGCTCAATGACCTCATGTCATGTAATGAAAATGCGGAGGATCGTCTGTCTTTCCGTCCCCGGGCTGATACGGTGTGATGTAATCATCACCGACTGCTGTGTAATAAAATATCTTTTCACCCTCAGAGTGAAGCTGCTGACTTTCTGCTTGATCATAATATATCAGCTCTCTAAAGAAAGCTTTCAGGATCAACGCCGTGTTGAATTTTTCAGAACTTCGTTTTAAAATGAAGTTCTAAGAACTGTCTGCACCCTTCATCTGCAAGAGAAATCTAAGAGAATCTTAACTTGATGATTCGGAATCATTTTCACACTGATTCAGGATTATCCTTAATATGACTGTGGTTCAAACATACAGTACCAGTCAAAAGTTTGGACACGCCCCCTTTTTTAATGCATTAAGAGCATTGAGTGACTGAGAAACAGCTTCATAGCAGAAGCTGTAAGACTTACAAACTCCATCTAACAAGACATTCACACATTTTAATCACTCCACCAAAATACCTCATCATCATCATCTCCTCTCACATGTACACATTTTTATATGCTGCTATGTTTATAATTTATATTTTATATTATATATTTATATCCAAGCGGCACGGTGGCTTAGTGTTTAGCACGTTCTCCTCTCAGCACTAGGGATTCCCGGTTCAAATCCCCATCTGGGTGGAGTTTCCATGTTCTTCCCGTGTCTGTGTGGGTTTCCTCCGGGTTCTCCGGTTTCCTCCCACAGTACAAAAACATGGATTAAGTCAACTGAATTTTCCAAATTGCCCCATATAGAGTGTGTCTGTGTGAGTGAGTGTGTGCCCAGCGATGGATTGGCGCCCTGTCCTGGGTCTATCTGCCCAGCGCCCGAGACGTTCTCCCCTTGATGGGCATGGGGAACCCCACCGCGACCCTAATAGAGGATAAAGCATGAGATAATGAATGAATGAAAGATGAATATTTATATCAGAAATATTTATATTAGAAATGCTTCAGGGTGAAATGAGAAATCTCAGGAACATGTTGCATGTCATTATTCATTTATTCATTCATCCATTATCTTCCGCTTTATGCTATATTAGGGTCGCGGGGGGGGGGGGGATGGGGATTCGAACCGGGAATCCCTAGCGCTAAGAGGAGAACATGCTAACCACTAAGCCACCGTGCCGCCCCAGACACACTCTATATGGGGGAATTTGGAGAACTCAATTAATCTTGATCCATGTTTTTGGACTGTGGGAGGAAACCGGAGAACCCGGAGGAAACCCACGCGGACACGGGGTGAACATGGGAACTCCACCCAGATGGGGATTCGAAGCGGGAATCTCTAGCACTACATGATGACCACTAAGCCACCGTGCCGCCCAAGAATGAATCAGGTTTTTAAAGGTTAAAAGCACAGTGAGTAAGGTTGTAGTTGCCCTGCTCACACTGCAGTTTGAACACACTGTGTGTAGATGGGACACGTTGTTCTGGACCTAACAGTGTTTTATGTTCCGTGTCCTCTCTCTCCAGATGAGGATGAGTCTGTGGTTTTTGGCACCAACTCCCTTCAGAGGAAAAAGAGGGGTCAGCGAGCCCAGCAGAAGAGCAAGTCAGCACTGTTGATCGGCTTCCCGCAGGACTTCCGCCAGATTTCGTCCATCATCGACGTGGACATCCTGCCCGAGACTCACCGCCGGGTGCGCCTCCACAAGCACGGCACCCAGAAACCCCTGGGCTTCTACATCCGCGACGGCGTCAGCGTCCGCGTCACGCCGCAGGGCGTGGAGAAGGTGCCCGGCGTCTTCATCTCGCGCCTGGTGAAGGGTGGACTGGCCGAGAGCACGGGCTTGCTCGGCGTCAACGACGAGATCCTCGAGGTCAACGGCATCGACGTGGCCGGCAAGTCGCTGGACCAGGTGACGGACATGATGGTGGCCAACAGCCACAACCTGATTGTGACCGTCAAACCGGCCAACCAGCGCAACAACGTGGTCCCGCGCGGCAGCAAATCCTCAGCCGGGAACAATTCGGTCGGTTCGGCTCATTCCCAAGACTCGGTCTCCAGTCCGGCCTCTCAGCCGGTCGTCCAGTACGGCGGCAACGTGGTGGACGGGGACAGCGACGAGGACGATTCCGATCTCATCATCGAAAACAACAGCTTGCCCATCTACACGCCGCATCATCTGACCAACGGGAATAGCACATTAGGACAGAAGCCCCTCCCACAGAGTGTTTCTTTGCCCAGTAGCAGCTCGCAGAGCTCGTTGACCACGCCCACTCATAACAGCAGCCTGAGTAAAACGAGCAGTAGCCAAGAGAGCATGAGGGAGGACGGTAACTTCATCACATTGTGATCCCGCTGTACGGATTAGAAACCTGAACGATCTAAAGATCTAACGAACTCTCAATGTATCTAGTGTTGCAAAGCGTCTCTGTAGATCTCCCTGAGGACTTTACCCCCCTGAAGAAAGCTTGGCGTACGGTGGAGATGAGTGAGGGTGCACATCACCTCATGGAAGTGCCTTAAGGTCCTGTTTTCATCTAATATGGGGACAGACTGCAGTCCCGCCATCCATCATCACACAAACTGAGACATCGTGGCCGAAATGATGAAGGACTCTGATCTCTATCTGCACTAAACGTGGAGGAACCGGTGTTCCTCGAGAGATAAGACACTGTAGACACGATCCTATGCTGAAATGTTTTGCATGTCGTCGTCATCATCATCATCAAGACAATCTGCTAGAAAATGTCCAGATCAACAGATTTTATGTTCCAGGGCTTTCAATGGTTCTGACGTCATGATATGGGTTTTAACTGTGGCCTCTTTGTTTGCTGTAACGCTGATTAAGCCTTCATCCAACACTCTTGGCTGGGCGGGGTGTTGTCCTGGGTGTTTACTGCTGCTTGTTCTGATGGTCCTGATGCGTCAGGCCTGTGCTGTGGTCATTCACAAAGAGGAACAAGTCGACGGAGATTAACTTCTGGATCCGTAGATGTGGATGACGCCAGTAGGAGAGCCTTATAGTTCCCTTTTTGTAAAAACCGGAATGTTTTGAAGAAGCTCCATCCGCTCAGTCCTGTCTCTGTGTACTCATGGACAGCACAGTTAACACCGGGACGCCGGGGTTTGGCCGTCTGGTGCCGTCCTTTACCGACTCTAGAAATATAGAACAGATTTGGCTTGCGGTGTGACGTGATGTGGCTTAGAGGACGAGCTGCTGCTCCAGGGGATCCAGACCACTGAGACGTCTGAGGTGCTGTCTTTGGGTGTAAAAGTAAGACACTCCGGCCTTGTTTTGAAAAGCCAAAGTTGGTCCTCATACAAACGGCATGGTCTGCGTGTCGGCATTAGCTTACCTGAGAGAACGGGGGTGTGGGAGGCCCTGCAGACAACACGCTGCTGCTGCTGCTGCTGCATGGGGACGACTAAAGACTCCACAACTAAAGATATACCAACAGCACGGAGCACGGTTACGAAAGGGGGACGTCTTATCAACCTGAAGTTTCCTAATGCTCATGCAGGGGGTTGCTTTATTTTAAAAAAGGTGCCTGTGACCAACAACAACAAGCGTTGTGCCAAAGACCTGGGGCGTCCATGAGGGTTCCTGGAATGTGCGGTTAGACCTCAACCTGATCATGTTTAATTTAAACCGTATTGACGATCAGAGCATTAAATCAGACACACACACATCAGTATGAAACATAGAATTATATAAACCCAGTGTAGAGCACTTTAATGGACCTAAATCTATTTAAAGGCACAACGCTTATGAGATCTGAGACACGGGTACATTAAACGGGTGCCCAGCTTTAACGCTGTCCTATAGTTACTGTCAGTCACCGAAACCCTTTTTTAATTAAAGTGTCCATATAAAGTATTAATGCGCCAACAATACGAGGCTCCTGACCCCGTGAGACCCCCGAGATTTTTTATATACATGAAGATGGACGTACTCTCAGTCTGATAACGCTTAGAGATCTGAGACACGGGTACATTAAACACTTTAACGCTGTCCTATAGTTACTGTCAGTCACCGAAACCCTTTTTTAATTAAAGTGTCCATATAAAGTATTAATGCGCCAACAATACGAGGCTCCTGACCCCGTGAGACCCCCGAGATTTTTTATATACATTAAGATGGACGTACTCTCAGTCTGACAACGCTTAGAGATCTGAGACACGGGTACATTAAACACTTTAACTCTGTCCTATAGTTACTGTCAGTCACAGAAACCCTCTTTTTAATTAAAGTGTCCATATAAAGTATTAATGCGCCGTCCATACGAGGCTCCTGACCCCGTAAGACCCCCGAGATTTTTTATATACATGAAGATGGACGTACTCTCAGTCTGATAACGCTTAGAGATCTGAGACACGGGTACATTAAACACTTTAACTCTGTCCTATAGTTACTGTCAGTCACCAAAACCCTCTTTTTAGTTAAAGTGTCCATATAAAGTATGCGCCATCTATGCGCCGTCCATACGAGGCTTCTGACCCCGTGAGACCCCCGAGATTTTTTATTTACATGAAGATGGACGTACTCTCAGTCTGACAACGCTTCAATCCCGATGGTTCTCCAGATATGGCACATGCGTCCAAACGGCCGCTACAATAAATAAATACCACCATAAAAGCATAATATAATTTTATGTTTGTAAATGTAAGATTATAAGGTAATGAACAGTTTTGAAACTGCACAAGCCCTTTTTATGAAAAGAGCGTTTTTATATTGTGTGTAATATATGAAAAGTATTTTTCTTATTCTTGTACTTTTTTGTATGTATATCAGAATTCAGGTCAGGATGTTTTCTCCTGAGCGAGCGCAAAATCGAACCTTTTGATTTTATTCTGATCCGACAGGTGGAGGTGTATTATACTGTGAATGGCTTTATGAATTCTAAAATGTTCTATGGAGATAATAAAACGTTTTTATGAAATAAAGGTCTGATCTGCCACCTAATTATTCATTCATTCATTCATTACCTTCCACTTTATCCTCTATTAGGGTCGGGGGGGGGTTCCCCATGGCCATCCAGGGGAGAAGGTTTCGGGCGCTGGGCAGATACACTCAGAACAGGAGGGCAATCTATCACTGGGCACACACTCACTCACACAAACACACTCTATATGGGGCAATTTGGAGAACTCAATTGACTTGATCCATGTTTTTGGACTGTGGGAGGAAACCCACACGGACACGGGGAGAACATGGAAACTCCACCCAGATTGGGATTCGAACCCGGAATCCCTAGTGCTGTGAGGAGAACATGCTAAACACTAAGCCACTTTGCCGTGCCACCTCATTGATGAATTTAAAAAAGGCACATAATGAAAAGAATTATGCCTTCATATTTTCTGTATCTATAATAAAGGTGGGTGGTACGGTGGTGTGGTGGTTGGCATGTTCTCCTCTCAGTGCTGGGGATCCAGGTTCTAATCCCGATCTGGATAGGGTTTCCATGTTTTCCCCGTGTCTGTGTGGGCCTTCTCCGATTCCCTCCCATAGTCCGAAAACATAGATTCAAGGTGAATTAGCAGCACCTTGCCTCATAGTTTGTGTAGGATTAAATGAAAGATAATGGATGGCTGAATATAATAAAGGTATACACACTTTCTGGCATGGCGGCACGGTGGTTTAGCATGTTCTCCTCTCAGCACTAGGGATTCCCGGTTCGAATCCCCATCTGGGTGGAGTTTCCATGTTCTCCCCGTGTCTGTGTGGGTTTCCTCCGGGTTCTCCGGTTTCCTCTCACAGTCCAAAAACATGGATCAAGTCAATTGAGTTCTCCAAATTGCCCCATATAGAGTTTGTCTGTGTGAGTGAGTGTGTGATAGATTGGCGCCCTGTCCTGGGTGTATCTGCCCAGCGTCCGAAACGTTCTCCCCTGGATGGGCATGGGCAAACAACCCCCCCCTTCCCCCCCACCCCCGACCCTAATAGAGGATAAAGCAGAAGATAATGGATGGATGGACTGATATTTTTAGGAGCCTAAAAAGTTTTAAACTTTTATAAAATGCCACACAGACTTCGTTATTTATATTTTTAAAGTGAAAACCATTTAGAAATGTTTCAAAACGTAACCTTTATCCCTTTCTTTCTTTATAACGACGGGAATGTTCCAGAACAAACAAAAACAGGCCACACGAAGGCGAAAGCTTACATTAATGTAACATCTGTATTGAAACGTTAGGAACGTTCTGGAAACGCTGAAGTTAATTAAAAACAAAGTTAACTAAACTAACTAAAAGTTAACTAAAAACTATAAACTTAAAACCTGTTCAGCATTCAAAACCGTGGACCCGACGGACAGGGAGCTGTTCGGTCTTATATGAGATTTTATACAATAATTAAGACAAGAAGACGATTACTGTGATTACATTTTACCTGAAGAAGATTCCGCTGCTCGTAAACCAAAAGCCGAAGTTTGTTTTATACAGAAATGTAATAATGACTGAAAAACCTAATTACACCTGACTATCTATTAACAAAAACTTGGCGCCCTCTGCTGGTCCTGTCGAAGAACAACAGTCAGAACTAACAGCTCACCAAGCAGCAGACTCTTTATTTTCATTCATTCATTCATTCATACATTCATTATCTCCCGCTTATCCTCTATTAGGGTCGCGGTGGGGTTCCCCATGCCCATCCAGGGGAGAACATCTTGGGCGCTGGGCAGATAGACCCAGGACAGGGCGCCAATCCATCGCTGGGCACACACTCACTCACACAGACACACTCTAAACAGGGCAATTTTGAGAACTCAATTAACTTGATCCATGTTTTTGGACTGTGGGAGGAAACCGGAGAACCCGGAGGAAACCCACACAGACACGGGGAGAACATGGAAACTCCACCCAGATGGGGATTCGAACCGGGAATCCCT
>JAFMOD010000089.1:1132131-1149762 GCA_019802435.1 Corydoras maculifer | reverse complement strand
CGCTGGGCAGATAGACCCAGGACAGGGCGCCAATCCATCGCTGGGCACACACTCACTCACACAGACACACTCTAAACAGGGCAATTTTGAGAACTCAATTAACTTGATCCATGTTTTTGGACTGTGGGAGGAAACCGGAGAACCCGGAGGAAACCCACACAGACACGGGGAGAACATGGAAACTCCACCCAGATGGGGATTCGAACCGGGAATCCCTAGCGCTGAGAGGCGAACGTGCTAACCACTAAACCACCGTGCCGCCCTCTCTTTATTTTTCATTTGGTAAATAATCTATAGTATTATAAATGTACGTTTTATTATATACATTTATCCATTATCTTCCACTTTATCCTCTATTAGGGTAGCAGGGGGGGGGGGTTCTCCATGCCCATCCAGGGGAGAACGCTTCGGGCGCTGGGCAGATAGACCCAGGACAGGGTGCCAATCTATCGCTGGGCACACACTCACTTACCCAGACAAACTCTATATGGGGCAATTTGGAGAATTCAATTGACTTGATCCATGTTTTTGGACTGTGGGAGGAAACCGGAGAACCCAGAGGAAACCCACGTGGACACAGGGAGCACATGGAAACTCCACCCAGATTGGGATTTGAAACGGGAATCCCTAGTGCTGAGAGGAGAACATGCTAAACACTAAACCACCGTGCCGCCCGCTAAAAGAAATCATTCGTCTGCATTCAGATTTTTATGAACTTAAAACAAAGAAAAAAAGTTTTTGGACTGAGGGAAGAAATCGGAAAACCCGGACAGGATTCCAACCTGGATCTCCAGCACTGAGAGGACATGCTGCCCTTCAGCAACAGTATATATTACATAACTGTAACATGCAAAGAGGGCGGCATGGTGGCTTAGTGTTTAGCATGTTCTCCTCTCAGTGCTAGGGATTCCTGGTTCGAATCTCTATCTAGGTGGAGTTTCCATGTTCTCCCCGTGTCCACGTGGATTTCCTCCGGGTTCTCCGGTTTCCTCCCACAGTCCAAAAACATGAATCAAGTCAATTGACAAGTCCAAATTGCCCCATATAGAGTGTGTCTATGTGAGTGAGGGTGTGCCCAGTGATAAATTGACGTCCTGTCCTGGGTGTATCTGCCCAGCGCCCAAAACGTTCTCCCCTGGGCATGGGGAACCCCCCACGACCCTGATAGAGGATAAAGCGGAAGATGATGGAAGGATAATAAAATGTAAATTTGTAATACTTTAGATTATTTATGGGTGGCACGGTGGCTTAGTGTTTAGCATGTTCTCCTCTCAGCACTAGGGATTCCCAGTTCGAATCCCAATCTGGGATCACAATCATGTTCTCCCCGTGTCCGTGTGGGTTTCCTCCCACAGTCCAAAAACATGGATCAAGGTTGATTGAATTCTCCATATTGCCCCATATAGAGTGTGTGTGTGTGAGTGAGTGAGTGCCCAGTGATAGATTGGCGCCCTGTCCTGGGTGTATCTGCCCAGCGCCTGAGACGATCTCCTCTGGATGGGCATGGGGAACCCACCGCGACCCTAATAGAGAATGAACCAGGAGATGAAGGATGGATGGATAAACATGCAAAGATACACACAAGACGTACCAAATAAGATCAGACCCAGCGTAAGCTCATGGATGTGTATTTTAATAAAAATAATTCTGTCAAAATTAAATGAGTACAATATTTCTTTAACATGTTTCCAGTACATAGGTATGTTGTTTTTTTTTCTCTTTTCAAATGACAGTTTTCCATTTTTATGTGGTTTTAAATGTATTTAAAGGTTCATGCTAAGTACAGGGTAATTCATTTCACAATGGCTAAAATCAAAACTCAAAGAAAACTAAAATCAATACCGAAGAAAACTGCACAGCATGTCGTATTCATCGACGCTTCGCCTGTCTGTCCCGCTTCACTGCCACCGAGACAAACGGCCACGCCAAGAGGGACCAGCGCGGCCCACGTCGTCCCTTCATCTGTGGATTTTAAGTCGCTCGTAAGACCGGGTTCTACCGTACGTCATGTCAATGTCATCGTGGGGTCAACGGGTGCCGACTAAAGAGTGACGGGGTGTCCGTCCACCTGCTGAGACAAAACAATCAGCAGCATCACTGATATACAGCCAGCAGAACCGGCAGTGTGGAAATGTGTGTTGACTGGAAAGTGGACTGGTTGGGAACTGGAAGCAATGAGCCACCACGAGATATACAGTACCAGCCCCCCCCCCCTCGCTCCATTTTCTCCACTTCCTGTAGAGATGGACTTTGTAGTTCTACAATTCTATTCTGTAGTCCATCTGTGTGTGTTCTACAGTACATACTGTGTACGTCCCCTTTACTCTGTTCTAATGGTCAAAACCCCAATAGTACCACCACAGAGCAGGGGTTATTAGGTTGGTGCATTATTCCTATCCCAGCAGTGTCACTGAGGTGTTTAAATGAAACTCCAGCAGCACTGCTGCACTAACACCCCCTCACCACATCAGTGTCACTGCAGAACTGANCGTCTGCAGCATCAACGTCTGATTTAAAAACTCCAACCCCATATTATAGGACGGGGGGGGGGGGGAGGGGGGGACGAAGAAGCATCACTAACTTTTTAATGTTGTAATGGAAGTCTAAACTTTGGACACGCCCCCTTCTTGCTCCTTGATCCATTTCCTCCACTTACCATATAGATGGACTTTGTAGTTCTACAATTACAGACTGTAGTCCATCTGTGTTCTGTGTTGTTGTTAGTCCCTGTTGGTTCTCTGGTCTCTATTGGTCAGCACCATCACAGAACAGGTATCATTTGGGTGGTGGATTGTTTATTGTCAGTTCTGCAGTGACACTGATGTGGTGAGGGGGTGTTAGTGCAGCAGTGCTGCTGATGTTTCATTAAAACACCTCAGTGACACTGCTGGGATAGGAATAATGCACCAACCTAATAACCCCTGCTCTGTGGTGGTACTATTGGGGTTCTGACCATTAGAACAGAGTGAAGGGGACGTACACAGTATGTACTGTAGAACACACACAGATGGACTACAGAATGGAATTGTAGAACTACAAAGTCCAGCTTTAAAGGAAGTGGAACTGAGAACATGGACAATAAGTGGAGCAAAAAAGGGGGAGTGGCTAAACATTTTAATAGTAACCTGATTTGAAAGCCACACCTTTATGGTCCTGTTTTAACTGCTTAGAAAATAAAGCGGAGGGAAAAATCTTTTTAAAAGGTCCCTCCCAAGCCGAAAAACCACTAATTACCCCCCCCCCACCCACAGTTTCTAATGTGTCATTTATAAGGTAGTGGGGCTTAAATGGAACCATGAGCAGATGTCACCCAAGTGCACGGATTGGAAGGGTTTGACTTTAAAACCCATCACCATCGCTGCATGGAGGGTCAAAACGATGATGCCACAATTTCGAATGAGCATCAGCATGATGCAAGAACATTTGTCAGGGAGGAGGTACGAGCTGGAGAGGGAAGATGTCACAGAATGAAAACGTCAGCCAAAACGTAATGCCATCTGCCCCAGAAGGAGGTCTGACACGGTGTGAGTTGAGCCCGTCATGTTGGAAACGGCTCAGAGCTCCGTACTGAATCACTGCAGTACACAGGTATGGAATCGGGATTGAGGGGGAGGGGGGTAGTACAAGTACTGCTTACGAGCGTGAATCATTCATTCATTCATTCATTATTAGGGGGGGGGTTCCCCATGCCCAACCAGGGGAAAACGTTTCGGGCGCTGGGCAGATACACCCAGGACAGGGCGTCAATCCATCGCTGGACACACACTCACACAGACACAGTCTATTTGGGGCAATTTGAAGAACTCAATTGACTTGATCCATGTTTTTGGACTGTGGGAGGAAACCGGAGAACCCGGAGGAAACCCACACGGACACAGGGAGAACATGGAAACTCCACCCGGATTGGGATTCGAACCGGGAATCCCTAGTGCTGAGAGGAGAACATGCTAAACACTAAGGCACCGTGCCACCCACGAGCCTGAATCAGAATAAATTGAGTTATTGATCAAAATGTGTCATTTTTATTGAATGGAGCCACAACACACAGACAGCCAGAATAAAATGAATATGTCAAACTGAAACAATAAAAGCTGGGACTTAATGCTGTGGGTTAATCTCGGAGGATTAGTGTTAAAAATGAAGTCAAACTTCTTTTAATCTCATAAAAAAATCGACTGGTGCTGGTGCCAGGGGTGACCCATGTGCTCGGGGGTGACCCATGTGCTCGGGGGTGGAGGAGACGCGTAAGTATGAAACAGCACAGTGATGATCTGGTGATATGATGCAAAGCACTCAGCTCATTTTCTCACTTCGCCCCCCCCCCCACCCTCACCCCCCCAAAAAATAAAATAAAATAAAAGGTGTCCGATTTTCCTGAGTTGTGAAGATGAGAGATGAGAGCCAAGTTACTTCTTCTGGTTTCCAGAACCCGTCATCACTCTGTTTGACCTCTGATATGAAAGCGGATGAAATACGACGCACCGACGAGCCAGCCATTAAAACGAGGGAGGGGAGCGGGGTCAGCATCAAGGTGAGCACAACAAACGAACGGCAACGGAAAGAAAACGACGCGATAAACAGAATTATAATTCATTGTTTTTAAATAGTGTCACACAATCTGTATTTGATAATACTAAATTAAAAAGACGCCCCTCCTCCGGCTTTCGAGGTGATGCTCGGGCGCACTGCCAGCAGCAGGTGGAGGTGCTGATTCAAACGGGTTCCTCGTGGTAAGTGACTGCAAAAGTCCTCATCTCAGCTGTTCTGAACATATCCTGTGTACATACACACATACACCCATAAACATACACACATCACAAACACACGCGCGCACACAAACGTAAACTCACATGCATACATGTGTGCATATATATATATATATATATATATACACATATATATATGTACACACACACACATACATCCATCCATCATCTACGCTTTATCCTACATTAGGGTCGCGAGGGAGTTCCCCATGCCCATCCAGGGGAGAACGTTTCGGGCGCTGGGCAGATACACCCAGGACAGGGCGTCAATCTATCACTGGACACACACTCACTCAAACACACTCTAAATGGGTCAATTTGGAGAATTCAATTGACCTTGATTCATGTTTTTGGACTGTGGGAGGAAACCGGAGAACCCGGAGGAAACCCATGCAGACACGGGGAGAACATGGAAACTCCACCCAGATTGGGATTCGAACCGGGAATCCCTAGTGCTGAGAGGAGAACATGCTAAACACTAAGACACCGTGCCTTTATATATATATATATATATATATGTATGTGTGCGTGTGTGTGTGCGCGCGTATGCATATGCATACATACATATATATACACACACAAGAACACTCTCACACACACACATACATATATATATATATATATATATATATATATATATATATATATATATGACTGCATTTGAAGCCAACGTTTGTTTGTCGGGAGGTGGAAGCTTGTTGCTATGGAAACACACTGTTGCTCATGTAGAAAAGCTTCAAGTCTTACCTGGGCGTGGGCTAGTGCAAAAAGTTGTCCACTCTGGCAAAGGAGCAGGAGCCGGAGCGCACACGGGCCATTAGCTGCACACACTCTGTGGCCTGACCCAATGCCAACATGAGCGGCGGTTGTTTCGGCAAGTTCTGCGACTCTGAGGAAGGCAGATAGAAATAATTTGATGACTGAAGACAATGTCGTGCAACGGTGCTTTAATAAAACATGCTGAGTTAGCAGTCTTAAGCCAAATGAATTCATTTCAGTGCATCACCACTGCAAACGATGCAAACATACAAATGACCTAATGATGAGTATGAGTGTCATTTCATTATCGGTACCTAAAATGGCACTGTTGAGTGCAGAGCAGATGGCTTCTCTCTGTGTGGGGTCCAGCTGCTGACCCACTGGGCAATTCCATGGGTCTGAATACGCCAGTAGACTGAATGCATCCTAACATCAAGAAGAGCAAAAACACATTCACAGACTTTATTTATTCTTTTAACTAGATACCACCGTGCAGCTTGATTCAGGGCATGTCAGTGTGTCTCAGTACAACACTAAACATGCAAAAGACATGTATTATCCCATCCGTCCATTACCTCCTGCTTTATCCTATATTAGGGTCGTGGGGGGTAAAAAATCAATAGTATTATAAATGTACGTTTTATTATATACATTTATCCATTATCTTCCACTTTATCCTCTATTAGGATAGCAGGGGGGGGGGGGTTCCCCATGCCCATCCAGGGGAAAACGTCTCGGGCGCTAGGCAGATAGACCCAGGACAGGACGCCAATCCATCACTGGGCACACACTCACTCACACAGACACTCTATATGGGGCAATTTGGAGAACTAAGTTGACTTGAACCTTGTTTTTGGACGGTTGGAGGAAACATGGGGAACATGGGAACTCCACCCAGATGGGGATTCGAACCGGGAATCCCTAGTGCTGAGAGGAGAACATGCTAACCACTAAGCAACCATGATTGTTTTAAATGACAGGGGGAATGAACACTGCACATCTCCCTCTTATAAATCTTTTCATTTATTATCACCCGCTTTATCCTCTATTAGGGTCACGGTGGGGTTCCCCATGCCCATCCGGGGGAAAACGTCTCGAACACTGGGCAGATAGACCCAGGACAGGGTGCCAATCCATCGCTGGGCACACACTCACTCACACAGACACACTCTATATGGGGCAATTTGGAAAACTCAATTGACTTGATCCATGTTTTTGGACTGTGAGAGGAAACCGGAGAACCCGGAGGAAACCCACACGGACACGGGGAGAACATGGAAACTCCTCCCAGATGGGGATTCGAACCGGGAATCCCTAGTGCTGAGAGGAGAACATGCTAAACCACTTAGCCACCGTGCCACCCCTTATAAATCTTAAACCATATTAATGATTTAAAACAAACAGACTTTATCTTTACCTGCAGCATCTTCTTGTGTGTGGTGTTCTTGCCATACTGACGAGAGAGCTGTTCACTGAGAGCCTGCAGCTCGCGACCAAACTGGATCATACGCTCCGTGGCGGCCTGGTTCCCTCCACACAGCTGTCTAGAACCGCAGCCGTTGTCTATTAGAACAGAGGGAAGCAAACAATACATTATATATATATCCATGTTTCGCTTTATCCTCTATTAGGGTCGCGGGGGGTTCCCCATGCCCATCCAGAGGAGAACGTTTCGGGTGCTGGGCAGATACACCCAGGACAGGGTGCCAATCTATCACTGGGCACACACTCACTCACACAGACCCAGTATATATGGGGCAATTTGGAGAATTCAGTTGACTTGATCCATGTTTTTGGACTGTGGGAGGAAACCGTACACACACATTGTTATATATATATATAAGGGCGGCACGGTGGCTTAGTGGTTAGCACGTTCGCCTCTCAGCGCTAGGGATTCCCGGTTCGAATCCCCATCTGGGTGGAGTTACCATGTTCTCCCCGTGTCTGCGTGGGTTTCCTCCGGGTTCTCCGGTTTCCTCCCACACTCCAAAAACATGGATCAAGTTAAATGAATTCTCAAAAATTGCCCCATGTAGAGTGTGTTTGAGTGAGTGAGTGTGTGCCCAGTGATGGATTGGCGCCCTGTCCTGGGTGTATCTGCCCAGCGCCTGAGACGTTCTCCACTGGATGGGCATGGGGAACCCCCCCCCATAGAGATAATGAATGAATATATATATATATATATATATATATATATATATATATATATATATATATATATATATAGATATAGATATAGATAGATAGATATATATATACACACACACATATATATATATATATATATATATATATATATATATGGGCGGCACGGTGGTTTAGTGTTTAGCATGTTCTCCTCTCAGGGATTCCCGGTTCATATCCCAATCTGGGTGGAGTTTCCATGTTCTCCCCGTGTCCACGTGGGTTCCCCTTCGGGTTCTCCGGTTTCCTCCCATAGTCCAAAAACATGGATCAAGTCAATTAAGTTCTCCAAATTACCCCATATACAGTGTGTGTGTGAGTGAGTGTGTGCCCAGTGATAGATTGGCGCCCTGTCCTGGGTGTATCTGCCCAGTGCCCCAAACGTCCTCCCCTGGATGGGCATGGGGAACCCCCCTGCGACTCTAATAGAGGATGAAGCGGAAGCTAATGAATAAATATAAATATAAATATAATAAATACACACACCTCGAGACATTTAGTCTCCCGTCAATTTTTGACTTTTATAAATCCTAATCCTCATTTGGATTCAATTGAATCATGGAGTGTGTGTGTTTGTGAGTGTGTGTGTTTGTGAGTGTGTGTGTTCATACCCGTTACTCCGTTTCCTACACTGCTGTCTTCATCTGGCAGGATCTCTTGGTGTTTGTAAGTGCCATTCATGATCCGGGTGGAGGAGTTTTCCGCCACACCATTACTATAGTGCTCCCCTTCAATCTCCATCTCACTGTCGCTGCACAACACACACACTTTTAAGCATCAAGGCAAGCTTTCAGAGCTCTTCTATCTGCTCTTTACTGTCTACCTGGTCTCCTGGTTGCTGGTGGAGCTGTGGGGCTGGGACTTGGTCGAGTCAGTGGAGTTGGACTCCGAGTAGTTTACAGATGAGGGTGAGGAGGAAGGGGAGGAAGAGGCGGAGCCGGCCCCTGGGTATTTTGCATGGCTCTTGTTTTTGCTAGGCGTCACGCCGTTACTGCATGTGGGACTGTCTGCTGTTAAAGAGACACGACGGACAAAACCAAAACCGGTTAATGCCAGCAGTCAGAGCTTGTGCTTGTGAAGGGTGAGGTGTGAGTGTGCGGGATGAGGCTTACCTGTGCTCTGCAGGTGATGGTTGGGGGCTGAATAGGGGTCCTGTGGGGGGGGGTTGGAGGAATGATCGCTGAAGCGTCGTACCTCGCTGTCCGTACCGTTCACCATTTCAACAAACTGCCTGCACCTGCAGAGGACAGAGGCAGACTTCAGTCCAACCTGAACACAGAGCGACCGCACTGCACTCCAGTTCTCTGATATCAGACACGCAGACGGACAAAGTGCGCCAGAGGACAGAGAGCCTCACGTTCTCCATGCTGACAAGAACATATACTCAGCCATGTGACCTACAACATCCCACAATGGTCAGGAGCATCACAGAACAGGTATCATTTGGGTGGTGGATTGTTTATTGTCAGTTCTGCAGTGACACTGATGTGGTGAGGGGGTGTTAGTGCAGCAGTGCTGCTGGAGTTTCATTTAAACACCTCAGTGACACTGCTGGGATAGGAATAATACACCAACCTAATAACCCCTGCTCTGTGGTGGTACTATTGGGGTTCTGACCATTAGAACAGAGTAAAGGGGACGTACACAGTATGTACTGTAGAACACACACAGATGGACTACAGAATGGAATTGTAGAACTACAAAGTCCATCTTTACAGAAAGTGGAACTGAGAACATGTCCAAACTTCTGACTTATGCTGGATCTATATGTATTTGTGTGTGTGTAGGGCAGCATGGTGGCTTAGTGTTTAGCATGTTCTCCTCTCAGATCTAGAGATTCCCGGTTTCCCAGTCCAAAAACATGGATTAAGTCAATTGAGTTCTCCAAATTGCCCCATATAGAGTGTTTCTGTGCCCAGCGATAGATGTGCGCCCTGTCCTGAGTCTATCTGCCCAGCACCCGAAACGTTCTCCCCTGGATGGGCATGGGGAACCCCCCCGCGACCCTAATAGAGGATAAAGTGGAACATAATGGATGAATTATATTTGGATGGATAGATATATACACACACATACATACATCTATATACACACACATATATATATATATATATATATATACACAGTCATCCAGTCAGCTGCACTCCTGTACTCACTTCAACATGAAGAGTAAATTTGGGTTGTGTTCTAGAAGGCCGGGGTAAAGTTGGTGCGTGGCTTCGATGGCCTCTCCTACACGACCCTCCAGGACCAGCTTCTGTATTCCTGCTCGCAAAAGAGGAGACAAACACACACTTACCATCTGTGCAAACTCCAGCCAAATCCCGCGCTGCCAAAACACCAGACGCATCTGATAGACGCAACGGCGAGACTGAAGTCCACACGATGACCAAGTGAAGATTACCAAACTAAAATACTGCCACAGGGGTGCAGCAAGAGGGCCGCCCATTATACATAGAAAGCTCACTGCCCAGAAACTGGCACATGTTGGTCATGTGACCCCCCAAATCACCCAACACTGAGAGTTTTGACATCCTCTCAATAATAATAAAATAAAAAATAAAAAAAAAACAGTGAAAGTAAATTACTGCTCTCTATTTATTTTGAGACATGCAGTGGATTTGATTTATATTACAATACTGAGATTTAGAATTATTACACTAATACAGGGGGGGGGGGGGGGGGGGGGGGGGGGGGGGGGGGGGGGGGGGGGGGGGGGGGGGGGGGGGGGGGGGGGGGGGGGGGGGGGGGGGGGGGGGGGGGGGGGGGCCTCCGGGTTCTCCGGTTTCCTCCCACAGTCCAAAAACATGGATCAAGTTAATTGAATTCTCAAAATTGCCCAATTTAGAGTGTGTCTGTGTGAGTGAGTGTGTGCCCAGCGATGGATTGGCGCCCTGTCCTGGGTCTATCTGCCCAGCGCCCGAGACGTTCTCCCCTGGATGGGCATGGGGAACCCCACCGCGACCCTAATAGAGGATAAGCGGAAGATAATGAATGAATGAATGATACACTAATACACTATACTCCCCAAAAGTATTCCCTCACCCATCCAAATCGACAAATTTATAATGTTATTTACCCAGGCGGAACGGTGGCTTAGTGTTTAGCATGTTCTCCTCTCAGCACTAGGGATTCCCGGTTCGAATCCCCATCTGGGTGGAGTTTCCATGTTCTCCCCGTGTCTGCGTGGGTTTCCTCCGGGTTCTCCGGTTTCCTCCCACAGTCCAAAAACATGGATCAAGTCAATTGAGTTCTCCAAATTGCCCCATATAGAGTGTGTCTGTGTCCTGAGTGAGTGTCCTGTCCTGGGTCTATCTGCCCAGCGCCTGAAACGTTCTCCCCTGGATGGGCATGGGGAACCCCCCCGTGACCCTAATATAGGATAAAGCGGAAGGTAATGAATGAATTAATTAATTACCCATCGTTACAATAGCAAAGACACTGACATGCCCTGAATCTAGCTGTTTGCTTAGATAGTGTGTATGTTTCGCAGTCGTGTGCACATGAGGGTTCTCACTCTGTCTGTTCTTTATAGACGTCTGGTCCTCCTGAATCATGGTCTCAGTGGCTCGAGCGAACGCCATGGCGGTGGCGCAATAACCGTGATGCACCAGGTAGCTAGACACCATGCTGGAGACGAGATGAAATGCATTACATCATTATAAAAGCAAGAACAGACGGAATGGAAAGTTACATAATAAAGCAGGTATGAAACCTTAGAAAATCTAATCTGATAAGTCAGCATTCTGTCTCTTCAAAGAAAAATATATCAATCAGCAAGGATTTACATTTGGAGGCCAAAAAAATGTGTCTTCCACAATCGCTTTAAATAAAACTCATTCTTAAATGACTGGGTTGGTGCATTATTCCTATCCCAGCAGTGTCACTGAGGTGTTTAAATGAAACTCCAGCAGCACTGCTGCACTAACACCCCCTCACCACATCAGTGTCACTACAGAACTGACAATTAACAATCCACCACCCAAATGATACCTGTTCTGTGATGGTGCTGACCAACAGAGACCAGAGAACCAACAGAGAACTAACAACAACAAAGAACACAGATGGACTACAGTCTGGAATTGTAGAACTACATAGTCCAGCTGTTTGATAAGTGGAGGAAATGGATAACGGAGTAAGAAGGGGGCGTGTCCAAACTTTTGACTGGTTCTGTATGTATTAGATTAGATAGGATTTTCCATCCATTCATTATCTTCCGCTTTTTCCTCTACTAGGGTCGTGGGGGGGGGGTTTCCCATGCCCATCCAGGGGAGGGCATTTCAGGCGCTGGGCAGATACACCCAGGACAGGGCACCAATCTATAACTGGACACACACAAACACACTCTATATGGGGCAATTTGGAGAACTCAATTGACCTTGATCCATGTTTTTGGACCCTGGGAGGAAACCTGAGAACCCGGGAGAAAACCCACGCGGACACAGGGAGAACATTGGGAACTCCACCCAGATGGGGATTTGAACCACTAACCACTAAGCCACTGTGCTGCCCCAGATAGCATTTTTATAATTATTATTTAATAAGCGAGTGTGGTGTAGCCCGGCTAGCTCACTCGGTAGAGCATGAGACTCTTAATCTCAGGGTCGCAGGTTCGAGCCCCACGTTAAGCGAGTATTCGTTTGGGGCACTCATGGGCTTGCGGTTAACAAACCAGCTTTGTGACCTGAAGGTCTCTGGTTTGATTTCCAGTCCCATCAAGTACCCCGGGCACTGTGTGCTCACTTCGCCAATGTGTGTGTGTGTGTGTGTGTGTGTGTGTGTGTGTGTGTTTCACTGCACTGATAGGTTAAATGTGGAGGATAAATTGCGTGTAGACATAGTAGGCAAATAAATCCCTAGCATTAACTTTAGATTATAAAGAAATGAGGCTCACTTTTGCAACACCGTCTGCCACTCGCCGAGTCTCTCTCCGATGGGGAAGCGAGAGATCATGCTGTGGATTTTGGCTCTCCACTCGCTCATGTAGTCTTCGATGTCGAATACGAACGGATGCTGGCCGAAGTTGGCGTCTACGATCTCCCCGGGAGTCTGCAGTCCTACTGTGGGATACAGGTTGGGCTGAGGAGAGGACAAGAGAGAAGGAATTCAAACTCACTGAACGACAGCCAATGTATTCCAGCCGCAGAGCAGCACCATGCGGCTGCGCAGCCGTTTCAGTGTGCAGTCAGTGAGTACAGAGTCCATGCTTTACTCACAGGAAGGTCTGTGAACGCCACACCTGCAAAAGAGAGACACACACTTACTGCGCAGCCAAAGTGTTTCAAGTTCAGTGTGAATCTCTCAGTGTCTGGCGATTCGATCCGATTTTTAAGGTCACGATTCGATTCAGAATCGATTTCCGATTCAGAATCGATTTTCAGTTCAAATGCTCTTTAAAATGATGCGATTGACGAGATGAAGCGACGATGTAAACCAATAGAACATTTATTTAAAACAATAGTTTTAGGTTCCGTCCTGTATCAAATCTTTTGGCTTCATTAAGGATTGAGCTGAAGTTTTCTTACATAAAAAACATCACATACATTAACAAATAATTCTAAATATATTAATACCAAAGTTTACCATAGTGCATTAACCTTTAATCCATCCATCCATTATCTTCCACTTTATCCTCTATTAGGGTCGCGGGGGGGGGGGGGGTCCCCATGCCCATCCAGGGGAGACCCTTTCAGGCGCTGGGCAGATACACCCAGGACAGGGGGCCAATCTATCGCTGGGCACACTCACTCACACAGACACACTCTATATGGGGCAATTTGGAGAACTCAATTGACTTGATCCATGTTTTTGGACTGTGGGAGGAAACCGGAGAACCCGGAGGAAACCCATGCAGACACGGGGAGAACATGGAAACTCCACCCAGATTGGGATTCGAACCGGGAATCCCTAGTGCTGAGAGGAGAACATGCTAAACCACTAATATTTCCAAAGTACCTCGATTTCATTTTACACTCTTCGTAAACAGTTGTGCTCATGTCTCTCTTTCTCTTAACGCCGATGGGGAGTCGAATCCCACTCTCCCCGCTCCATGCTAGCGAACTACAACGGCAGCTGGTTAACAAGCGTGCTGTAAGGTGGGCGAGCGGATCCTTAATGCGATATGCCGTATGCTCGGGAGGGGGCGCCAAAAAATCAAACTCAAAAACATGTTTTAAAAATCAATTCTTAGCCATTTTAAATCGATTCAGAATCGCCAGGACTACGAATCGCGATTCATTGAAGAATCGATTTTTTTCAGCACCCCTACTGCTTTGGTTCTCAAGGGGGAAGGTGGCTCAGTGGTTCGGGTGTTGGGTTATCAATCTGAAGGTTGGGGGTTCAAATCCCAGGTCCACTGAAGTTTCCAATTTGGGTCCTTGAGCAAGACCCTTAACCCTCATTGCTCCAGGGATGTTGTGATGAACCCTGTGCTCACCTTGTAAGTCGCTTTGGATAAAAGCGTCCAATAAATGACCAAATATAAATGTAATGTAATGCAAATGGCAGATGTTCCGACGGGATAGGCTGCATTTTACCCAAACTGTGTCCATTCTTGGTGTAGAAGCAGGTGTTGTTGATTAGGTTGACACAGCAGCCAATCACGTCGCCCGTCGTGAAGGTCGGCCCGTACGGCTGCCCGGTCCCCGAGGAGCAAAAGGAGTGTCCGTCGTCGCCATGGTAACCGTAGGAATGCTTGTCCCAGCCTGAGAACAGAGAATAAAGAGAAATAATGAATTGGAGCTTTAACGGACAAATATGTTTTAAGCTCAAGCTTAAGTTTTAATCTCAGAGTTTAATATCTGAAGCCAAAAGAAGCTTAGTGTGAACCAGCTCCAAATGGACACCGGCGTATCCAGATGGAAGCGCTCACGTGATTTTAGAACCGCCCGAAGCGCCTCATCTGGCCAGAAGGGGCGCCGGGTGACTTTGTGGAGTCGTCCGACTTGCAACAACACTGTTTACCTCAGACGCAGTCAACAAACAGAGGGGGGCGCTAGTAATTTTAAGAGGGATGTTGACAGATTAAACGGCTGCATATCATAGCATGGAGGAATAGTGCTGTCGAGGATAGTGTGTGTGTGTGTGTGTGTGTGTGTGTGTGTGTGTGTGAGAGAGGGGTGGACTAGGGGTCATCTGCGAACTATGAGGTATTAGATTAAGCCGTCATGCAGCAGCAGCAGGAAAATAGATTCTCTGTTCCCTCAATGCTAATGAAATGGGCAGGATTCCACGGATCAGAGGCTCGAACCTGAGCGGACACACAGCAGTGACATCATCGCTGTAATTCAACAGCACAGACGCAAATCCGAGGTCAGTGCATCGTCTGGAAACCTGAAAGCCCTCCCCGGCGATATACACACGAATCAGAGGACGTCCTTCAACGGAGTTCACCTTTATCCTAAAGCCATCCATCCGTTATGCTCAGCTTACTCCTAAATCACGGTCGGGGGGGGGGGGGGGGGTCCCATGCCCATTCAGGGGAGAACATTTCGGGAGCAAGGACAGGATGCCAACCTATTGCTGGGCGCACACTCACTTACACACATAGACAATATAGGGGCAATTTTGAGTAGCCAATTCACCTTTAATCCATGCTGTTGGACTATGGAAGGAAACCAGAGAACCCAGAGGCATCCCACGCAGACAAAAGGAGAACATGGACGACAATCCATTGTTGGGTACACACACTCACACTATATAAGGTCAGTTTACGGCAGACAATTCACCTTAAATCCATGTTTTGGAACTGAGGATCTGAACCTGGATCCCCTGTGCTCAGAGGCAGACGTGCTAACCACTACACCACTTGCCACACTATCTACATCATCAGTTTTGAATCCCGGGCGGCATGGTTGGCATGTTCTCCTCTCAGCACTAAGGATTCCTGGTTCGAATCCCCATCTGGGTGGAGTTTCCATGTTCTCCCCGTGTCCATGTGGGTTTCCTCCGGGTTCTCCGGTTTCCTCCCACAGTCCAAAAACATGGATTAAGTCAAGTGAGTTCTCCAAATTGCCCCATATAGAGTGTGTCTGTGTGAGTGAGTGTGTGCTTAGCGATGGATTGGTGCCCTGTCCTGGGTCTATCTGCCCAGAGCCCAAAACATTCTCCCCTGGATGGGCATGAGGAACCCCCTCCACCCCCCCGCGACTCTAATAGAGGATAAAGTGGGAGATAATGAATGAATGCATAGTTTTGAATCACAATCTGGGTGGAGGTCCCACAGTCCAAAAACATGGATTTAAGGTGAATTGGTTGCCGTATGACATGGTGGCTTAGTGGTTAGCATGTTCTCCTCTCAGCACTAGGGATTCCTGGTTCGAATCCCAATCTGGGTGGAGTTTCCATGTTCTCCCCGTGTCCATGTTGGTTTCCTCCGGGTTCTCCGGTTTCCTCCCACAGTCCAAAAACATGGATCAAGTCAAGTGAGTTCTCCAAATTGCCCCATATAGAGTGTGTCTGTGTAAGTGAGTGTGTGCCCAGTAATAGATTGGCGCCCTGTCCTGGGTGTATCTGCCCAGCGCCCGAAACATTCTCCCCTGGGTGGGCATGGAGAACCCCCCCCGCGACCCCAGAAGAGGATAAAGCGGAAGATAATGATTAGAGATGATCTAATGAATTTAGTACGTGCATCACGTGCACTTTGTCTGTCTTAGAAATTCACAGACTGATTAAAGCTGAGTCATCTCACCCAAACCAAACAAGAATTCCATAAGGCAGGAAAAAAATATCCCCCGAAAAAAAGATGGCATGATTTCTATAGACATTTTTAGCATCCAGGTCATTAACCGAGAAAAAGCTCATCAACTCAGAGGATGAGAGTGTGCCCAGCGCCCGAAACGCCCCCCCCCCCCCCGCGACCCTAATAGACGATAAAGTGGAAGATAATGAATGTATGAATAAATAAGTAAATACATGAGGATCAGGGGTCTCCTTCTAGCGACCACCCAAAACTACATTCTTGTTACTCACCTGGTAACCTGTTCATGTTGACCCCCTGGGCAGACAGTCCAATTCCCATGTACCTGTAAACAAAGCAGACAAGATTCACAGATCATCATTTCCTTCAGACCCACACAGTTACCCTGTCCTACACCCTGGAAGTGTCTCATTTACTAAACTCAACTTCATTTGATTAATAAAGCACTTTAAAAGCAACAAACTTAAAATTATAAAAAACAAGAACACAATATTGGTGGCACGGTGGTTTCGTGGTTTAGCATGTTCTCCTCTCAGCACTAGGGATTCCCGGTTCGAATCCTAATCTGGGTGGAGTTTCCATGTTCTCCCCGTGTCCGTGTGGGTTTCCTCCGGGTTCTCCGGTTTCCTCCCACAGTCCAAAAACATGGATCAAGGTCAATTGAATTCTCCAAATTGGCGCCCTGTCCTGGGTGTATCTGCCCAGCGCCCGAAACGTTCCCCCCTGGATGGGCATGGGGAACTGTCAAGGGCAGCCGGCCACTGTTGGACGCGTCCACCATTATTGGAACAGCCACAATTGGAGTGGCCACCGTTGGAGCACCCTTCGTTAAGGGAGGCGACCATTAAGACTGGCCACCATTAGAGCGGNGTTGGAAGCGTCCACCATTATCGGAACAGCCCCAATTGGAGCAGCTACCGTTGGAGCACCCTCCGTTAAGGGAGGCGACTATTAAGGGCGGCCACCGTTAAGGGCGGCCACCATTAGAGCGGCCACCCCCCCACCCACACCCCCCTGTCAAGGGCGGGCGGCCACTGTTAGAAGCGTCCACCATTATTGGAACAGCCACAATTGGAGTGGCCACCGTTGGAGCACCCTTCGTTAAGGGAGGCGACCATTAAGGCTGGCCACCATTAGAGCGGCCACCACCACCACCACCACCACACCCACCCCCCCCATCAAGGGCGGGCGGCCTGCCACTGTTGGAAGCGTCCACCATTATCG
>JAFMOD010000089.1:1105634-1120058 GCA_019802435.1 Corydoras maculifer | reverse complement strand
GGTCTCCCCTGAATGGGCATGGGGAACCCCACCGCGACCCTAATAGAGGATAAGCGGGAGATAATGAATGAATGAATGAATGAATAATCCACACCATTAATGCTTTAATAAAACGGTTACAAAGACAGACTATAATCAAAAAACAAAAAGGTTTAATTGATACATGAATATATTGAATGCCAAACCATTAATAAACTGGTTACATAACAGAATATAGTCAGTTTTCTTTACAGATCTCTGAGTAAAATTCAATCAAAATCTGCCATCTAGTGGCCAACGAACAGAACACTGTTTATAAAAAACAGCTGCAACAGTTTCAGTGCTCATCTGAAATCAGCTTGATGTATTTTAGAATGTATTGTCCAACCCTCCATTATCTGCTCTATTAGGGTTGCTGGGGGGGGGGTTCCTCATTTCCTCATGTCCATCCAGGGGAGAACGTCTCGGGCGCTGGGCAGATACACCCAGAACAGGGCGCCAATCTATCGCTGGGCACACACTCACTCACACAGACACACTCTATATGGGGCAATTTGGAGAACTCAATTGACTTGATCCATGTTTTTGGACTGTGGGAGGAAACTGGAGAACCCGGAGAAACCCATGCAGACACGGGAAGAACATGGAAACTCCACCCAGATGGGGATTCGAATCGGGAATCCCTAGCGCTGAGAGGAGAACATGCTAAACACTAAGCCACCGTGCCGCCATGCCGTAACGTAATATGATTTATTTTTATATTTAGGTTTCGCTTCATGATGGCAGCACACAGTAATCGGACTGTGTGATGATTATATCTACATAAAGTAAGTACCATTAATCACCCCCTATTTTTGGCTCAGCCCTCTGACCAAACAGCAGCAGACCTCCATAATAGAACCTCAGTAAATCTATTTATATAACATACTCACACGGACAGATCCCCATCAGACAACCCTGTATGTGCAAATCCTCCGCTCACCCGCTACACACACACACACACACACACTCAAATAAAAATGCGCACATATGCACTCCCTCCGGCCCCGAGCCGCTCGCTCGCTGGCTCACTTCTTTCTATTTATACCAGCTCCAAATACACATGCAATCCCATAGCTGCACACAAGAGCGAGAAGATGTTGACTGATTTTCTGCTTCATAACATCTCCCCCTACACACGCACACACACACAATCACACACTTTTCCACTCTGTAGAGTCACATGCAACCGTGTATGGAGAAGACCTTGATACTACTACCCCTCTGTGAGACAAAACACTGAATCATCTTCACATCTCCTTCACGTCTTAGAGCCGCCAGATTTAACACTTATTATAATGCGACGGGGCGGCAGGGGCTGGAGTGGTTAGCACATCCGCCTCTCAGCGCTGGTCCAGGTTCGAATCCCAATCTGGGTGGAATTTACATGTTCTCCACGTTTGATTTGGGTTCTCCAGTTTCCTTCCAAAGTCCAAAAACATGGATTCAAGGTAAAATTTATATATATATATATATATATATATATATATATATATATTCATTCATTTATTATCTCCCGCTTATCCTCTATTAGGGTCGGTGGGGGGTTCCCCATGCCCATGGGCGCTGGGCAGATACACCCAGGACAGGGCGCCAATTCATCGCTGGGCACACACTCACTCACACAGACACACTCTATAGGGGGCAATTTTTTTTTTGAGAATTCAATTAACTTGATCCATGGAGGAAACCGGAGAACCCGGAGGAAACCCACGTGGACACGGGGAGAACATGGAAACTCCACCCAGATGGGGATTTGAACCGGGAATCCCTAGTGCTAAGAGGAGAACATGCTAAACACTAAGCCACCGTGCCGCCTATATATATATATATATATATATACACATATATACACACACATCAATTATCTTCCGCTTTATCCTCTATTAGGGTCGCGGTTCCCCATGTCCATCCAGGGGAGTACGACTCGGGCGCCGGGCAGATACACCCAGGACAGGGCACCAATCCTATATGGGGCAATTTGGAGAATCCATTTCACCTTGATCCATGCTTTTGGACTGTGGGAGGAAATCGGAGGACCCGAAGGAAACCCACGTGGTTTAAAACACGGGGAGGAGATGGAAACTCCACCCAGGTTGGGATTCGAACTATATATATATATATATATATATATATATATATATATATATATATATATATATATATATATATATATATATATATATATACACATATATACACACACACGTGTGTGTGTGTGTGTGTGTGTATAAATGGGCACCCAATCCTGGGTGTATCTGCCCAGCTCCTGAAACTTTCTCCCCTGGATGAGCATGGGACTCTACTATAGGATTCATTCATTCATTCATCCATTATCTTCTGCTTCATCCTCTATTAGGGTCGCGGGGGGGGGTTCCCCATGCCCATCCAGGGGAGAACGTCTCGGGCGCTGGGCAGATACACCCAGGACAGGGCACCAATCCATCACTGAGCACACACTCCCTCATACACACACACTCTATATGGGGCAATTTGGAGAATTCAATTGACCTTGATCCATGTTTTTGGACTATGGGAGGAAACCGGAGAATCGGAAGAAACCCATGTGGACACGGGGAGAACATGGAAACTCCACCCATATGGGGATTCGAACCAGGAATCCCTAGTGCTGAGAGGAGAACATGCTAAACCACTAAGCCACCGTGCCGCCCTATAGGATTCAGTGAAGTATAATGAGATGCGAAATCATCACACAATCATTACAACTGAAATGTCAGAGTGAATAAAATCCTCCAAAGCAGAGAAGCATTTCATTTTCACATTTTAACATCAGCTGAGCAAAAGCACATCACAGACAGTTTTCCACACTGCTGCACAATTGGATTTATTTATATCAAATAATGATGATTTTATTACAAATCATACATAATGTTTAAAATCAATCAAATATCAGCGTTCCTTTCTTTTAATGCAGTTACAATGTTATTTAGAAACACACACTCACGGCACACTGATTCCCATATTAAAGCACAAATATCCATGGTTAGATTTGGGGTTCCACGTCCTGGAGTTTGTATGTTCTCCCCATATCTGCCTTCTCAAGCCAGCAACCCAATTTCCTTCCACAATGCAACCATGCTTGTGGGTTAGTTGGAAATACGAACTCCCCACCAGAGTGATTGTTAGAGAAGGTTTAAGTGCCCTGTCATTTGAGCTATAGCACTGGGATAAGCCCCGGGAAGACCAACAGATGAGAGAATGAATGAATGAAAATTCATTCATTCATTATCTTCCGCTTTATCCTCTATTAGGGTCGCGGGGGGAGGGGGGGGTCCCCATGCCCATCTAGGGGAGAACGTTTCGGGCGCTGGGCAGATACACCCAGGACAGGGCGCCTATCTATCATTGGACACACACTCACACAGACACACTCTATATGGGGCAATTTGGAGAACTCAATTGACTTGATAGGGCGGCACAGTGTCTTAGTGGTTAGCACGTTCTCCTCTCAGCACTAGGGATTCCCGATTCGAATCTGCATCTGGGTGGATTTTCCATGTTCTCCCCGTGTCTGCGTGGGTTTCCTCTGGGTTCTCCGGTTTCCTCCCACAGTCCAAACACATGGATCAAGTCAATTGAGTTCTCCAAATTGCCCCATGTAGAGTGTGTCTGTGTGAGTGAGTGTGTGCCCAGTGATAGATTGGCGCCCTGTCCTGGCCCCTGTCTGCCCAGCGCCCGAGACGTTCTCCCCTGGATGGGCATGGGGAACCCCCCCGCGACCCTAATAGAGGATAAAGCGGAAGATAATAAATGAATATATGAATTGACTTGATCCATGTTTTTGGACTGTGGGAGGAAACCGGAGAACCCGGAGGAAACCCACACGAACACGGGGAGAACATGGAAACTCCACCCAGATGGGGATTCGAACTATTTGAATAGCGCTAAGTGGAGCGGTAGCTCAGTGGTCAGGGTGTTGGGTTATCAATCTGAAGGTTGTGGGTTCAAATCCCAGGTCCACTGAAGTTACCAGTGTGGGTCCTTGAGCAAGACCCCTAACCCTCATTGCTCCAGGTGTGTTGTGATGAACCCTGTGCTCACCTTGTAAGTCGCTTTGGATAAAAGCGTCCAATAAATGACCGAATTTATTATTTAATTTATTTATTTAAGAGGAGAACATGCTAACCACTAAGCCACCGTGCCACCCTGAAGGAAAATGTATTGTTATATATATGTTAATAAGTTACTTGTAATAAAACTAATGGATCTAAATGTCTCTCAGCTGATGATGGACTGCATCCATGGTCTTAATTGCGGCCGGGAACAAAAACGCAGAAGAAAGAGTGATGAAGAGTGACGTACCCGACTCAGCAAACATGTCTTACTATGCTTGTGTCTACAAACCAAAGAAAGTAGACACAATCTGGTGATGTC
Source organism: Corydoras maculifer (assembly GCA_019802435.1). Taxonomy (NCBI): domain Eukaryota; kingdom Metazoa; phylum Chordata; class Actinopteri; order Siluriformes; family Callichthyidae; genus Corydoras; species Corydoras maculifer. Next base: position 1,115,645 of record JAFMOD010000089.1, on the reverse strand, counting down.
AATGAACACAAGCCTGAGGCCTTCGTTAGTCCGCATGACTGAATAGTGCATTTGTACAGCTTAGAGCAGCCATTCAACACCCACCACCTCTGACTGACACACACACACACACACACACACACACACACTGAAGTTCACTGAACAACCAAACGGCTCCAGGCACATCTTGTTTTTACTGTTTGGGTTGGGTACCCTGGATCCTCTGAACAGGAATATTAATAATACGGTATATTAAAGACATTTGCACCCCAGAGCATGGATTATTAGGTTGGTGCATTATTCCTATCCCAGCAGTGTCCGTGAGGTGTTTAAATGAAACTCCAGCAGCACTGCTGCACTAACACCCCCTCACCACATCAGTGTCACTGCAGAACTGACAATAAACAATCCACCACCCAAATGATACCTGTTCTGTGATGATCCTGACCAATAGAGACAGAGAACCAACAGGGACTAACAACAACAAAGAACACAGATGTTCCCTTTACTCTGTTCTAATGGTCAGAACCCCAATAGTAACCCCACAGAGCAGGGGGTATTGGGTTGGTGCATTATTCCTATCCCAGCAGTGTCACTGAGGTGTTTAAATGAAACTCCAGCAGCGCCGCTGCACTAACACCCTGCGATCCACTTGGACCAATGCAACACACACCACCACCATAAGAGTGACTGCTTGCTGACTGCAATTTTTGAGAACTCAATTGACTTGATTCATCCACCACCCCGATTGGACTGATGGAGGTCCTGATACTTAAGTATCAGGTGACCCAAGCAAAGGGGGGTTACAAAGCATAATAAAGAAGCAGCTGGACTACAAAGTGTAGGAATAATAAGGGTGATGGTAGCTCAGTGGTCAGGGTGTTGGGCTATCAATCTTAAGGTTGGGGGTTCAAATGCCAGGTCCACTGAAGTTACCGATGCGGATCCTTGAGCAAGACCCTTAACCCTCATTGCTCCAGGGATGTTGTGATGAACCCTGTGCTCACCTTGTAAGACACTTTGGATAAAATTCATTCATTCATTATCTTCCGCTTTATCCTCCACTAGGGTCGCGGGGGGGTTCCCCATGCCCATCCAGGGGAGAACGTTTCGGGCGCTGGGCAGATACACCCAGGACAGGGTGCCAATCCATTGCTGGGCACACACTCACTCACACAGACACACTCTATATGGGGCAATTTGGAGAATCCAGTTGACTTGATCCATGTTTTTGGACTGTGGGAGGAAACCGAAGAACCCGGAGGAAACCCACGAGTACACGGGGAGAACATGGAAACTCCACCCAGATGGGGATTCGCCCCGGGAAACCCTAGCGCTGAGAGGAGAACATGCTAAACCACTAAACAACCGTGCTGCCCGCTTTGGACAAAGGCTTCTGCTAAATGACCAAATGTAAATGTAATGTTGTAATAAGTATCTAATAAAGTGTCCATATTAATGAAATAAAGATATCACCTTGCTGGACAGATTAATCCCATTAAACGCTGACTGATGAGGTTTGTCCCGGTTGTTTTCTTCTTCCTGCCAGTCATGGGGTGAATCTAATTACATGTCATACAGACACATCGCTGTTAGCAGAGCTCCAATAACCCGACCTTCCAAGCTCTCTTCACATAATATAGTATACAAGTGCTATTCAACTCACTCCGGTGGAATAGTATGGAGTCAGAAACAGGTCACCTACAACAGCCAGTATCTCCATAAAGCAGATGTTTGCAGGCATCTTAATTACATTTACATTTGGTCATTTATTGGACGCTTTTATCCAAAATGACTTACAAGGTGAACACAGGGTTCATCACAACATCCCTGGAGCAATGAGGGTTAAGGGTCTTGCTCAAGAACCCACACTGGTAACTTCAGTGGACCTGGGATTTGAACCCCAACCTTCAGATTGATAGCCCAACACCCTGACCCAGTCCTTCTCAAATAGTGGGGCGCACCCCCCTTGGAGGGGCGCATAACAAGATATCACAGAGCAAGTGATATTAAGTGTATTGAACAAACCCTCAAAAGACAACATGGAGAAATATTTAACAGGGATGGAGGAGAGAGACGAAAATAATGAGAGCAACAAAAGTCAACCGAAAACTAAAACAAGGAAATATGACGAAGCGTGTGTAGCGCTTGGCTTCACTGTAACTGAGGTGGAGACGAAGAAAGACCGGTGTGTCTTCTGTGTCTTTAAATGTTGGCAGCGGACAACGTGAAGCCAAATAGATGAAGGCGTCACTTAAAGACGTTACACCTCAATCACGCCGATAACCGCTTGAGTTTTTAATCGTAAACGTGACGCATACAGCCAGCAATCATCCTGCTTTATGAACGATGCTCCAGAAAAGCTGTGCGCTGCAAAACGGGCGCGTTGGAGACATCAGCTCTGACATTTTGATAAATATAAAAAAAACGGCACAAATTGTCGTTTTCATTTTTGTTTTGCAGGTTAAAGTGTTAATAAATTCATTCATTCATTCATTATCTCCTGCTTTATCCTCTATTAGGGTCGCGCGGGGGGGGGGGGGTTCCCCAACCCCATCCAGGGGAGAACGTCACGGGCGCTGGGCAGATAGACCCAGGACAGGGCGCCAATCCATCGCTGGACACACACAGACACACTATATGGGGCAATTTGGAGAACTCAATTGACTTGATCCATGTTTTTGGACTGTGGGAGGAAACCGAAGAACCCGGAGGACACCCACGGGGACACGGGGAGAACATGGAAACTCCACCCAGATGGGGATTCGAACCAGGAATCCCTAGTGCTGAGAGGAGAACATGCTAAACACTAAGCCACCGTGCCGCCTTGTTAATATGTTAATATATTGAGCTCCTGAATTAATGTCGCTGATGAATTTGAATTTATTATTAATTAGTGATTTTATTTTATTTCATTTTTCAGTATCAAATGCCAGTCGGTTCAAAATCGTTTCTAGTTGAAATAAGGGTTTTATTTGTTTCTGTTACAAACTAAAAAAACAAAGTTAATAAAATGATTCTTTGTTCTGTTTTTTGTTTAATAAGGAGACATTGTTATAAAAGAGGTGCAAATTTATAGACAAATCATGCTACAGTGGGCGTGTAAAAATACTTTATCATCCCATTTTGTCATGTACGGGGGGGGGGAGGGTGAGTGTACGTGCGTGTGGGGGGGACGCAAAATGTTTTCTTCCTAGAGGGGGCGTAACAGAAAATAATTGCGTATCACTGCCCTAACCACTGAGCTACCCGCACCCTTAATCAGGTACGAAAACAGGGTTGAACTGAACAGACCATGTGACCGGGGTATGCGCGTGGGCCCATAATAAGCTAAGCTCGCGATGCTTGAAGGTTGCAGGATAGCGGATCAGACGCAAATACACATTACAACACGCACAACCCAACACAAAGCTGCATCGTCTTGGACAGTTGTGTCTTTGGCCGTTCGGTTTTCCAATTAAGGCCCAGGCGGCTGTTAGCTGGACGAAGCGATGAGTAGCACAAACGAGCGCCGACGCAGCCTCGAGAAACAGAAACGGGCACAGTGGCCAAAATAGCGCTGAAATCACCAGGGTGAGGGGGAGTAGCAGATTAAATCCAGCATAAAAAGCTGAGCCACTGCAAACACGCTGCGAAGAGAGGTGTCCGGAGGAAAGCAACATGAAGAGCCGAGTCAGGAGCGGCGCTTTAATCTAGAACAATCAAAGGCATCATGCAAATTATTAACACAGTGCCAGATTTTAATTCTATAACGGCCAGATTAAGAGGTATTCAAATACCCTGCTCGCTCACTGACCACAGTGTTGCTGCGTATCTATAGATCTAAGATCTATAAATATTACAAGACGCTACGGCGATGTCAAGAAACTTCTGCAAATCAATACAGACAACACTTTTAATAGATCCAGCATAAGTCAGAAGTTTGGACATGTTCTCAGTTCCACGTCCTGTAAAACTGGACTTTGTAGTTCTACAATTCCATTCTGTAGTCCATCTGTGTGTGTTCTACAGTACATACTGTGTACGTCCCCTTTACTCTGTTCTAATGGTCAGAACCCCAATAGTAGCACCACAGAGCAGGGGTTATTGGGTTGGTGTATTATTCCTATCCCAGCAGTGTCACTGAGGTGTTTAAATGAAACTCCAGCAGCACTGCTGCACTAACACCCCCTCACCACATCAGTGTCACTGCAGAACTGACAATAAACAATCCACCACCCAAATGAAACCTGTTCTGTGATGATCCTGACCAACAGAGACGGAAAACCAACAGGGGACTAACAACAACAAAGAACACAGATGGACTACAGTCTGGAATTGTAGAACTACAAAGTCCAGCTATATGATAAGTGGAGGAAATACATAATGGAGTAAGAAGGGGGCGTGTCCAAAAGTTTGACTGCTACTATATAATCGAATATGGAAAGATTGCAAAGCATTAAAAAGGAGAACTGCCATGATTTTTTATTGCAGAACCATAGAGCCTAAATCTGAAAGTGTGTGTGTCCAGGTATAAAAAATAAATAAAATAAAATAAAAAATTCATGTTAAGGACCTCACAATATAGATTATGCAGTTTTAAAATTAAAGCATGCTGGTTTTAGTTATAGCTGGTACTGTGGTTAAGGTTAATGTTAGCGTCACTATATATATGATTAAGGTTTGAATAAGGGGAGCACGATGGCTTAGTGGTTTAGCATGTTCTCCTCTCAGCACTAGGGATTCCCGGTTCAAATCCCAATCTGGGTGGAGTTTCCATATTCTCCCCATGTCCGCGTGGGTTTTCCCCACAGTCCAAAAACATGGATAGAGGGCAATTAAATTCTCCAAATTGCCCCATATAGAGTGTGTTTGAGTTAGTGTGTGCCCAGCGATAGATTGCCCAGCGCCCAAAACATTCCCTCCTGGATGGGCATGTGGGGGAACCCCCCACCCCCAGTAGAGGTTAAAGCGGAAGCTAATGGATGGATGGATTTGGATAAGCCCATCTATCCATTATCTTCCGCTTTATCCTCTATTAGGGTTGCGGGGGGAGGGGGGGGGGGTTCCCCATGCCCATCCAGGGGAGAACGTGTGTTCCCCATGCCCATCCAGGGAACGTTTAGGGCGCTGGGCAGATACACCCAGGACAGGATGCCAATCCATCACTGGGCACACACTCACTCACACAGACACACTTTATATGGGGCAATTTAGAGAACTCAATTGACTTGCTCCGTGTTTTTGGACTGTGGGAGGAAACAGGAGAACCCGGAGGAAACCCACGCGGACACGGGGAGAAGGAAACTCCATCTAGATGGGGATTCGAAACGGGAATCCCTAGTGCTGAGAGGAGAACATGCCAACCACTTAGCCACCCTGGGTTTGGAGAGGGAGAGAGAGAGAGAGAGAGAGAGAGCTTTGTACTTTAAGTCTTATCGTTTATAATGAGAATGAATAAAGCAGGAGTTTAACAGTCGCCACGCGCGTGCGCACTAATCTAATCACAGCTGACGTGACGTCGTGCGGCTTGTTTTCTTCTGTAATATCTATAAGTTCATATCAATTTTCACAGCAAAGCACACTCCATTTAATTTAACAACGCGACATCGTAACTCAATCCATTTAAACACATTAATGTATTAAAACCCCGTCAGGTTTCTCAGGGCCGACGAGCCCGGTATCCAAACGGGGCCGTGAAGCCCCAACGCACCGCGGACCACAAGCTCGGTGCCGCGACAGCAACCTACCATAAAAAATATAGTAACAAGAAACAAAAAACAGCATCAAGAAACGTTGACGCTTCGACAAGACGCACCGAGTCGAAAATGCAGCCCATCTGCAGCGAGTTACAGCGACTTCCAGCGGGGCCTGTTTTGTTCGGCGGAGGGTCACCGAGGCCAGAGCTGGCCGCTGGGTGAACTGGCTGAACTGGTCAGGAATTCCGAACCCACTGACCGCAGGTTGCAGTTTAGAGGCGACCTGGCCCCCGAATCTACAGACCAACCGAGTGTGGAGGTTAGAGCGAGCCTAAAGTCGGCTCTAATTATAGATGACAATGACTGGAGCCGTTATCAAGGCGTTCTGGTAATCCGCCCGTGATGGCAAGGTTGCCCCGGTACCTGAGAAACCCGGTCCCCGGGGTTCGGACCCGCTCAGACCGGGGTGTTATACAGGGGGGGCGGGGGTGTTTAAACGTGCCTGGACGTGGTTCTAATCTAATCCGGAGAGTCATTGAATCGTGTCTGACGCCCCGGCGATGTTTTTAAAGATTAACGAGATTTAAACGGGCTCGTTTTCTGAGGGGGGGGGGGTTCGGTGAAGCTAACAGGCTAACAGTTAGCCGCATTCTCGGCTGATCTCGCTGTGGATGTCAAGCGGCTGCTTTTCCTTTTTAAAGCCAACGCGGAGAAGGCGGCGGCGGCGGCTCAGTGGAGACCGGGGCGAGCCGCGTCCACACGGCCGCGTTCGCGTCAAAACACGGTCGACCCCTCGGGGACGACCGAGGCCCGGATCGTGTCAGCCGAGGAGGACGGCGTCGGCTCCGGCGTACCTTTATAATGAACCCGCAGGTTGTTCTGCGACAGCCCGATGTAGCTGTATTTATCCTTGGGGCTCCACGATCGGGGCAAAGGGGTCTCTTCCTCGTTCACGGCCGGGTAGAGGCGCTTGAGGCGCTCGCTGAGCTCCTTCTCCTGCTCGCTCACGCCGGGATCGCTGTGTATCAGGCCCCCTGCTCCCAACTCTGCCATCGCTGCGTCGTCTCGTCCTCTCCGCCGGTCCTCAGCTCGCGTCAGTCGGTTCAACGCACGCCACGATCGACTGAGCCGACCCAGCAGCAGCAGCGATATCCCCGGATAAGCAGCGCTCTGTAGCCGAGCGCACCCTGTACCCTGGGTAGTGTAGTCCCAACAGCGCCGGCACGCCCCACACACCGACGGCGACGCACAGCCGCCCGGACTTCAACACCCACAAACGAATGGTGGGCGAGCGCCCCGAAGTGAGGGAGTCCACTAGTGCGTGGAGTTTGAGAAATCGCGAAGTTTAGGACTTAAAAACGGACTTTATAAACAGATCAGAACGATTCGCGTCTTCCGCCGCGGAAAGTAGAGCGTTCGGAAAACGTGCCCTTTAATCGTTCCTGCGAATCTTTACGCAACACGGAGCATATTAATCCGCGTGTCACAACACTCACCGTCAACAGGCCAAGTGACCAAAAACAGATATTCAATCACGTTTATTGGATATTTATGTCGAATTATAGTTAATATTTAGGAGGCGGAGTGCTTAATAAAGCGAATAAACACACGTAATAGGACGTGTAGTTCACGGCGTCATATGGCAAGCCGTTTTAACATTGAATAAGTAGCGGTAATGGCAATTGTAGAGATCTTAAATTAAATTTTGACTAGCTAGAATTGCAAGGCGACATGTCCATACGGTCATTTTGACTCTGAAATTGTTATTCATACTAGTTACAAGAGAATTTCAGATATCAACTATTTAATTAGTGATATCTGTAAGCCGAATTTTCACTCTTTAAAACGTCATTTGTACATGTATAGATAAATAGGTGGAATACTTTATTCACCGGGCGGCACGGTGGCTTAGTGTTTAGCACGTTCGCCTCTCAGCGTTAGGGATTCCCGGTTCGAATCCCCATCTGGGTGGGGTTTCCATGTTCTCCCCGTGTCTGCGTGGGTTTCCTCCGGGTTCTCCGGTTTCCTCCCACAGTCCAAAAACATGGATCAAGTTAATTGAATTCTCAAAAATTGCCCCGTGTAGAGTGTGTCTGTGTGAGTGAGTGTGTGCCCAGCGATGGATTGGCGCCCTGTCCTGGGTCTATCTGCCCAGCGCCCGAGACGTTCTCCCCTGGATGGGCATGGGGAACCCCACCGCGACCCTAATAGAGGATAAGCGGAAGATAATGAATGAATGAATGACTTTATTCACCCGAAGGAAATTTAGCAATATATCAACAATTAGATATCATTTTCACTAGTTAAACCGTAATTAGTACATGTGTAGATCGATAGATAGATAGATAGATAGATAGATAGATAGATAGATAGATAGATAGAATACATTATTTATCCCGAAGGAAATTTAGCAAGATATCTCAGCACTAGGGATTCCCGGTTTGAATCCCCATCTGGGTGGAGTTTCCTTGTTCTCCCCGTGTCTGCGTGGGTTTTCTCCGGGTTCTCCGGTTTCCTCCCACAGTCCAAAAACATGGATCAAGTCAATTGAATTCTCCAAATTGCCCCATAAAGCGTGGGTGTGTGAGTGAGTGTGTTCCCAGCGATGCATTGGCGCCCTGTCCTGGGTCTATCTGCCCAGTGCCCGAAACGTTCTCCCCTGGATGGGCATGGGGAACCCCACCGTGACCCTAATAGAGGATAAAGCGGGAGATAATGAATAAATGAATGTATCAACAATTAAATGAATGATATCTGTAAGCCGAATTTTCACTAGTTAAAACGTCATTTGTACATGTACAGATAGATAGATAGATAGAATACTTTATTTATCCCGAAGGAAATTTAGCAAGATATCAACAATTACATTACAACAATTAAATTGATGATATCTGTAAGCCGAATTTTCACTAGTTAAAACGTCAGCATGTATTGTAAAATGTCAAAATTGTATTATAGATATCTTCATGTGCCATTTCTTACATGTTGAAATTATATTTTCACTAGTAAAAACTAAACCTGTTACTCGTTAGCCTGATATATTCATTCATTCATTCATTATCTTCCGCTTATCCTCTATTAGGGTCGCGGTGGGGTTCCCCATGCCCATCCAGGGGAGAACGTCTCGGGCGCTGGGCAGATACACCCAGGACAGGGCGCCAATCCATCGCTGGGCACACACTCACTCACACAGACACACTCTATAGGGGGCAATTTTGAGAATTCAATTAACTTGTTCCATGTTTTTGGACTGTGGGAGGAAACCGGAGAACCTGGAGGAAACCCACGCAGACACGGGGAGAACATGGAAACTCCACCCAGATGGGGATTCGAACCGGGAATCCCTAGCGCTGAGAGGCGAACGTGCTAACCACTAAGCCACCGTGCCGCTAGCCTGATATATTAAATGTTAAAACGGTTTGCCATGGGCGTCGATGGTGGGATTTTGTCGTTGGCGTCTTCACGGCGGTTACAAACCGACACGAAAGGCACGCGCTGGGGCAAAATAAGTTTATTTCTCGTTTGTGTAATGTGTCGGGGGTGCTTTTAACGTCGCCTTCGGTAAATATTGGCCTCATGGCTGGCATTCAGACTGCTGGCGAAGCGGGAAGACAAGAGACCGAAGTGAAGTTGTGGGCGACCCCGCAGAACCACCGCCGAGCCACCGACAGCCTTCAGCGCAAAAGCACAGGGGCTTTATTTATATCAGGCAGAAATAGAACGCCTGTCAAACTCGGCACCTGATTGGGTCCTTCGTTTCCATGGCGACGACGCCCAAACAACAACATCGCAGGCTGTGCTACACGGGATACCCGATTTAACGTGGATTTATTGCGATTTAAAGCAAAGATTTTTTGCTTTAAAAATGCAGAAAGAAACAGCACTGCCGCCTTTATTTAAAAGGTAAGAATGAATATGTGAGGAAAAGATCAGCGCAGTATTTTAGTATTTATACATAATGTGTGGAGAACGTTTCGGGCGCTGGGCAGATACACCCAGGACAGGATGCCAATCTATCGCTGGGAACACACTCACTCACACAGACACACTCTATATGGGGCAATTTGGAGAACTCAATTGACTTGATCCATGTTTTTGGACTGTGGGAGGAAACCGGAGAACCCGGAGGAAACCCACACGGACACGGGGAGAACATGGAAACTCCGCCCAGATGGGGATTTGAACTGGGAATCCCTTGTGCTGAGAGGAGAACATGCTAAACCACTAAGCCACCGTGCCGCCTGTTTGTATACATTCATTCATCCATCCTTCCATTATCTTCCGCTTTATTCTCTACTAGGGTCGCGGGGGGGTTCCCCATGCCCATCCAGGGGAGAACATTTCAGGCGCTGGG
>JAFMOD010000089.1:1051524-1070391 GCA_019802435.1 Corydoras maculifer | reverse complement strand
GCTGGGCAGATACACCCAGGACAGGGCGCTAATCTATCACTGGGCACACACTCACTCACACAGACACACTCTATATGGGGCAATTTGGAAAACTCAATTGACTTGATCCATGTTTTTGGACTGTGGGAGGAAACCGGAGAACCCGGAGGAAACCCACGTGGACACGGGGAGAACATGGAAACGTTTTGTGATGCAATACCAGTTAACACGTTGCATCCTGATCAAACATATCTCTGATCAATTACAGCATGAAACACACAACTAGGGCTGCAACAACGAATCGATAAAATCGATTATCCAAAGTATCGATAATGAATTTCCATGATCGATTCGTTGGTTCGTACTATTTACACGTTACTCGCAATGTCGTAACCGCTTGCGTCACCTGCAGCGCTTCAATAACGCTGGAAACAAATAACGGGTTAAAGAGAACCCGGCGGAGTCTGCATAACAAGTTGATAAACCAACGCTGAAAAACAAAACTTATGTTTAAATCCAAACTGCAGGAGCTTCACCTTTACACACATACATTTTTTTTTACTAATAGGCTACAGAACAGACAATATGTGGGTTATTACTGAGGGCAACTGAGTATCCTGTGTTATTTGGAGTTGACTTTTGTTGTTAAGGGATGTTTAGATGATGCATTATTTCTTTTATTGTGCTTTTCATTCATCCATCTATTATCTTCCGCTTTATCCTCTATTAGGGTCGCGGGGGGTTCCCCATGTCCATCCAGGGGAGAACGTTTCGGGCGCTGAGCAGATACACCCAGGACAGGGTGCCAATCTATCGCTGGGCACACATTCACTCACACAGACACAGTCTGTATGGGGCAATTTGGAGAATTCAATTGACTTGATCCATGTTTTTGGACTGTGGGAGGAAACTGGAGAACCCAGAGGAAACCCACATGGACACAGGGAGAACATGGAAACTCCACCCAGATGGGGACTCGAACGGGGAATCCCTGGAGCTGAGAGGAGAACATGCTAAACACTAAGCCACTGTGCCGCTGTGCTTTTCATTCATTACAGGAAATGTTTACTTAAACATTTTGAATAAAATTACTGTATATAATACTGTACTATAGAATAATTTTACTGAAATATATCCATCTTTGGATGAAAGCGTCTGCTAAATAGTTAAATGTACATGTAAAGACGGGGGGGGGATTTTTTTTTATTTATCCGATTCATCGATTAATCGAAAAAAAAACAAACAATAATAATCGACTGATTAATCGATTATCAGAATAATCGTTGCAGCCCTACACACAACACATGTTGAACATGTATGAACTGAACCTTAACAAAGTTCAGAATTAAAATGTTCACTCTGAACATGTATGAACTGAACCTGAACAATGTTCAGAAAAGCTGTGAACTGGAACAACACTGCCCGTAATCTAGCGTCAATTAGTGCCAGCGAAATGATAATCTGTGTTCAGATTATCTAAACATGCCAAACATCGGCCGGCCGATCGGTCGGTCGATCACTATTACAAATGCCATTTTCAGAAACTTACTAATTTGGTTTTGGTCTGTTCCTAACGAAGCTGCTCCTGAATGTGTGCCGTAGCTCTCAGTTCTAACGCTGCGTCTCAGATTAAAGTAGTTGCATGATGAGACCGCACACGTTCTGCCAGCATTTTGCTTGTTTTGATTGGAGGAAGCCGTGGGATGCTTTTCCCTTTGCTTTTGGTTGTACGTGATGCTAAAGAAGAACCCGCTCATCATTAATTCCTAATCTCTCTCTTCTTCCTTTGTCTCGTGATAGGCAGATGATGACCCCATCATGGGATTCCATCAGAGCTTCATCCTGAAGAACATCAACGACGCGTGGGTTTGCACCAACGACATGTTCCGTCTAGCGATACACAACTACGGCTAAGGAGCACCGCGGCTGTCGGGGAAATGGGGGAAGGTGGAGAACGGGGCGCACCGCCTCCAGTGATGCCTGAACCTCTCTGTCTGCCCTTCATCCATCTTTGAGATTCAGCACCGGATTCTATACAGTCAAATCACAGATAACATGCAGGCACAAACAGTAGCGCCTTTATGAGAAGATATCAGAAGCGTTTCTTTGCTGAAAGCCCACCGATCCATCGAAGTGACCCCCTCCCCTCGTACGCTGACGTGCATGATGATGGCAAGCTCAAATTTCAGAGGACACTGACTTAGGAAAGAAGACAATAACCCAACTTCTGCTGGTTTCTAGTATTTACTCTTTAGTTGAGTACAGTTTCGACTTCACCCTCCTTAATTGTCGGTTTTTCGTTTCGTTAGTGTCAGCTTGCTTTTAGAGTCTGGTTCTCTCTATTGTTTTCTTTTCTCAATCTGCAAACGTTCTACATCGGAGCCTACATTCATTGTGAAGTCGTTTTGCTCTTGCTATCCAAAGAAACATTAGTTAACAGCACCACCACCCCCTTAAACCCCCCGCCCCTCAATTCAGACCAGTGTGCTTCCCATTTTCTGCTCACTGCTCTTTGTGACAATAACTACCAAACCACAATACACAATAAAAACTTTGACTTTTTCTTATCCACGGCATCATCTGATTTCTTTCTTCATACACACAAACTCACCAGCAACTTTACTAATAATAATAATAATAATTGTTATTATTATTATTATTATTTACATTTCATGGTCATTGAATCAGCTCTAGGTTGCATGGTGGTTTAGTGTTTAGCATGTTCTCCTCTCAGCACTAGGGATTCCCGGTTCAAATCCCCATCTGGGTGGAGTTTCCATGTTCTCCCCGTGTCCTCATGGGTTTCCTCCGGGTTCTCCGGTTTTCTCCCACAGTCCAAAAACATGGATCAAGTCAATTGAATTCTCCAAATTGCCCCATATAGAGTGTGTCTGTGTGAGTGAGTGTGTGCCCAGTGATAGATTGGCACCCTGTCCTGGGTCTATCTGCCCAGCGCCCGAGACTTTCTCCTCTGGATGGGCATGGGGAACCCCCCCCCCCGCGACCCTAATAGAGGATAAAGCGGAAGATAATGAATGAATTAGCTCCACCATATACGAGGGTTGGAACTTTAATAGTGGCAACTATTTATTTACAACCGATACAAAAGAGTTCCATGTTTGCACCTGTTACTGTCCTTCAAAGTCGTCACCAGCGTCGTGTACAACCCGTTGCCAGCGATGTGGAAGGCGTAGTATACCGTTAGCAGAGCCTGTTCTGTTGATAGTGCCAATGGAGCGCTCTACTGCCTGTCCAATCTCTGGAACCGTTCTGAAGCGAATTCCTTCATCTTAAGAATCAGATCAAAGTCACAAGGACTTAAGTCCGGGGCGTATGGTGGATGGTACAGTACTTCTTGGCATTCGCTTCAGAACGGTTTCAGAGATTGGACAGGCAGTAGAGCGCTCCATTGGCACCATCAACAGAACAGACTCTGCTAAAGGTATTCCACATCGCTGGAACGGGTTGTACACGACGCTGGAACTCTTTATTTTTATATATATTTTTTTTTTATCGGTTGTGAATAAATAGTAGGGACTAGTATGACTTTGTTGTATTACAGTAACAGACTGTGGTCCATCTGTCTATCTATACGATTAGTCCCTGTTGCTATTAGTCAGGACCCTCAGAGAGCAGGGTGAGCGATGATTCCTAACACTGCAGTGAGACTAACATGGTGGTGTGTTGCACTGATCATGCAAGTCGATCAGACACACCAGTGCAGCTGAAGGGTCAAATATAACACTCCAGCAGCTTGAATTCTGTACATCCATCCATCAATCCATTATCCTCTATTAGGGTCGTGGGGGGGGGGTGCCCCATGCCCATCCAGGGGAGAACGTTTCGGGCGCTGGGCAGATAGACCCAGGACAGGGCGCCAAGCTATCACTGGACACACACTCACACAGACACACACTATATGGGGCAATTTAGAGAACTTAATTGACTTGAGCCATGTTTTTGGACTGTGGGAGGAAAACGGAGAACCCGGAGGACACCCACGTGGACATGGGGAGAACATGGAAACTCCACCCAGGTAGAACAGCCAATTTGCCTTAAATCCTTTTTTAGGACTGTGGGAGGAAGCACCCTAATGCCCTCTCTGTGACGTTCCTTAGTAAAGTGGGGAACATACTAAAACACACTCACAAGGTATGTAGAGAAACAGATGGACTACAGAATGTATCTGTAGAACTACAAAGTCCATCTGTATGAGTGGAGCTGAATAAAGTTAGTGTAGATTTGAGAAGGTGTACCTCATACGGCTGCTGAGTGGAGATGATTAGATGTTTGTTAGTTTAGCAAAGATGTAGATTTAGTCGGTGGTTTGGTTGAAATGTAGAAACCGGTTTGCACCAGGAAACCAACAACAACCTGTAATAACACTACAACTAACACCGGGCGCCATTAAACACCAAGAGGACTCAGCAAATAACAACAAAACTCCAGATACTGGTTCTCATGAAGAGAAAGGTTCATTGTATTTGTCTCTGGATTGATTGACACCTCATTATGACGTGTTCGAATCCCCATCTGGGTGAAGTTTCCATGTTCTCCCCTTGTCCGCGTGGGTTTCCTCCGGGTTCTCCGGTTTCCTCCCACAGTCCAAAAACATGGATCAAGTCAATTGAGTTCTCCAAATTGCCCCATATAGAGTGTGTCTGATAGATCGGTGCCCTGTCCTGGGTGTATCTGCCCAGCGCCCGAAACGTTCTCCCCCCCCCCTCCCCCCACAACCCTAATAGAGGATAAAGCGGAAGATAATGGACAGATGGATGGAACTAGGGATTCCCGGTTCGAATCCCCATCTGGGTGGAGTTTCCATGTTCTCCCCATGTCTGTGGGTTTCCCCCGGGTTCTCCGGTTTCCTCCCACAGTCCAAAACCATGGATCAAGTCAATTGAGTTCTCCAAATTGCCCCATATAGAGTGTGTTTGTGTAAGTGTGCTCAGCGATAGATTGCCCCCCTGTCCTGGGTGTATCTGCCCAGCGCCCGAAACGTTCTCCCCTGGATGGGCATGGGGAACCCCCACCCCCACCCCCCACCCTAATAGAGGATAAAGTGGAAGAAAATGGATGGATGGATGATTCGGTCAGTGGTTTTGTTTTCAACCTGTAATATCACCACAACTAACACCGGTTGCCCTTAAACACCAAGAGGACTCAGCAAATAACAACAAAACTCCAGCAGGTTCATAGTCTTTGATTGACACCTCATTGTGAGGTGTTTAATCATTATTAAATACTAAATAGGGCGGCACGGTGGCTTAGTGGTTAGCATGTTCTCCTCTCAGCACTAGGGATTCCCGGTTCGAATCCCCATCTGGGTGGAGTTTCCATCTTCTCCCCGTGTCGGCGTGGGATTCCTCCGGGTTCTCCGGTTTCCTCCCACAGTCCAAAAACATGGATCAAGTTAATTGAGTTCTCCAAATTGCCCCATATAGAGTGTGTCTGTGTGAGTGAGTGTATGCCCAGCGATGGATTGGCGCCCTGTCCTGGGTGTATCTGCCCAGCGCCCGAGACGTTCTCCCCTGGATGGGCATGGGGAACCCCACCACCACGACCCTATTAGAGGATAAAGCGGGAGATAATGAATGAATGAATGATAAATACTAAATAGGTTGATTGTTGGAGCTACAGGACGCCATTTCCGTCATTCTTTGAATACCATTGACTTCACCACATTCCTTTATTGTCAGGTTTAGTTGACGGAGAAATACTTGAAATACTAAAGGGTGACTTTTAAAGCCGAAATTGTTGAAACAGGTTAAATGTGTGTGTGTGTGTGTGTGTGTGGGGGGGGGGGGGGGTTAATTTGTCGTGTGTATCGCTGAGGCGATCGTGCGGCGGAACCAAAGCGGCGGCGGCGTGAGGTGGGAATCCGAACACTGTGACACCGACGGAAATCGGATCCTGCTAGCGGCGAAGCGAAGACGAAACTTAGTGAGGGCTGAAGCGCGCGGGCCTCCGCAGACTCACAGCTGATGGCGGACGGTTCCAGTTTGGACATGGAGGGGGCCACGCAGCACCTCAGAGACATCCTGAAGCTGGACCGGAGCGGCGGCTCGGCGGGTGAGTCGCTCAGACCGCGGCGCTGTGCTCGGGTTAGCGGGCCGGGCCTCCGCCGCCGCTGTTACCTCCGACCGGCGGCGTTTTTAGGCTTTATAAAGATCAGGGGCTTTAACCCAGACCCCTTATACCCCCCTCTGTCCTCCTTAAAAACTGCCCTTTCATCAGGGCATTAACCTTACAAACTGCTGTTCCAATCATTTCGTTTCATCATTTATTATTTACACCGAATAAAAGCACCGTGGCTAAGTGCTTCGCATGTCCTCCTCTCACCACTAGGGCTGGGTGGAGTTTCCATGGTGTCCGCGTGAGCTTCCTCCGGGTTCTCCGCTTTCCTCCCACAGTTCAAAAAACACGGAGCAAGGTCAATTGACTTCTCCAAATTGCCCCATATAGAGTGTGAGTGTGTGTCCAGTGATAGATTGCCCCCCTGTGCTGGGTGTATCTGCCCAGCGCCCCGAACGTTCTCCCCTAAATGGGCATGGGGACCCCCCCCCCACCGCAACCCTAATAGAGGATGAAGCGGAAGATAATGGGTGGATGGATATGTTGGCGGCACGGTGGCTTAGTGGTTAAGCATGTTCTCCTCTCAGCACTAGTGATTCCCGGTTCGAATCCCCATCTGGGTGGAGTTTCCATGTTCTTCCTGTGTCCACGTGGGCTTCCTCCGGGTTCTCCGCTTTCCTCCCACAGTTCAAAAAAACATGGAGCAAGGTCAATTGAGTTCTCCAAATTGCCCCATATAGAGTGTCTGTGTGAGTGAGTGTGTGCCCAGCGATAGATTGGCGTCCTGTCCTGGGTCTATCTGCCCAGCGCCCGAAACGTTCTCCCCTGGATGGGCATGGTGAACCCCCCCGCGACCCTAATAGAGGATAAAGCGGAAGATAATGGATGGATGGATGAATTTTCTTCCCTTGTAATGGTGGTTTAGAACATCTACCGTCACTAAGGTTTTTATTGTCACACTGTTATAATCTTTTTATACTTCTTACTGCTGATATATATGAGGGGTATAAACAGCTAACCTTTACCCACCTGCGTGGTAGCTCTGTTTTTAGGCTGTGGGGTTATCACTCTGAAGGTTAGGGTTTTAAATCCCGAGTCTACTGATGTAACCATCCATCCATCATCTTCCACTTTATCCTATATTATGTCGTGGGGGGGGGGGTCCCCATGCCCATACAGGGGAGAACTCACTCACACACACTCTATATGGGACAATTTTGAGAATTCAATTGACTTGATCCATGTTTTTGGACTGTGGGAGGAAACCAGAGAACTCGGAGGAAACCCACGCGGACACGGGGAGAACATGCAAACTCCACCCAGATGGGGATTCGAACCGGGAATCCCTAGTGCTGAGAGGAGAACATGCCAACCACTAAGCCAGCGTGCCGCCCCTGATGTAACCAGTGTAGGTCGTTAAACAAGGTCCATAACCCTAATTACTGCAGGGGGCTGTATCATGGCTGACCCTGTACTGTACTATACTGTACTATAATGTACTTGGTATGAACTCTAAGGCTTTTTTGTTGATTTTTGAGCAGAAGGTGCAGTGAGTGAGAACCAGAGAAAGACCCCGTTCAACGGAGACCTGAATGGGCTGCTGGGTGCCGACATCACCGGAGCAGGAGTACGAACCGCCATGGTGGAACCGACGCCTCACAACTCGCATCAAAACAGCTCCACAGATACTCAGACTATGTAAGCAACCACCCAACGTCCTTATAGTTCGTCGAGTGAATTGAGTTCTCCAAATTGCCCCATATAGAGTGTGTCTGTGTGAGTGAGTGTGTGTCCAGTGATGGATTGGCGCCCTGTCCTGGGTGTATCTGCCCAGCGCCCGAGATGTTCTCCCCTGGATGGGCATGGGAACCCCCCCCCCCCCCCGCGACCCTAATAGAGGATAAAGTAGAAGAAAATGAATAAATGAAAATGAAGCATCACTTTTGTTATCTGGACAATTGTATACAATTTTCTGGATACAGTTTGGGTTTTTTTCCCGTAGGGTTGTGAATCTCTCAGTGTCTCGCGATTCGATTCGATTTCTGAGGTCACGATTCGATTCAGAAACGATTTTTTTTTAGTTCAAATGCTCTTTAAATTGAGTTTAAATGATTTATATTTATACAAAAAAATAGGATTGTGCTAAATTAAAATGAGTAGCGTTAGGTTCACCGAGCTGTCTGTAAGCTTTTTCTTACATAAAAAACATCCATCAATAAACAAATAATTCTAAATATCCATCCATCCATCATCTCCCTCTTTATCCTCTATTAGGGTCGTGGTGGGGTTCCCCATGCCCATCCAGGGGAGAACGTTTCAGGTGCTGGGCAGATACACCCAGGGCAGGATGCCAATCTATCACTGGGCACACACTCACTCACACACACACACACTCTATATGGGGCAATTTGGAGAACTCACTTGACTTGATCCATGTTTTTGGACTGTGGGAGGAAACCGACGAACCCGGAGGAAACCCACGCGGACACGGGGAGAACATGGAAACTCGAACCGGGAATCCCTAGTGCTGAGAGGAGAACACATTAAGATATCCACAGATCTTATGAGGTTTGCTCTGTTCTTTACAGCTGCAAAAGTTCTCAGGCCTGGAAAGGCTTTATACAAGATCCAATGGGAATTCTGTCAGTAATCCACAAGAGCGCCTGTGAGGTCAGACAGTGGGATTGGGTGAGAGGACCCAGCTCACGACCTCCTGTTCCTCTCCAATATCCAGTTCGAAACATGGATCAAGTCAATTGAGTTTTCCAAATTGCCCCATATAGAGGGTGTTTGTGTGAGTGAGTGTGTGCCCAGCGATAGATTGCCCCCCGTCCTGGGTCTATCTGCCCAGCGCCCGAAACGTTCTCCCCTGGATGGGCATGGGGAACCCCCCCCACCGTCACCCTAATAGAGGATAAAGCGGGAGTTGATGGAGGGATGGATGGATTTATATATATATATTATATAGACTTATATATGAGTTATAATAGACTCTGAATATAATAGACAGCTGGATACTGTGTTAATTGTGATGAGATATGTTTATTGTCTTCTCTAGTCGGCTGTCTGGTGACGACAGCTCCACCTGTATCCCCATCACTGCTGGTCATGTGGAAATCGTCGCCAGCCAAGACTCCAGCATTGACAGTAAAGCACGTGGGAGCAACAAGGTATTAATACTCAGGTTTTTGAACCATGAGGTTCACTGCTCACATGCTGCAGTTTTATGTAGCTAAAGATGGAGCTATAGTTTCTACAGAGCTATAACAGCGTCCACTCAGGAAAAGATTTTGAAGTGTGTATGTGTTGGAACAGTGCGGTCAGACACTGATGTTGGACCAGAGGGCACAGCGTTTGTTCCCCAGAGTTAAGGTCAGGACAGTGTGGGGCAGACCCATCCAACCATGACTTTGTGCCTTGTCAGACACGGGGATAGAGACACAATATTAGGATGATTTATTATTTTTTTAATAGCTGCTATTATTGTTTTAATTTTACAGGTTAAAATCCAACCTGTGGCAAAATATGACTGGGAACACAAATATTACTACGGCAACCTAATAGCAGTGTCCAATTCCTACTTGGCATATGCGATCAGAGGTGAGTGAACTACTGCACCACCTTGTGTTCGGTTTTGTTACTCCATCCGTTCATTATCCACTTCCGCTTTATCCTCTACTAGGGTCTGGGTGGGGATCCCCATCCAGGAGAGAACGTTTCTGGCGCTGGGCAGATAGACCCAGGACAGGGCACCAATCTATCACTGGGCACACACTCACTCACACAGACACACTCTATATGGGGCAATTTGGAGAATTCAATCAACCTTGATCCATGTTTTTGGACTGTGGGAGGAAACCCACGTGGACACGGGGAGAACATGGAAACTCCACCCAGATGGGGGCTCGAAGGAGAACATGCTAAACCACTAAGCCACTGTGCCGCCCTGTTTTGTTACTGACCTGTTTAATTATTAATATACTTAATTAATTATTTTTTTATACTTTATAAAGTTCTGTTAGGTGGTATGGCGGCTTAGTGGTTGGCATGTTCTCCTCTCAGCGCTAGGGATTCTCGGTTCGAATCCCCATGGAGTTTCCATGTGCTCCCCGTGTCTGCGTGGGTTTCCTCCCACAGTCTAAAAACATGGATCAAGTCAATTGAGTTCTCCAAATTGCCCCATATAGAGTGTGTGTGTGTGAGTGAGTAAGTGTCCAGTGATGGATTGGCGCCCTGTCCTGGGTCTATCTGCCCAGCGCCTGAAACGGTCTCCCCTGGATAGACATGGGGAACCCCACCACAACCCTAATAGAGGATGAAGCGGAAGATAATGGATGAATACATGAATGTTATGTTATATACTCATTAGTTGGCTTGTAGATTATAACAGGATACGATTCAGAATCAGACTTTATTGGCCAAGTATGCTCATGCATACAAGGAATTTGTATTTGGTTGCAATTGCTCACAATAAGTGATACACACCCAAACTAGCCATCCTCCTACACACACACACAGCACACACACACACCTGTAAACTTGACATTGCGCAGATTTGTATTTAAAACACAATTAAACGCAGTGATGAATTGCTCTGTGTTTAGGTGCCAATAACCAGTATATGATCAGGGTGCTGAGGTTGGGCTCGACGGAGCGCACACTACTGAAAGGCTTCACCGGGGCTGTCACGGACCTGGCCTTTGCCCACCTGGACTCCACCCTGCTGGGCTGTGTGGACGAGGCTGGAAACATGTTCATCTGGCAACTCACCAGCCAGAACAACAAAATCCAGTATACTTTCATTTGTACAGGACACTTAACCAGAATAACTGTTATTGTTATTGGGTTATTGTAACATTTAGTGACCTACAAGGTGAGCACAGGGTTCATCACAACACCCCTGGAGCAATAAAGGTTAAGGGTCTTGCTCAGGGACCCACACTGGTAACTTCAGTGGACCTGGGATTTAAACCCCCACCTTCAGATTGATAACCCAACACCCTGACCACTGAAATACCGCACCCTTAATGTCCATCATGATCTCTTTGGCTGTATCACGCCGTCAGAACCCGTTGCAGTTGTTTCATCGTAAAGCAGTTGTAGTGATGTTAGTACGAGGTGTGTTGCCCCTTAACCCTTTCTCTCAGAGAAGATGTGTTCGTGCACATCCGGAGACCCGAGGAGACGCCGCTGAACTCCAACCGCAGACTCGTCTGGTGTCCGTTTATTCCCGAAGACAACGAGGAGAACCCAGAGGACACGTGTCAGACGCTGGCACTGCTACACGAGGACCGGGTCGGTGTCATGGCCTCGTCATCGGCGTCTGTTTAAAACCGTGTTGTTTCAGGCTTTTACTGATCTGCGTCTTCTCTCAGGCCGAGGTGTGGGACCTTGACATCCTCCACTCTTCCATCAGCACATGGCCTGCGGACGCGACCGAGCTCAAAGAGGGCTTCATTACTATAAAAGGACACACAAAGGTTAGTCCTGAGTGGCAGCACAGCATTACCATCTCAATGAAACCCTATCTGTCCTGTAATTAACGATGCACGTCAGACGGTTTTAATTAGATCTGAGTTTTGACTCACTTTCAGATTAATTGACTATTTTTATTTGACTTTATAATCATTAGATTACTGACCCAGTTCATCATCCATCCATTATCTTCCACTTTATCCTCTATTAGGGTTGCGATGCCCATCCAGGGGAGAACGTTTCAGGCGCTGGGCAGATAGACCCAGGACAGGATGCCAATCTATCACTGGGCACACACTCACTCACACAGACACACTCTATATGGGGCAATTTTGAGAACTCAATTGACTTGATCCATGTTTTTGGACTGTGGGAGGAAACCTACGCCGACACGGGGAGAACATGGAGACTACACCCAGATGGGGATTCGAACCGGGAATCCCTCGCGCTGAGAGAAGAACATTCTAAACCACTGTGCCGCCCACACTAAAGAGGCTATTCATTTATTATCTTCCGCTTCATCCTCTATTAGGGTCGCGGGGTTGGGGTGGTCCCCATGCCCATTCAGGGGAGAACGTTTCAGGCGCTGGGCAGACACACCCAGGACAGGACACCAATCTATCGCTGGGCACACACTCACTCACACAGACACACTCTATATGGGGCGATTTGGAGAACGCAATTGACTTGATCCATGTTTTTGGACTGTGGGAGGAAACCGGAGAACCCGGAGGAAACCCACGCCGCCACGGGGAGAACATGGAAACTATACCAGATGGAGATTCGAACCGAGAATCCCTAGTGCTGAGAGGAGAACATGCTAAACACTAAGCCACCGTGCCGCCCTAAAAGCAGTATTTTACTGGTAAATTAGTCATTTGCATGTTCTCTGTGTAGGAAAGTCATGATAAGCCTTGAGGTCTGAACAGTGGAAATGTCTAGAACCCTTTTCCGCCTCGCGTGGCCCGAACCCCTTATATCTCAGTGATGGTTGTGACCGTGTGTCTCACCTCTGTCCCTCTCTGACGCTTCCCTGCAGTGTATCAGTGAAGGAGCGCTGTCCCCAGATGGAACGGTCCTGGCGACAGCCAGTCATGATGGTTATGTTAAATTTTGGCAGATTTATATTGAAGGCCAGGACCAACCCAGGTACCAAATACCAATGTTCGTGTTTTACTTCTTTAGATTTCATTCGTATGATTTTATAATTTTAAAGCTTTATAATAATGAGTGTTTTCTGTCTTTAATTTCGACCAATCGGTTTGTTCTAGATGTTTGCATGAGTGGAAGCCTCATAACGGACGGCCTCTCTCCTGTCTCCTGTTTTGTGACAACCACAAGAAACAAGACCCAGAGTAAGTTCTCCATTCAGCACATTCATTCAGTTATTCATTCATTATCTCCCGCTTCATCCTCTATTAGGGTCGGGGGGGGGGGGGGGGGGGGGGGGGGGGGGGGGGGGGGGGGGGGGGGGGGGGGGGGGGGGGGGGGGGGGGGGGGGGGGGGGGGGGGGGGGGGGGGGGGGGGCCCAGGACAGGGCACCAATCCATCACTGGGCACACACTCACTCACACAGACACACTCTATATGGGGCAATTCAATTGAATTAATCCATGTTTTTGGACTGTGTGAGGAAACCGGAGAACCCGAAGGAAACCCACGCAGACACGGGGAGAACATGGAAACTCCACCCAGATGGGGATTCGAAGCGGGAATCCCTAGTGCTGAGAGGCAAACGTGCTAACCACTAAGCCACCGTGCCGCCTCCATTTAGCACAGAACCATGAATTCTTCCTTTTTACGTGGACGTTTGCAGATAAAGTTATGTTACATACACTGTGTGTGCAAAAGTATTAGGACACTCTTTATTTAGTAATTTTGTGCTATTGTTGGAGGTAAAGGGGGCGGCACGGTGGCTTAGTTTTTGGCACATTCGCCCCTCAGCGCTAGGGATTCCCGGTTTGAATCCCCATCTGGGTGGAGTTTTCATGTTCTCCTCGTGTCCACATGAGTTTCCTCCGGATTCTCTAATTTCCTCCCACAGTCCAAAAACATGGATCAAGTCAATTGAGTTCTCCAAATTGCCCCATATAGAGTGTGTCTGTGTGAGTGAGTGTGTGCCCAGTGATAGATTGGCATCCTGTCCTGGGTCTATCTGCCAAGCGCCTAAAACGCTCTCCCCTGGATGGGCATGGGGAACCCCACCGCGACCCTAATAGAGGATAAAGCGGAAAATAATGGCAGGATGGATGTTGGAGGTGAATAAAATGTCGGAGGAGTGTATGATTTTAGAGAGAGAGAGGACAAACTGAAATGACCGTGCAGATAAACCTGCCCATGTTGTTGGTTCATAAGGTTGAAACCTTGTGAGGACCAAGGCTCGATGGGCGGCTCATCCTCTTTGCTTGGTCAAGCAGTATCAACAGTGCAGGGCACCAATGTCCAGATTGTATATCGATCCGGTGTCCATTTTTAAAAAGAAACCCCCAAACAAAGCCTTTCCCCCATCTGTGATCTTTCAGTGTTCCATTCTGGCGTTTCTTGGTCACTGGGGCAGATCAGAACCAGGAGCTGAAGATGTGGTGCACCGTGTCATGGACCTGCCTTCAGACCATTACGTATGTTTTGTCCATGAGACATGTGTGTGTGGACACTGAGTTTGTTATTTGTGTCCAAAAAATAGATGAGTTTAATTTTATTTTCTCTTCTTTTTTTCCAGATTCAGTCCTGATCCACTGAACTCCAGCATTGTCCCCAGTTTAAAGGCCAGTCTGGACCTGTCTGCTGAGTGTCTCATCCTCACTGATGTTCAGAGGAAGGTCAGTCATCATTAACTTGGGCTTTTACATGCAGTACAACATGTGGCGGGCGGCACGGTGGCTTAGTGGTTAGCATGTTCTCCTCTCAGCTCTAGGGATTCCCGGTTCGAATCCTCATCTGGGTGGAGTTTCCATGTTCTCCCCATGTCCGCGTGGGTTTCCTCCGGGTTCTCCGGTTTCCTCCCACAGTCCAAAAACATGGATCAAGGCAATTGGATTCTCCAAATTGCCCCATATAGAATGTGTCTGTGTGAGTGAGTGTGTTCCCAGCGATAGATTGGCACCCTGTCCTGGGTGTATCTGCCCAGCACCTGAAACGTTCTCCCCTGGATGGGCATGGGGACCCCCCCCCCCCGCGACCCTAATAGAGGATAAAGCGGGTGATAATGAATGAAAAGATTTATAAGGGAGAGATGTGCAGTGTTCATTCCCCCTGTCATTTAAAACCTCTTTAAGCACCATGTGACTGATCTCCTGTGAGAGGTGCATAAAGCCCCGCATTCTACATCACTATTGGCTAGAAACACTTCATGAGCCGTTCAGCCGGTGTCAATCCAGAACATGGGTTCTAATAATGACACCAAGCTCTGATGTCCTCTTACAGAAATGCATGTTCTATTTTGTTAGGAATACTTTGTCACTTGTTATTTATATGGGGGACAATCGTGGTTGCTTAGTGGTTAGCATGTTCTCCTCTCAGCACTAGGGATTTCCGGTTCGAATCCCAATCTGGGAGTTCCCATGTTCTCCCCGTGTCCGCGTGGGTTTCCTCCCACAGTCCAAAAACATGGATGAAGTCTGTTGAATTCTCCAAATTGCCCCATATAGAGTGTGTCTGCGAGTGAGTGTGTGCCCAGATAGATTGGCGTCCTGTCCTGGGTGTATCTGCCCAGCGCCCGAGACGTTCTCCCCTGCCCCCCCACCCCACCCCCCCCGACCCTAATGGAGGATAAAGTGGGAGATAATGGATGGATGAATTAGAATTTAATCCGTCACTCGGCTCTTGTGGGGGACTTGTGGTAAAACGGTGTTAACATTAATGTGTGTGCAGTTGGTCGCATTTCACTGTTAAAAAACTAATTCCCCAAAGTCAGACCGCACCAGGCTTTTAAATGGAACAGCAAGTGATGCGTTCTTTGGTTTATCGCATGTGACGCACAACCATAAATCAAATCATCATGGAAAAGACACACTGAGACGTCCCAAATCAAGCTGTGGGTTGTGCGGTTGCCAACTCGCTAAAGATCGCTAAACTAAAACCCCTTGAGTCAATTCTTGGTGGTTTGTAAACAGTTTATTAACCTCCGCAGAGTCCGGAGAGTAAAGGCTCATTTATGCTCAACGTTTAATACGGAAACGGATACGGACGGAGCCTTTTGTCCGTACTCTGCCTTCATTCTGTACTTAATTTGCACGTTTTCTGAAAGCTTGCCGATGCGGATGCGGACGGAGCAATTCCACTGGAAACCGTGGGGGCAGTGCATGATGCCACCGCTTCCATATGTACACGAAGACGAAGAAAAACATGGCGGAACTTTTTGAAGACCGGTTGTGCGAGTTGGGGCGCAATTTTAATCATTAATATGATGTTAAGGCGGCACGGTGGCTTAGTGTTTACCTCGTTTGCCTCTCAGCGCTGGGGATTCCCGGTTCGAATCCCCATCTGGGTGGAGTTTCCATGTTCTCCCCGTGTCTGCGTGGGTTTCCTCCGGGTTCTCCGGTTTCCTCCCACCGTCCAAAAACATGGATCAAGGTCAATTGAGTTCTCCAAATTGCCCCATATAGAGTGTGTGTGTCTGTGTGAGTGAGTGTGTGCCCAGTGATAGATTGGCATCCTGTCCTGGGTCTATCTGCCCAGCGCCCGAAACGTTCTCCCATGGATGGGCAGGGGGGACCCCCCCCCCCCCCCGCGACCCTAACAGAGGATAAAGCGGAAGATAATAAATGCGTGGGTTTCCTCCGGGTTCTCCGGTTTCCTTCCACAGTCCAAAAACATGGATCAAGTTAATTGAATTCTCAAAATTGCCCCATATAGAGTGTGTCTGTGTGAGTGAGTGTGTGCCCAGCGATGGATTGGCACCCTGTCCTGGGTCTATCTGCCCAGCGCCCAAAACGTTTTCCCCTGGATGGGCATGGGGAACCCCCCCACGACCCTAATAGAGGATAAGCGGAAGATAATGAATGAATGAATGAATATATGATGTTACTTCGCCCGGGCACAGGGACAAACAGTTGTTACAAAACAGCTGGACATTGGAAAGGAATGAATTCGTCATCAACTTTCCTCATTGGGCGGACAAGTGAATAAACTTCTCCATCCGAATGTCGCGACCTATTCAGTGGCCTCACAGACCACTTTTTGTCGTTTTTGCAGTATGTACAAAATCACAAGTTCCTCCGCCGTCTCCGTGTTTGATTTTTACTCTAAACTGCCCTCTAATGGATGTAGTGTTCAACAACTATATCAACGGAGCTGACGCATGGAAGTATGTGGGCAGTAACTGTTATATCACATGAAGCGCACGCACACATTTCCGTACGCAGAGGGAGTATAAATGAGGCTTAAGTCTGTCCAATGTCGTGGTAATAGAAGCAACACTGGTGATTTGTGTAGGCTTTGAGCTGCAGGCAGTGAAAGCCATTATTGACTGTGGTTGTCAAGTCTAAAAATCAGAAATTTATATAAATCATAGGTTTCCCGTTGATTCCTAAATCCATTTCTCTGACTTTGTCCTCCGTTCAGGTCCTCTATGTGATGGAGCTGCTCCAGGATCAGGAGAAAGGCCGGGCCAGATTCATGGCTATCTCTGAATTCCTGCTCACACACCCTGTTCTCAGCTTTGGTGTTCAGGACGTGAGTCGCGCTCGTTTACGCCACACCGAGGTCCTTCCTGCAGAGGAGGAGAGTGAAAGCATGACCACCGGTTGGTTCCCTTTATAACTCATTCATTCATCCATTATCTCCCGCTTTATCCTCTATTAGGGTCGCGGGAGGGGGGGTTCACCATGATCATCCAGGGGAGAACGTTTCGGGCGCTGGGCAGATAGACCCAGGACAGGGCGCCAATCTATCGCTGGGCACACACTCACTCACACACACACACTCTATATGGGGCAATTTGGAGAATTCAATTGACCATGTTTTTGGACTGTGGGAGGAAACCGGAGAACCCGGAGGAAACCCACGCGGACACGGGGAGGACATGGAAACTCCACCCAGATGGGGATTCGAACCGGGAATCCCTAGTGCTGAGAGGAGAACATGCTAAACCACTAAGCCACTGTCCCTTCATACTGATTTTTTTTTTACTCTTTAAAGCAAATTTATATTGAGTCTGATTTTGGACAAACAGTATCAGTCAAAAGTTTGGAAAAGCTCCACTTAATGTCCATGTTCTCAGTTCCATCCATCCATTATCTTTCACTTTATTCTATATGAGGGTCGTGGGGGGTTCCCCATGCCCATCCAGGGGAGAACATCTTGGGAAGATACACCCAGGACAGGACGCCAATCTATCACTGATGTTCTCAGTTCCACTTTCTGTAAAGCTGGACTTTGTAGTTCTACAATTCCATTCTGTAGTCCATCTGTGTGTGTTCTACAGTACATACTGTGTACGTCCCCTTTACTCTGTTCTAATGGTCAGAACCCCAATAGTACCACCACAGAGCAGGGGGTATTGGGTTGGTGCATTATTCCTATCCCAGCAGTGTCACTGAGGTGTTTAAATGAAACTCCAGCAGCACTGCTGCACTAACACCCCCTCACCACATCAGTGTCACTGCAGAACTGACAATAAACAATCCACCACCCAAATGATACCTGTTCTGTGATGATCCTGATCAACAGAGAACAACAAAGAACACAGATGGACTACAGTCTGGAATTGTAGAACTACAAAGTCCAGCTGTATGGTGAGAGGGCGAGACAGACAATGGAGCAAGAAGGGGGCGTGTCCAAACTTTTGACTAATATTGTTGATTGTAAACTCATGGCACATTTTAATAAATTTTTTCTGTTTGCAGAGGGAAACCAGGGAGCATTGGAGTTCAAATCGGGGATCCAGATCAAGCTTTACTGTGTGCACACAAAGTGAGCTTCGTTTTGAATCAATATAAAGCAGTTTTATTTATCAGCTCTGAGGCTCTGTGTTGTGGATGAATATGAGGTTCGGGGTTTGATCCTCAGAGGACACACACTTTGCTTTCAGCCTTTGTGTTCAGTCATAAATCAGCTCTAATTGTCCTGTTTGTTCAGCAGGTCCTTACAGGACGTGCAGATCTGGTTCCAGCCCAACCAGGGTGCAGGCGCTCCCCTCGTCATGCCGTCGTGCTCTGGATCTCAGGATGATTTCGGTACAGACTCTGCTTAACATGGACTCCATTACTGCTCTCCTGACTCAGGCTCTTAATCTCCTGCTTAATACCTGAATTTAGTGCGACTTAGCTTTATTGTGTCTGTGTGTGTGTCTGTGTGTTTGTGTCTGTATCTGTGTGTGTCTGTCTGTGTGTCTGTATC
>JAFMOD010000089.1:1019217-1030793 GCA_019802435.1 Corydoras maculifer | reverse complement strand
TATATATATATATATATATATATATATATATATATATATATGTATATATGTATGTATGTCATTAATGTTGCTCATAGTAAGTTATTGCACATAATGAATTATATTGCACATAAAGGACAATATTAAAGTGGTTAATGCTGAGTCCAGTTATCAGTGGGGGGGTGGGGGGGGTTGGTTTGCGGGTTGTGCGTGCTTAGATGTATTCAGTTTGCGTTCAGCAATGGTCAGAACCCCAATAGTACCACCACAGAGCAGGTAATATTTGGTTGGTGCATTATTCCTATCCCAGCACTCTATATGGGGCAATTTGGAGAACTCAATTGTCTTGATCCATGTTTTTGGACTGTGGGAGGAACCCGGAGGAAACCCATGCGGACCCGGGGAGAACATGGAAACTCCACCCAGATGGGGATTCGAACCGGGAATCCCTAGTGCTGAGAGGAGAACATGCTAATCACTAAGCCACCGTGCCGCCCACATCTGATTAATTAAATTACAATGTATTCATTTTATAGTTTTTTTTTCTCTAATAGTTAACATAGCTGTGCAAAGCCTCCAACCATCCAGAAAATGAATCCATGGCTGTTTATACTCTTTAAATGTGATCCAAGTGCTAAAATCCTGACGTCTGTTTATTTGCAGAACACTACTGACGCTTTTGGCCGTGCCGCAGCCGAAGCCATGCAGGGTCCCATTCAGGCGGCGTACAAAGACACCTTCCAGAGCATCGTGCTGCCGGTGTTTGAGCGCGGCTGTCAGTCCATGTTCCAGCAGATTAACGACAGCTTTAAACAGGGAACTCATGAATGTAAGAGTTCCTGAACCCGCACCCTCAGGAGAAATCCGGAACGGCGTGGGCTCCGATGCGTTCGGTGTATTTGTGTGGAAAGCGAGATGTAATCGGCATGTCGGGGAGTCAGACAGATGGTGTATCATGTCGTGTTCTTCGCCGAAAATCCCTCGTTCAAGAGCCTTTTATAAGAGAAGATTAAAATCCTGACCCCGCTCCGTTTATTCCCGCGCTCTCATTTTTCATCCCGCTGTTCGAGTCCAGCGCTCAGACGCCGAGCTGCCCAATGAGACTCCCGTTTGGCTGTAATGCAGATTAGGATGACCTCCATCTCATGACTCGGCCCTGTTCCCACAGACATCCAGCAGTTGGAGACGCACGTCAAGAACCGAAAGCAGCGGGATCAGGATGCGCGGGACCCTGTGGTCGGCCAGCTGCAGGGGATGATCGATTCCTTGCAGACGTCTCAGGATCAGCTGGCCGCGACCGTTACAGCCGGCGTGCGCTCCGAGGTTCAGCACCAGTTACACCTGATCGTGGGAAAGTAAGAGACGTCAACATCCGACTGCACCATACATTTACATTACATTTGTCATTTATTGGACGCTTTTATCCACATTGAGTTACAAGGTGAGCACAGGGTTAATCCCAACATCCCTGGAGCAATGAGGGTTAAGGGTCTTTCTCAAGGACCCACACTGGTAACTTCAGTGGACCTGGGATTTGAACCCCCACCTTCAGATTGATAGCCCAACACCCTGACCACTGAGCTACCACTACTGCTCCCTCTGCACCAATCACAATCCACTGATCAATACATCTATATACATAGATGGATATTGGCTAGTTTCATGGATTAATATAGGAACAGATGGGTAGTTGTAGGTGAGTAGATAAGAATAGGTGACGAGTAATATGGGTTGGAATAGGTTGTTGGTTAGTAGTGATGCCTCATTTGTGATAGAAGGGTGGGTATGAATGGTTTAGTATTAATATAAGGGTAGGTTAGTGTAGGATTAGGTGGGTTGTGGTCAGTAGGTTGTACAAATAGGAGAAGATGGATATGGTGATGTTAATAGATAGATGAGTAATAATTTTAGTGTAGGTCGTACTAGCTATGTAAGGGGGAATAGATTAGTTCCCCATGCCCATCCAGGGAAGAACGTTTTGGGCGCTGGGCAGATACACCCAGGACAGGACGCCAATCTATCACTGGACACACACTCACTCACACACACACACACACTCTATATGGGGCAATTTGGTGAATTCAATTGACTTGATCCATGTTTTTGGACTGTGGGCGGAAACCAGAGAACCCGGAGGAAACCCACGCAGACACGGGGAGAACATGGAAACTCCACCCAGATTGGGATTCGAACCGGGAATCTCTAGTACTGAGAGGAGAACACGCTAAACCACTAAGACACCGTGCCGCCCTTGAGAATTATTCATTCATCTATTATCTTCCACTTTATCGTCTATTAGGGTCGCGGTGGAGTTCCCCATGCCCATCCAGGGGAGAACGTCTCGGGCGTTGGGCAGATACACCCAAGACAGTGCGCCAATCTATCACTGGGCACACACTCACACACACACACACACTCTATATGGGGCAATTTGAAGAACTCAATTGACTTGATCCATGTTTTTGGACTGTGGGAGGAAAACTGGAGAACCCGGAGGAAACCCACAAAGACACGGGGAGAACATGGAAACTCCACCCAGATGGGGATTCAAACTGGGAATCCATAGCGCTGAGAGGAGAACATGCTAAAACACTAAGCCACCGTGCCGCCCCCCTAGAGAATTAGATATTTTTTTGTGTGTGTTGGATTTCATTAAAGGATCAGATTAATCATCCACGCTTAAATCTCTTTTCCCACGATTCTCCTTTACACAGAGACCTACTGCAGATTAAAATATGGCTTGTTTGCTGTTTTTTATTGTTTGGGAGTGTAATAATTGTGGGCTTAGGGCGCTACTTCACATTCCTGCTCTCGATGTTTCTTTCATGCTTCCGAAAACAATCCTAAGCGTGCTCTGTGCCCGTTTGCTCTGCATTCAGCGAGCGCAGCTTTAAGTAATTACTGCCTCTGTCTTATGCAGAATAACACCGGGATTCCATCTGGAGGCAAAACAGAATGTAAATCAGAGAGCTTTTTGCTGGTAATGGTAAATTTGCTCGATCCTCTATGATGCTACGAAGATAAATCGCTGTTTGCTCGCTATTTTCTGGTCTTTCGGGATGAATGAAACCCTAAAGTGAACGTTATTGAAGCGTTTATATGAAGTCACAGCCTTTCATGTTCTGATGAAATGCTTTCTGTGATGAGAATCAGCAAAGCCTTCTACTGACATGACATATATATATATATATATATACACACTGTATAGCAAACGTTTGGTCCAAAAACGTTTCTGCTCCACTTATTGTCCAGGTTCTCAGTTCCACTTCCTGTAAAGATGGACTTTGTAGTTCTACAATTCCATTCTGTAGTCCATCTGTGTGTGTTCTACAGTACATACTGTGTACGTCCCCTTTACTCTGTTCTAATGGTCAGAACCCCAATAGTACCACCACAGAGCAGGGGTTATTTGGTTGGTGCATTATTCCTATCAGGGTGGCATGGTGGCTTAGTGTTTAGCATGTTCTCCTCTCAGCACTAGGGATTCCCGGTTTGGATCCCAAGCTGGGTGGAGTTTCCATGTTCTCCCCGTGTCCGCGTGGGTTTCCTCCGGGTTCTCCGGTTTCCTCCCACAGTCCAAAAACATGGATCAAGTCAATTGAATTCTCCAAATTGCCCCATATAGAGTGTGTGTGTGTGAGTGAGTGTGTGCTCAGCAATAGATTGGCGCCCTGTTCTGGGTCTATCTGCCCAGCGCCCAAGACGTTCTCCCCTGGATGGGCATTGGGAACCCCACCGCGACCCTAATAGAGGATAAAGCAGAAGATAATGGATGGATTGTATACAGTATCAGTTTCACTTCCTGTAAAGCTGGACTTTGTAGTTCTACTCTTCCGGACTGTAGTCCATCTGTTTGTGTTCTACAGTACATACTGTGTACGTCCCCTTTACTCTGTTCTAATGGTCAGAACCCCAATAGTACCACCACAGAGCAGGGGTTATTAGATTGGTGCATTATTCCTATCCCAGCAGTGTCACTGAGGTGTTTAAATGAAACTCCAGCAGCACTGCTGCACTAACACCCCCTCACCACATCAGTGTCACTGCAGAACTGACAATAAACAATCCACCAGCCAAATGATACCTGTTCTGTGATGATCCTGACCAACAGAGACAGAGAACCAACAGAGGACTAACAACAACAAAGAACACAGATAAATGTTTAATCTCTATATTGTGCTTACAGTCTGCAGGATTCGATCCTGACTCAGGTTCAGCGCGTTGTGAAAGGTGAGGTGAGCCAGGCCATGAAGGAGCAGCAGGCGGCGGTCACCTCCAGCATCATGCAGGCCATGCGTTCGGCCACCAGCACGCCGGTGCCCACCTCTCACCTCGACTACCAGAGCCAGCAGACCAGCATCCTGCAACTGCTGCAGCAGGGCCAGCTCAATGAGGCTTTCCAACAGGCAAGTCATGAACCTACCAAACTCACTGTGTGTGTGTGTGTGTGTGTTACTAAAAATATTAACAGAATAGAAAGCGCAAACAAGACATAATCTACAGTTCCACCACACATATCCAAAACAGATCATGGGCTGAACACAGAACAGACCAGCTCACCATTTCTAGATGCCATATTGGAAATGTGATGCTAAATAATCAGCTGACAGAGGAACATCCATCCATCCATTATCTTCCACTTTATCCTCTATTAGGGTCGCGGGGGGGTTCCCCATGCCCCAGGACAGGGTGCCAATCCATCGCTGGGCACACACTCACTCACACACACACACACTCTATATGGGGCAATTTGGAGAACTCCAAATTGAAACCCACGCCGACACAGGGAAAATATGGAAACTCCACCCAGATGGGGATTCGAACCGGGAATCCCTAGTGCTGAAAGGAGAACATGCTAATCACTATACCACCGTGCCGCCCCACACTAACACTAAAATAGATTAATAAAATATAACAAATGATGAATCTCCACTACAGGATGCAGCATGCACACCTCATAAAGTAGGAACCAACACCCTCCTGTGAAACATGCAACAAACCCCTCACTGTGAAATATCTACTGGTAGAATGCCCTATATAAGTATATACAGCACCGACGCACCACTAGAATACCACAAACACTGAAGGAAGCATCCATCATCTTCAGCTTTATCCTCTATTAGGGTCTCGGGGGGGGGGGGGGGTTCCCCAAGCCCATCCAGGGGAGAACGTTGCAGGCGCTGGGCAGATACACCCAGGACAGGGCGCCAAGCTATCGCTGGGCACACACTCACTCACACAGACACACTCTATATGGGGCAATTTGTAGAATTCAGTTGACTTGATCCATGTTTTTGGACTGTGGGAGGAAACCGGAGAACCCGGAGGAAACCCACGCGGACACATGGAAACCTAACCTTTTTTAGCCCTGTACATATAACCTAAGAGTATCCAGTTAAACAGTATATACAGTCTATAGTTAAACAAACGAAAAAACAATAAAAATATTATTCTTTTTGTAGCAAAAGCAACAACATGCTGATTAATGCCAGCGCCAGTGACCAAAACAAACCTTTCTGTTAAGATGTTTTTAAAGAAAGAAACCTTGTGAGGACCGTGGCTCAGTGGGGGACCTCTCCTGGGGGGGAGGGCGTGCATCTATTCCTTCATTCACTATCTCCCGCTTTATCCTCTATTAGGGTCGCGGTGGGGTTCCCCATGCCCATCCAGGGGAGAACGTTTCGGGCGCTGGGCAGATACACCCAGGACAGGGTGCCAATCTATCACTGAGCACAAACTCACTCACACAGACACACTCTATATGGGGCAATTTGGAGAATTCAATTGACTTGATCCATGTTTTTGGACTGTGGGAGGAAACCGGAGAACCCGGAGGAAACCCACACAGACACGGGGAGAACATGGAAACTCCACCCAGATGGGGATTCGAACCGGGAATCCCTAGTGCTGAGAGGCGAATGTGCCAACCACTAAGCCACCGTGCCGGCATGCATCTAG
Organism: Corydoras maculifer; assembly: GCA_019802435.1. NCBI lineage: Eukaryota > Metazoa > Chordata > Actinopteri > Siluriformes > Callichthyidae > Corydoras > Corydoras maculifer. The sequence goes on along the minus strand of JAFMOD010000089.1, from coordinate 1,024,856 downwards.
ATTGTGTAATTATCAGATGTCCATTTCCAAATATTGAAAACAAACTATATCAGTTCAGAACTGCAACAGCACCAGTCCAACTGAACTCCAGGTTTTGTTGCGTACCGTATTTTCTGGACCATATGGTGCACTGTATTATAAGGCGCAGTCTGAATTACGGACTCTATTTCTGTATTTGCCCCACGTATAAGACGTACTGTACTATAAGGCGCAGTCTGAATTAGGGACTCTATGTCTGTATGGTAATTATTCTGTACGGCTCCATATTATAAGGCACTTGCTAAAACATACGATCTACAAGAAAAGTAAAGGATGCAAAACGCTGATTTATAGTTGAAGTTTATTCTACTACTTAATAAAACACATTATTTTAATCCCTCTTCTCCCACAAATCCATCAAAGTCCTCGTCTTCTGTGTCTGAATTAAAAAGCGGGTTCACTATCGAGCACTCCGGGTTCCCTCTCATCAATGTCTAAGTCCGTCACGTCTCCAGGCGGCTGTTCAGCGATGATGCCGGCTTTTGTGAAAGCTCGGACGACGGTTACAGCAGAAACCTCAGTCCAGACGTCCACAATCCATTCACAGACGCTGGTGTAACTCGCCCCGCCGCCGCCTCCCGAGTTTTAGTGAACGTGTCTATCATCCATCGCTCCCACGCCGCCCGTAACTTTACTTTAAACGCCCCGTTTAAACCAATGTCCAGCGGTCGGAGTTCTTTATTTAATCCTCCCGCAATGACGGCGAGCTCCCAATTCATTTTCTTTACTCGCTTTTCTGTGAGATGAGCGGCATGGAGTCACAGATCAGCAGGGCGGCGATGTGTGGAAAACACCACCCCGTCACATAACAATACTTTTATAGAATTTGTAACTCAGTCCACGTATAAGGCGCACCGGATTATTTTAGGCTTTTAGGTGTGACTTATAGTCCAGAAAATACGGTAATTGTGGTTGACGTGGTGATCTGGCAGTGATGTGGATGAACAGCTGACGATGCCTCAAAGAAAACAGACAAGAAAAGCAGTTGGCGTTAATAAAGTACAGCATTAAGTTACAGATTAATAACACATTGCAGCATGTGACTCCGACGTGAACGACTAGAGACAGAGAACATACAAAACTCCACGCCGAAAGCACCGTCCTCCCTGTCTGAGAGCTAACGCAGGGTCCTTTTTGCTGTAAGGTGAGGGAGCACGCTGTCAGAGCCCCGATGACTGATTGGAAATTGGGGAAATCGGCTCGCCGCTCCGTTGACGCTGCTTAAATCCATGTTCCAAATTGTTTCATTGATTCCACCAGGTTCTTAACCACCAGCGTGCTGTGGAATCCAGAAAAAAAATGAATGATTAAATACAAGACAATAAATCTGTGTACACTAGACTGCTTGTCTAGTTTAAAGGGTGCTGTTTTTCTGGCTCGCGGCTAAAGGGTAGACGTGAGCTACCATTACAAATGACATTAAAAATGTTTAATAATAAAAAAAAGATATTAAGAAATGGATGAATGTTGGTTTGAAACGTCCTGGCAATGTAATTGCTTAGGTTTGTGTAAATTTGTTCTATTGACAGAACCATATCTCAGGCTGATTGCAGCTGCACTGTGATGTAAAGGTGTGTGTGTGTAAGGGTTGAGGTAAATCTTCTGTTTTGCGTGTTGTTTTTCAGGCTTTATCTGCGTCCGATCTGAGTTTAGTGCTGTACGTGTGCGAGACCATCGACTCTCAGCAGGTGTTCAGTCAGAACCCGTGTCCTCTGCATCAGGCCGTTCTGCTGTCCCTAATCCAGCAGCTCTCCACCAACTTGGTCACACGTACCGAACTTAAGATCAGGTCAGTTCCTGTGAAGTGTTAGAACACGAAACGTCCCCTCACGGACCATTTAATCTGTTTCTACACTCATATTTACATTTTCAGTTCTACTCAAGTGATAAAGGGATCTGTTTTTCCTACAGTACTTACACATAGAGGAATCTGACCTCCACATCTGTCCCTTAACCCATCTGTGCAGTGAAATGGACACACACACACACACACTGAGTGACGTGAGCGCACATGTCCGGAGCGGTAGGCAGCCTCATATACGGGTACCAGGGAGCAATTGGGGTTAGGTGCCTTGCTCAAGGGCACTTCAGCCATAGTACTTGGTGGGAATTGAACTGAGGCCTTCAGGTATAGTGCAAACCGCTATACCACTGTGCCACCCCTTTGTATTTTAGGTCCAGTATTGACACCATGGTGTTAAACTGTCACTGCAGTGTGGAGAATCATCCACCACCCAAATACTACCAGCTCTGTGGTACACAGGGTATGAAACAGACACACTATAGGCCATAGTACTACAAAGTACATCTGTATTGGGGCAGTCATGGGCTTGTGGTTAAGAAACCTGTGTTGCAACCTGAAGGTCTGCGGTTTGATTCCCGATCCCAAGTGCTACAGCTGAGGTGCCCTTGAGCACGGCACCTGACCCCAATTGCTCCCCAGACGCCATATATGTACTGCCACGGGTGTGTGTATATTTTATTTATATATATATGTGTGTTATCCATTCATCCAGGGGAGAACGTTTTGGGCTCTGGGCAGGGCGCCAATCTATCACTGGGCACACAGACACACTCTATATAGGGCAATTTGGAGAACTCAATTGACCTTGATCCATGTTTTTGGACTGTGGGAGGAAACCGGAGAACCCGGAGGAAACCCACGTGGACATGGTGAGAACATGGAAACATTGGGATTCAAACTGGGAATTCATAGTGCTGAAAGGCGAAGGTGCTGACCACTAAGCCACTGTGCCACCTTTATTTATATATATATATATGTATATGTGTGTGTGTTTTACTGCACGGATGGTTTGAATGTGGAGGAGTGATTCCTCAGTGTGTAAGTAAAGCAGATAAAATAGGTCACTTTAACTTTAGGGCCATTGTATTCCTGATTTGCGTGAGTTCCTATAGTCTGAACGGGATCGTATACGTTTACTCGGGGTCAACCGTTTGAGTGCAGGGCAAAATATTAACTGTGCTGTTCGGGAGTTTAAGCACCGATGTCCTCACATCCACTCAGCTTCTCCATCATCTAATCCAGAAGTGGTCCGTAGTCCGGGCTCAGAGCACTCGGAACATGAAACACCTGGGATGCTCGAGGGAGACGTAACCTTTCAGTCTAATGACTGCGGCGACTGTCCGTACGATGAGCCGGAGTCTCCTCCATCTGTCCGTTTTCCTTCTGCAACGACCTTGAACGGAGCTCCTCGTCTGTTAAGCCGTGGAGAGTCGTATTGAACCGCGCTCATTAAAGTTGCTTTCAGGCAGCCCTATGTTGGGATATGGGTGCGGAGGGAGGAATGTGGGCTCTGCTGTAGCGTCAGCCTAATGTTCCACGCTCAGCCTGTCAAATCCCTTTACTGCGCCTAAAGAACTGCAGGTCTATAACGAGACCACCTCTGACTTGCCTTTATAGTTTATAGTTTCCCATATATATACATATATATTTATTATTATTTTTGTCCATCTGATCACATGTTCCCGTTTCTTTCATGCTCTTGGTGTCATTTAGAAAGCGGTGACTGTATGTGGAACAAAGATATCGCAACATGGACCCATTAGCTCTCTTATCTATTGCTTTATCGTCTATTAGGGTTGCGGGCGGGGGGGGGTTCCCCATGCCCATCCAAGGGAGAACGTTTCGGGCGCTGGGCAGATACACCCAGGACAGGGCGCCAATCTATCGCTGGGCACACACTCACTCACTCACACAGACACACTATATGGGGCAATTTGGAGACTTCAATTGACCTTGATCCATATTTTTGGACTGTGGGAGGAAACCGGAGAACCCAGAGGAAGCCCATGCAGACACGGGGAGAACATGGAAACTCCAGCCAGATGGGGATTCGAACCGGGAATCCCTAGTGCTGAAAGGAGAACATGCTAAACTCTAAGCCACCATGCCACCCTTGAGAATTATTCATTCATCCATTATGTTCCGCTTTTGTACTATATTAGGGTCGCGGGGGGGGGGTTCCTCATGCCCATCCAGGGGAGAACGTTTCGGGCGCTGGGCAGATACACCCAGGACAGGGGGCAATCTATCACTGGACACACACTCACTCACACAAACACATTTGGAGACTTCAATTGTCTTGATCCATGTTTTTGACTGTGGGAGGAAACCGGAGAACCCGGAGGAAACCCACGCAGACACGGGGAGAACATGGAAACTCCACCCAGATGAGGATTCGAACCGGGAATCCCTAGTGCTGAGAGGAGAACATGCTAAGCACTAAGCCACCGTGCCGCCTTAGAGCCCCCTATTTGTAATAACACCAAATAAGCTTACAAACAGCTATCTAAGAGCAGGGCGGGGTGTAGGATACTGTAAAAAGTACCTCACGGTGTCATTTACATTTACATTTGGTCATTTATTGGAGGCTTTTATCCAAAGTGAGTTACAAGGTGAACACAGGGTTAATCCTAACATCCCTGGAGCAATGAGGGTTAAGGGTCTTGCTCAAGGACCCACACTTGTAACTTCAGTGGACCTGGGATTTGAACCCCTAACCTTCAGATTGATAGCCCAACACCCTGACCACTGAAATACCACGCCCAAGTAATCTGAGGTGAGTTTCTGCACAGCAGGAAAGCCATCGGTGTTTGAGTCTGAAGATTAGAGCTTCAGATGCAGCAGTGAGGGTTTCTATTCACTGGAACAAGTTGTACAGCTGCGGAGTGAAGGGCAACAGCGCCATGGCCATCTGGAACCGCACAGAGCTGGGAATCATCAAGGACTTAGCTGAAATAGTCACACCTTTAGTTTTTAACAAGTGTCCATCAGGTAATTGCTCTGACCCCGGCGTGCTGCGGTGAGCGTCCGCCCGCCGAGCCGCTCCACTTCAATGGCAGATGGTGAATTCCTCTCGTTCAGACAGTTGGCATTTTACTAATCCTTTAGCAGATTCTATCAAACGCTGCCCGCCTGGGAAGAGGGGCGGAGTGGGGGTGGGACGCTTGTGCGGGGGGGGGGGGGGGGGACTTTGTCCCAGAAATAGCTTTTTATGAAGCAAACATTCTGTGTGAGTACAGCTGTAAAAGCAGTATGTGTGGAAAGTAATGGGGACGTATCAGAAATCACTGCTGCTCCTCTAATTCAATATTAATTGCTGGAGTGCTGTCTCACCGGCCTGGGCCTCTCCAAAGTAATGAGATTAGCCTTCAAAGCAAACTAATAATGATGGGAAAAGAGATTAAAGGCGCACGCTGAGAGGAAAAACAAGTCGCAATCCGCGCCGTGCAGTTTGCAAAACAGCCGAGCCGGCTTTCTTTCAACTCTCCCGTTCGGTTCTCCCATTTTGAACGATGTCCCTTGTGTCTGTGTTTCGCGTAGTTATCTAGAAGACGCCCTGATGAACCTGAATCACAGCGACCCGGTCACCCGCGACCACATGAGCGCCGTGCTGTCCCAGGTGCGCCAGAAGCTGCTCCAGTTCCTGCAGCAGGACCCCCAGAGTTCCTTGGGCAAGCGAGCCCGCCGCCTCCTGATGATGCTCCAGGGTCTGGTGAACCATTAACCATTAACCATTAACCTTCCCTCCCCTGGGAATGCCCTGCTCGGCATTCCCACCGCTCCCCGACGGCCTTCC
>JAFMOD010000089.1:963948-990564 GCA_019802435.1 Corydoras maculifer | reverse complement strand
CCACAAAGTATTGACTCAGGGGGGCTGAATAATTTTGCACATCGCACTTTTCAGTTTTTTATTTGTAAAAAAATTGTTGATTCATGTATAACTTTCATTCCACTTCACAATTGTATACCACTTTGTGTTGGTCTTTCACATTAAATTCCAGTGAAATATATTTATGTTTGTGGTTGTAATGTGACAAAATATGGAAAAGTTCAAGGGGTATGAATACTTTTGCAACCCACTGTATCTCACTGTGAGGCAGTGTAGTGGTTAGCATGTTTGCATCTCAGTGCTGGGGATCCAAGTTCGAATCCTCATCTGGGTCTTTTCCAGGTTTCTCCCACAGTCCAAAAACATGGATTTAAGGTAAATTGGCTGTTCTAAATTTCCCCTATATATTATGTGTAGGGCGGCACGGTGGTTTAGTGTTTAGCATGTTCTCCTCTCAGGGCTAGGGATTCCCGGTTCGAATCTCCATCTGGGTGGAGTTTCCATGTTTTCCCCGTGTCTGTGTGGGTTTCCTCCGGGTTCTCTGGTTTCCTCCCACAGTCCAAAAACATGGATCAAGTCAATTAAGTTCTCCAAATTGCCCCATATAGAGTGTGTCTGTGTGAGTGAGTGTGTGCCCAGCGGTAGATTGGCGCCCTGTCCTGGGTGTATCTGCCCAGCGCCCGAGACGTTCTCCCCTGGATGGGCATGGGGAACCCCCCCACGACCCTAATAGAGGATAAAGCGGAAGATAATGGATAGATAGTATGTATGTGTGAGTGAGTGCACCCCGCAATATTTAAGACATAAATACTACATAAAGAAATAAACTTATTTCATATAAATGATGTATCTTTGTTATAACTAATGTGTTGTGGGTATTTATTTATTGTATTGTATATTATTTTGCATTGATGTGTCTGAACTATGGTTTGTTCCACTGTGTATAAACTAACAGATGCAGCGAGAGTAACAGCAGACTTGACTTGTTTGTGAAATGTGGTGCATTGGCAACTCCTCATTGCTCTTTGGTTTGAAAGTGTGAATGAGTCTTTGTGTTTGTGTGTGTCTGTGTGTATGTGTGTTGCATTACTTTTGACTGGCACCCCGCCATTTTGCACCCAGCGTTCCTTGGGTAGACTCTGGATTCAGTATTTCAGATAAAGCCATTATTGAGGACATGCACCTGTTCTTTTTTTTGCCCTTTTCTAAACCATTTTTTTTTAGTTTGAGGTGAATTTCCGTAACTTTGTTAATAATAAAATCGTGGTAAACATGGTTAGGGTAAAATAATAGCTAAGGCAAGGTAATGGTTATGGTTATGAAATATAAGTGCTGATTAATAGGGGAGAGCTAGGTAATTGTGTCAGGTAAAAGGGTGCAGTGGGGTAAGGTAACGTTCATTCATTATATTCTGCTTTATCCTCTATTAGGGTTGTGGGGGGGGTTCCCCATGCCCATCCAGGGGAGAACGTTTTGGGCGCTGGGCAGATAGACCCAGGACAGGGCGCCAATCTATCGCTGGGCACACACTCATTCACACAAACACACTCTATATGGGGCAATTTGGAGAACTCAATTGACTTGATCCATGTTTTTGGACTGTGGGAGGAAACCGGAGAACCCGGAGGAAACCCACGCGGACACGGGGAGAACATGGAAACTCCAACCAGATGGGGATTTGAACCGGGAATTCCTAATGCTGAGAGGAGAACATGCTAAACCACTAAGCCAGGTAAGGTACCAGGGTAAAGTAATTGTTTGGTTAAAGTTATAGGGTAACAGGTTTAGGTAATTAGTTAGGGTTAGGTTATATATAGAGAATTGGTGTCCTGTCCTGGGTGTATCTGCCCAGAGTTCTTGACTGAACATGCTACCCAACATCCTATTCCTTCCCGGCTTGATTATTGTAATGCGTTACTTGCCGGTATCCCAGCTTCCACAGTCAGACCTCTTCAACTAATTCAGATCTCTGCAGCCCGACTTGTGTTTAACCCCCAAGAGAACTCATGTCACTCCATTACTCATTACTCATGTTCCCTCCATTGGCTCCCTGTAGCTGCTGCATTCAGTACAAGTCACTGACTCTGGCCTACAGAACCATTTCTGGATCTTCCCTCCTACCTTTACTCCATTTTTTTAAAATACACTCCAACTCGTTCACTTCGCTCCAGTGATGATCGCCGCCTGGTAATCCACCTCAGCGAGGAGCTCATTCTCACTCCGTGGCGTTCTGCAAAATGGTGGAACGTTCTTCCCAACTCTGTCCGTAAGGCAGAATCACTAAGCAGTTTTAAGAAACTACTAAAGACGCATCTCTTTAACAAATACCTGTTATAAGGGAAAAAATATAAAGGGGGGGGGGGCAGCATCAAATAACAATCAGGTTTGATGATTTTACAGTGTGGTTGGTTTTCTGCATAACTTCTGACCTGTAATGTTCTCATTTGTAAGTCGCTTTGGATAAAAGCGTCTGCTAAATGTAAATGTAGAGAAAGGGAAAGGTTGGGAAAAGTCTATAGTTGGAGTAAGGTAAGGGTACAAATGAGAAGTTATGAAGAAAACCAACTATACTGTAAAATCATCAAACCTGATTATTTGATGCTGTTGGGGGTTCAAATCCCAGGTCCACTGAAGTTACCCATGTGGGTCCTTGAGCAAAACCCTCAACCTTCATTGCTCCAGGGATGTTGTAATTAACCCTGTGCTCACCTTGTAAGACGCTTTGGATAAAAGCGTCCAATAAATGACCAAATGTAAATGTAAAGGGTAGTATTATAAATTATGATATTGGTATGTTTTAATAAAATGAGTGTTTGTGTTACTTTCTTACAATAGATGAATGATAATGTGATGATTGTCCTTTTTTCCTTTTAAATCATGTTTTTTCATGATAACTGTCTATAACCATTTCCCCAAAACATACATAGGTGTGAAAATCAACCCCCCAAAAAGAAACAATACATTTCTGGCTGATATAAGGAAACATGAATGTATGAGCTTTACCTTTTATTGCTTTCTTCCTAATCCAACAACACAACTACCCCCCTCTCACATCCAGAGACACAAGCTCGGCTCTTCTGTCTTATTGTTTCATTTCAGGATATAGTGCGATACTCTGCGTATTGTTTTCCAATTGAACACAGCCAGAACCCAAAGTTCCTGTTCTGCCCGTTTATGTCTTGTATATTCCACATCGGCGGCACGGTGGCTTAGTGGTTAGCACGTTCTCCTCTCAGCGCTAGGGATTCCCGGTTCGAATCCCTATCTGGGTGGAGTTTCCATGTTCTCCCCGTGTCTGCGTGGGTTTCCTCCGGGTTCTCCGGTTTCCTCCCACAGTCCAAAAACATGAATCAAGTTAATTGAATTCTCAAAATTGCCCCGTTTATAGTGTGACTGTGTGAGTGAGTGTGTGCCCAGCGATGGATTGGCGCCCTGTCCTGGGTCTGTCTGCCCAGCGCCCGAGACGTTCTCCCCTGGATGGGCATGGGGAACCCCACCGCGACCCTAATAGAGGATAAGCGGAAGATAATGAATGAATGTGAATGAATATTCCACATCATCCCCAACAGACAGTAAGATTCCAAAAATAAAACAAGTGCAAAGTTCAATCAAATTTTCACACACGTCCATTTCTGCAGTGATGGTGCCCAGTCCCTGTGCTGCTGCTACCAGAAGATGTGGCTCCATCTACAGGGGATTTGCCCAGTGCTTACTGGCCTTGGGGGACAGTCTGTCAGCCAACAGTCAGAGAGACGAGGACACACAAGAACTCGACTCCATCTGCAGGTCTGTATATTTTTGACAAGAATAAAATAGATGGAAGGTACATACATCAAAAGCTTATTGGAAACATAATTCTTTATAAATGCCAATATTAATTTTAACGATATTTATGCAACAGGTTTGTTCTCTATTATTGGGCGGCACGGTGGTTGGCATGTTCTCCTCTCAGCACTAGGAATTCCCGGTTCGAATCCCCATCTGGGTGGAGTTTCCATGTTATCCCCGTGTCCGCGTGGGTTTCCTCCGGGTTCTCCGGTTTTCTCCCACAGTCCAAAAACATGGATCAACGTCAATTGAATTCTCCAAATTGCCCCATATAGAGTGTGTCTGTGTGAGTGAGTGTGTGCCCAGCGATAGATTGGCGCCCTGTCCTGGGTCTATCTGCCCAGCGCCCGAGACGTTCTCCCCTGGATGGGCATGGGGAACCCCACCGCGACCCTAATTGAGGATGAAGCTGGAGATAATGAATGAATTAATATATATATAGCATAGCATGTTCTCCTCTCAGCACTAGGGATTCCCGGTTCGAATCCCTATCTGGGAGTTTCCATGTTCTCCCCGTGTCTGTGTGGGTTTCCTCCGGGTTCTCAGGTTTCCTCCCACAGTCCAAAAATATGGATCAAGTTAATGGAATTCTCTAAATTGCCCCATATAGAGTGTTTTTGTGTGTTCCTGTCTGGATGGGCATGGAGAACCCCCCCCCCCCTTCCCCGCAACCCTAATAGAGGATAAAGTGGAAGACAATGGATGGATGGATATTCTGGATTGTAAGACTGTCATTTGTTTTTGTCGCAGGTCATGGGATGATTTTCATGACTGCGCCAACATGGCGATGGCCGGTTGTCCCGAGGAGGCTGCCGCCGTGTGGGAGTCCCTACGACAAGAGTCCAAAAAGATGCAGTTTTCAGGTAACCTGTATGACATGTGCTCCAGACGCAGCCAATCAGCAGCCACCACAGGAGCACAGAATGCTGATGAAATCAATCAGGAGTCTTTAAAAGGACACGGCACCCATTTAAACCTCGGAAAAGGCATCATTTTTTCTCCGCTCTTGTGTTTACTTCTTCTCTATCTGTGGATCTAAGGCCGATCTCTCCGCTCAGAGATTTACCTGGGGTCTGACTGTCAAGAAACCAACGGATGGACGTTTCACCGTGACCTTTCTCTGAAGACTGCCCCCCCCCCCCGTACAAAATTACACCTATTATTCCCTGTAAATTGCGACAAGCTTTTAAAAGCATCCGAGACGCAGCCAGACACGATCCCACGTTCGGAGAGACAAGCAAATATGAATATTCTTTACAAGTGCTGTTCAAGTGCTCCTTCCAGTGTGTGAATATTTACAGCATCGCCGCTGAGAATAAATCAGTTCAAACACCTTAAACATCCCTAGAACAAACAAAACGGATAAAAATATCGAACACTGTCTGGGAAATTTTGCAGCAGCTGGTGATCTCAATATGTCAGACATTATTCACTATTTTGGGTTTTTTTTGTGCTTTTGTCATGTAGAAATCGAAAAGGTAATGATACTATGAAATGAATCCTAATTTCGGGTGGCACAGTGGCTTAGTGGTTAGTCCATTATCTTCCGCTTTATCCTTTATTCGGGTCGCGAGGAGGGGGGGGGGGGTTCCCCATGCTCATCCAGGGGAGAAAGTTTCAGGCACTGGGCAGATACACCCAGGACAGGGCGCCAATCCATCGCTGGGCACACACTCACTCAAACAGGCACCCTCTATAGGGGGCAATTTGGAGAATTCAATTGACTTGATCCATGTTTTTGGACTGTGGAAGGAAACCGGAGAACCCGGAGGAAACCCACGTGGACTCGGGGAGAACATGGAAACTGCACCCAGAGTGGGATACAAACCAGGAATCCCTAGTGCTGAGAGGAGAACATGCTAACCACTAAGCCACTGTGCCGCGGATCAAGGTCAATTCAATTCTCCAAATTGCCCCATATAGAGTGTGTCTGTGTGAGTGAGCGTGTGTCCAGCGATAGATTGGCGTCCTGTCCTGGGTGTATCTGCCCAGCGCCTGAAACATTCTCTCCTGGATGGGCATGGGGTACCCCCCACCTCCCCACCCCGCGACCCTAATAGAGGATAAAGCGGAAGATAATGGATGGATGATTTGATAGAATCCTATTTTCTAAGTTAATAATCATTCCATTATATCTAAGGTTGAAGTAAATTTACCACATTCTTTAACTTGCATTTAATTCCACGCTTCTACTAACTGTAAGCTCTAAGCTATGATCTTATTTACAGTCTTACTTACCGTTTGCAGTTTGATTTAGTCAGATTTACAATAAAGTTGCACTCTTGATTTTTTTTAAAAATAGTATTTAAAAAATAGTACGTAGAGGGGTTCGTTATTATGAATAAATCACGGGAAGGAGGTGTTGTTAGACCCGCCGCATAGAGAAGCTCTGTTATACTTCTTTAGTGTGATTTATTCACAATAAAACACAACCTCAAACAAACACCCCATAATAAAAAACAAGGTTTATTTCATAAATAAATAAATTGGTTTATTCAAATCTAAATTAATAATAAACTGGTCCTCCGCAACATAATCTAGTCCGGTTTGTAAAGTGAACATTGGTTGCTAAGTAACGGATACGATTGTGATGCAGTCAGATGTGTGCGTTATTGTCAATAATGTGACAGTTGGACAAATGGCTCGGCCAATCAGAATTAAGGACGAGAACTATTCATTTTATAAGACTAGTTTTGATAGTTTGGCATGTTCAACACATTTGTTAGAAACATGGGAATTCAATCGTCAGTAGAAATATATATTCGTCAGTTTATTTACCGTATTTTCCGGACCATAAGGCGCACCGTATTATAAGGCGCAGTCTGAATTACGGACTCTATTTCTGTATTTGCCCCACGTATAAGACGTACTGTACTATAAGGCGCAGTCTGAATTAGGGACTCTATTTCTGTATGGTAATTATTCTGTACGGCAGCGTATTATAAGGCACTTGCTAAAACATACGATCTACAAGAAAAGTAAAGGATGCAAAACGCTGATTTATAGTTGAAGTTTATTCTACTACTTAATAAAACACACATTATTTTAATCCCTCTTCTCCCACAAATCCATCAAAGTCCTCGTCTTCTGTGTCTGAATTAAAAAGCTGGTTCACTATCGAGCACTCCGGGTTCCCTCTCATCAATGTCTAAGTCCGTCACGTCTCCAGACGGCTGTTCAGAAACGATGCCGGCTTTTGTGAAAGCTCGGACGACGGTTACAGCAGAAACCTCAGCCCAGACGTCCACAATCCATTCACAGACGCTGGTGTAACTCGCCCCGCCGCCGCCTCCCGAGTTTTAGTGAACGTGTCTATCATCCATCGCTCCCACGCCGCCCGCGACTTGACTTTAAATGCCCCGTTTACACCAATGTCCAGCGGTCGGAGTTCTTTATTTAATCCTCCCGCAATGACGGCGAGCTCCCAATTCATTTTCTTTACTCGCTTTTCTGTGAGATGAGCGGCATGGAGTCACAGATCAGCAGGGCGGCGATGTGTGGAAAACACCACCCCGTCACATAACAATACTTTTATAGAATTTGTAACTCAGTCCACGTATAAGGGGCACCGGATTATAAGGCGCACGTCCAATTTCTGTGAAAATTTTAGGCTTTTAGGTGCTCCTTATATTCCGGAAAATACGGCTATAAGCCCAGGTTCCTTTTCCAGCAAAATGAAATGTGCAATAAACATAAGCAATAAGCTCAACGACAAACAGTTTAATTTGCGTGCAAGCCGACTTTTACATGAGCGCAACATATAATTCATGTAATTATTAATATTGTTTTTAATTTTTTTTTAAAGTGCACAATTACCCTCATGTTCCTGTCTTTACTGATTTACCGCAAATGTTTTATTAATGTACAATCGCAATTTACAAAAATGTTAAATAATTTGTAAAATGCAATAATAATATAATTCCACCTAAGATTTAGAATTTCTCTCAGTGCTGGGGATCCAGGTTTGAATTCTGATCTGGGTGGAGTTTCCATGTCCTCCCTGTGTCCATGTGGGTTCCCTCCATGTTCTCCAGATTCCTCCCACAGTCCAAAAACATGGATTCAAGGTAAATTGGCTATTCTAAATTGCACCTATATAGTGTGTGTTTGTGTGAGTGCCTCCAGTGATGGATTGGCGCCCCGTCCTGGGTGTACGTGCCCAGCGCCCAAAACGATCTCTATTGGAAGGGCAACCCCCACACGACCCTATTAGAGGATTAAGCAGCAGATAAGAGATGAGATTCCTTTTTCTAATTGCATTTTACAAAATATTATTATAATACATTTTTGGTTTTATTAAAATGGTATATGTCAGAATGACTGGCACTCTGAAGATGAGGAAATATTTTTAAATAATTTGGATTAAATATATTGGTCTGTTGCGGTGGCAAGGTGGCTTAGTGGTTGGCATGTTCTCCTCTCAGCACTAGGGGTTCCCGGTTCGAATCCCCATCTGGGTGGAGTTTCCATGTTCTCCCCGTGTCTGTGTGGGTTTCCTCCGTGTTCTCCGGTTTCCTCCCACAGTCCAAAAACGTTGATCAAGGTCAATTGTATTCTCCAAATTGCCCCATATAGAGTGTGTCTGTGTGAGTGAGTGTGTGTCCAGCAGTAGAATTGTGTCCTGTCCTGGGTGTATCTGCCCAGCGCCCGAAACATTCTCCCCTGGATGGGCATGGGTACCCCCCCCCTCCGCGACCCTAATAGAGGATAAAGCGGAAGATAATGTATGAATGAAAATAAACTGACAACAAGGATGACGGCACGTTGGCTTAGTGGTTTAGCATGTTCTCCTCTCAGCACTAGGGATTCCCGGTTCGAATCCCCTATCTGGGTGGAGTTTCCATGTTCTCCCCGTGTCCGCGTGGGTTTCCTCCGGGTTCTCCGGTTTCTTCCCACAGTCCAAAACACATGGATCAAGTCAATTAAGTTCTCCAAATTGCCCCATATAGAGTGTGTCTGTGTGAGTGAGTGTGTTTCCAGTGATAGATTGGCGCCCTGTCCTGGGTCTATCTGCCCAGCGCCCGAAACGTTCTCCCCTGGATGGGCATGGAGCTCTCTGGAGAATCTTTGTCATGGTTCCAGGATTAATGTGATTTTGATGAATAACAATAACACACAGGTTACTTCATCATTTAGTTTAAATAAAATAAACTGAAATAAAAGAAACTCATCATCAGAACATCTTCGGGGTGCCTGTATTTCTGGACCTGATGGTAACGAGAACATGACTCCATTATGAACATGTCAGAACAGCCTGGAACTGAACAGTAATGTCTTTATATCACACATTCTGAATTTATTCTTATTTTCTCAACCATGTTGTATATGTTGCGTATGAGACATCAGTAAAAGCTTTTGTAACTGCTTTTTCAGGCTTTTCAGACACCGCTGTGATGGTTTTCATTTGGTTGTTAATATATCTGTATATAAATGTGTGAATAAACACATTGGATGATTTACGTACAATATTCGCTATATTAAATCAAAATAAAATAATCCATCAAAATGTTTTATACTGTTTATTAGATATTCCGGATCCAGGTCTGATTCTGATCTGAGTGCAGTTTTCATGTTCTCCCCGTGTCTGTGTGGGTTTCCTCCAACATCCCAAAAAACCTGGATTTAGGGTGAATTGGCTGCTCTAAATTGCCCCTATATAGCGTGTGTTGGGCGGCACGATGGCTTAGTGGTTGGCATGTTCTCTCAGCACTAGGGATTCCGGGTTTGATTTCCAATCTGGGTGGAGTTTCCATGTTCTCCCCGTGTCTGTGTGGGTTTCCTCCGGGTTCTCCGGTTTCCTCCCACAGTCCAAAAACATGGATCAAGGTCAACTGAATTCTCCAAATTGCCTCATATAGAGTGTGTCTGTGTGAGTGAGTGTGTGCCCAGCGTTGGATTGGGGCCCTGTCCTGGGTCTATCTACCACCCCCCATCTCCCCCCCCCCCATCCAGATAATGGATGGATGATGCGTGTTTTGTCTGAGTGTGTGCTCAGGATGCATCTACCCAGAGCCCAAATCGGCTTCCCCTGGATGTGCATGGGGAACCCCCCCCTCCTTCCCACAACCACCCCACTATAGGGTTAAGCAGAAGACAATGGGACGAGGTGAGAACCGATACAATAAAGAAGTGGAGAAACATGGAGGCTGAAGAGTGTAATCAACTCGTTTGCTTGTTTTTCAGAGCGTGGGAATGCAGATCAATAGCTTGTTGCCCTGTAGAGCCGACACGAGCTCAGGTAATGTGTAAATGAAGGTTAATGCATAATAAATCACAATCTGCATTCTTTACAGCAAATCCACGCTGCCTGTTCTGCTTTTTCTGCCCTCAGGTCGTTTCCTTTCCTGTCCTTATACATAATTTCATGCTTATGACTTTAAGCTGAGTGGAACGTTCCAGCGCATCCTGTTTTGTTCCACAAAGCAGATTTTTATTTGCATTTTAATGGTGCGCTTCTTTAAGTGATGTCCTAAATGACAGATTGCTGAACAGATATTAATCTCGGGCTGCGTTTTATGTTTTAATCGGGGTATTGATTCCATCCATCCATCCATTATCTTCAGCTTTATCCTATATTAGGGTCGTGAGGGGGGGTTCCCCATCCCCATCCAGGGGAGAACGTTTTGGGTGCTGGGCATATACACTCACACATACACAGTATATGGGGCAATTTGGAGAACTCTGTTGACTTGATCCATGTTTTTGGACTGTGGGAGGAAACCAGAGAACCCGGAGGAAACCCACACAGACACGGGGAGAACATGGAAACTCCACCCAGATGGGCATTCAAACCAGGAATCCCCAGCGCTGAGAGGAGAACATGCTAATCACTAAACCACCGTGCCGCCCCCAATGTAAATGATAGTAAATAAGTCTAAAGCGGCACGGCTAGTTGGGTTTCCATGTTCTCCCCGTGTCCGCGTGGGTTTCCTCCGGGTTCTCCGGTTTCCTCCCACAGTCCAAAAACATGGATGAAGGTCAATTGAGTTCTCCAAATTGCCCCATATAGAGTGTGTCTTTGTTAGTGTGTGAGTGTGTGCCCAGTGATAGATTGGCACCCTGGGTCCTTGGTGTATCTGCCCAGCGCCCGAAACATTCTCCCCTGCAACCCTAGTAGAGGATAAAGTGAAATATAATGGAAAGCAGGGTGACTTATTGTTCTCCTCTTCAAATCCTGATCTGGGTGGAGTTTCCATGTTCTCCCCCTGTCTGCATGGGTTTCCTCGGGGTTCTCCGGTTTCCTCCTACAGTCCCAAAACAAGGATGGCTGCATTACAATGCCCCTATATAGTCTGTGTGGGGGTGGGTGGGGATTGGCGTTCTGTCCTGGGTGTATCTGCCAAGCGCCCGAAAGGTTCTCCTCTGGATGGGCATGGGGAACCCCCCCCCCCCCACGACTCTAGAGGAGGATTAAGTGGTCACCGTAATGAGATTAGATGAGATGATGATGTATGAGATTACACAGGGCTGAAGACGGAGCTCGGTGCAAATGCTTTGAGATCTTGCGTTCCTCTCGGTGATGTTCCTTCTGAACGCCACTCATCACCTCGGCGTCTTGTAGTCGTAAATATTTCATGCTTCCCAGCTGCTTCATAAACATCCTCCAGTGATGCGTCCTCATCCTCCTGCCTGGAAGACATAAACATACAAACAGCACAGCTCTGAATCCTTCCAATCAGATGCTTCATTCAGTCCTGAAGCTTAAAGAGAACACGGTCAGCATCACATGCGTCTCAGACAATGTGCTTCCAGCCTGGAAGCAGTTCTCCGGGGTACTGGTTCCTGATTGGACAGTTGGGTAAGTGTGATCTGGAAGTACTTGCCTAGACCTTACCTTACTGATTACCACTTCTTCTCTCGTCCAACATCCATCCATCCATTATCTTCCGCTTTATCCTCTATTAGGGTCGCGGGGGGGGTTCCCCATGCCCATCCAGGGGAGAATGTTTCGGGCGCTGGGCAGATAGACCCAGGACAGGGCGCCAATCTATCGCTGGACACTCACACACACAGACACACTCTATATGGGGCAATTTGGAGAACTCAATTGACTTGTTCCATGTTTTTGGACCCATTCATTATCTTCCGCTTTATCCTCTATTAGGGTCGTGGGGGGGTTCCCCATGCCCATCCAGGGGAGAACGTTTCAACCGCTGGGCAGACACACCCAGGACAGGGTGCCAATCTATCGCTGGACACACACTCACTCACAAAGACACACTCTATATGGGGCAATTTGGAGAACTCAATTGACTTGTTCCATGTTTTTGGACTGTGGGAGGAAACCGGAGAACCCGGAGGAAACCCACGCGGACACGGGGAGAACATGGGAACTCCACCCAGATGGGAATTCGAACCGGGAATCCCTAGTGCTGAGAGGAGAACATGCTAAACCACTAAGCCACCGTGCCGCCCTTCCTCCAACATGTCTGCCTGAAAAACGCAGTCAAAAGACAGGCTCCTGTGAAAATAAGACTGATTTATTATGGGATGTCAGTCTGTAGGTTCTGCATTTATTTAATACTTTTGTTCATATGTCTTTACATACTTATTGCAGTCAGTGTGTGTGTGTGTGTGTGAAGTTTGCATGTTCTCTCGGTGTCTGTGTTTTCTTTTTCTCCACAGACTACAATTTCCCGTCACGTTGAAAACATCAGAGGGGATGCTGAAGCCTATCCCGGTGTTTATAGGGTGAAAGTAAACAAAAGACCCGGGGGTTGATACAGTGTGTGCAAACATGTAAATGTATTTGTTTGCTCTGCAATCAGCTAGTGACCTGTCTCCATGCCTTTTTTCCCTATGAGTTCAGCGATAAGCTGCTCTGTGTGTGTGTGTGTGTGTGTGTGTGTGAGTTTGCATGTTCTCTCTGTGCATGTTTTTTTCTCCACAGACTCCAGGTTCCTGTCACAGTGAAAACATGCAAGTAGCTTCATTTATTAATTTTTTAATCTGTTTTTTATTTTCATCTGCTGATTCTGATCCCAGGGGATTGCTGAAGCCTATCCCGGTGTTTAAATTAATAACCAAAAGACCGGTCCATTGCGGTGCTGTTAGGTGAGCTGGTGATGCAGTATGTGCAAACGTGTGTTGTATTTATTTGCCCTGCAATCCACTAGTGACCTGCTTCCATGCCTTTTGCCCTATGCGCTCAGCGATAAGCTCCTCTGTGTGTGTGTGTGTGTGTGTGTGTGTGTGTGTGTGTGTTGAGTTTGCATGTTCTCTCTGTGTGTATGTTTTCTTTACAGACTCCAGTTTTCTGTCACAGTGAAAACATGCAAGAAGCTTAATTATTCATTCATTCATTATCTTCCACTTTATCCTCTATTAGGGTCGCGGTGGGGTTCCCCATGTCCATCCAGGGGAGAACGTCTCGGGCGCTGGGCAGATACACCCAGGACAGGACGCCAATCTATCGCTGGGTACACACTCACTCACACAGACACACACTATATGGGGCAATTTGGAGAATTCAATTAACTTCATCCATGTTTTTGGACTGTGGGAGGAAACCGGAGAACCCGGAGGAAACCCACGCAGACACGGGGAGAACATGGAAACTCCACCCAGATGGGGATTCGATCCGGGAATCCCTAGCGCTGAGAGGCGAATGTGCTAATCACTAAGCCACCGTGCCGCCCTCGAAGCTTAATTAATTAATTTTTTAGTCTGCTGATTCTCATCAAAGTCCCATGGGATTGCTAAAGCCTATCCCGGTGTTTAAAAACAAAACAAAAAAAAAAAGACCGGTCCATTGCCGTGTTGTTAGGTGAGCTGGTGATGCAGTGTGTGCAAACGTGTGTAATGTATGTATTTGCCCTGCAATCCACTAGTGACCTATCTCCATGCCTTTTTGCCCTATGAGCTCAGCGATAAGCTCCCGCACCCTGTGACCCTAATCAGGATAAGAGGTTTAGGATGATGAATGCAGTAGATATTTTCTCAAATCCATTCGTGGATTCATGTAACTCTACACAGACTTACTATATAGCAAATTTTTGGAAAGAAACCAGGTTCCGATTTTTTTTTTCTCTGTAAAACATGAAATGTGTGGCACGGTGGCTTAGTGGTTAGCATGTTCTCCTCTCAGCGCTAGGGATTCCCGGTTCGAATCCCCATCTGGGTGGAGTTTCCATGTTCGCCCCGTGTCCATGTGGATTTCCTCCGGGTTCTCTGGTTTCCTCCCACAGTCCAAAAACATGGATCAAGTCTATTGAGTTCTCCAAATTGCCCCATATAGAATGTGTCTGTGTGAGTGAGTGTGTTCCCAGTGATGGATCGACGCCCTGTCCTGGGTGTATCTGCCCAGCGCCCGAAACTTTCTCCCCTGGATGGGCATGGGGAACCCCCCGCGACCCTATAGAGGATAAAGTGGAAGATAATGGATGGATGGAAATAAGATAATTAGGGCTTTTGCTGAATATTAACACACAATATTGAATTAGTTTGTGAAAATCAAGGTAAAAAACAGTCAATGTTCCTTTAAAATACATTCATTCATTAGTTCATTATCCTCTGCTAAATCTTCTAGGGGGGATTACAGGGGGGGGGGTTCATCTACGGGAGAACTTGCGCTGGGTAGATATCAGAATACTTTATTAATCCATTTATTATTTTTTTCTAATTCCGTACATTGAGAAAGTGATTTCAGCACCTGCCCCACTGTTGGACGTTCTATATTTTTCTATTTACAAGATGTTTCGCGGGCGGGGGTTTAGTGGTTAGCATGTTCTCCTCTCAGCACTAGGGATTCCCGGTTCGAATCCCCATCTGGGTGGAGTTTCCATGTTCTCCCCGTGTCTGCGTGGGTTTCCTCCGGGTTCTCCGGTTTCCTCCCACAGTCCAAAAACATGGATCAGGTCAATTGAGTTCTCCAAATTGCCCCATATAGAGTGTGTTTTAGTGAGTGATTGTGTGTCCAGCGATGGATTGGCGCCCTGTCCTGGGTCTATCTGCCCAGCGCCTGAGACTTTCTCCCCTGGATGGGCATGGGGAACCCCACCGCGA
This sequence comes from Corydoras maculifer, assembly GCA_019802435.1. NCBI lineage: Eukaryota > Metazoa > Chordata > Actinopteri > Siluriformes > Callichthyidae > Corydoras > Corydoras maculifer. The sequence continues at coordinate 975,753 of JAFMOD010000089.1, read as the reverse complement.
CCCTAATAGAGGATAAAGCGGGAGATAATGAATGAATGAAGATGTTTCGTGTGAAGGAGGCATATACTAATCAGTTTTTTGGTCATGTTAGATATTGCTGTATTTTCTGGAAATAAACCCAGGATACATCATTTTGGGCACAAAAGCAGTTTAATAGACGTAATAAATGATATGATATCCAGTGACTTAGTGGTTTAGCATGTTCTCCTCTCAGCACTAGGGATTCCCGGTTCTCCATGTTCTCCCCGGTTTCCTCCGGGTTCTCCAGTTTCCTCCCACAGTCCAAAAACATGGATCAAATCAACTGAGTTCTTCAAATTGCCCCATATAGAGTGTGTGCCCAGAGATAGATCGGTGCCCTGTCCTGGGTGTATCTGCCCAGCGCCCGAAATGTTCTCCCCTAGATGGGCATGGGGAACCCCACCGCGACTCTAATAGAGGATCAAGTGGAAGATAATAAATGAATGAATGATATCCGGTGGCTTAATGTTTAGCATGTTCTCCTCTCAGCACTAGTGATTCCCGGTTCGAATCCCCATCTGGGTGGAGTTTCCATGTTCTCTCCGTGTCCACGTGGGTTTCCTCCGGGTTCTTTAGTTTCCTCCCACAGTTAAGTTCAAGTTATTGATTTATATAGTGCTTTATACAACAGCACGTCTTCACAAAGCAGCTTTACAGAATGAAAAGCCTTTAACCCCCCAAAGAGCAAACCGAAGCGACAGTGGCAAGAAAAAACTCCCTGTTATGTTGTTATTTAAAGAAGAAACCTTGTGAGGACCGAGACTCAGTGGGGGGGCTCATCCTCCTTGAGCGGACGGGCAACAACAACAGTGTAGGACACTAATGTACAGATTGTGTGATGATCATGTGACCCGTATTTAACAATTGAAAAAACTATGTGAGTCCATTAAGGGCGTCCTGCAGGACCGCCAGTCTAATTAATATCCAGGTTCCATCCAGTATTCATCAGCAGAGCCATGGATGAAGGTCTAAAGTCCCAAAACATGGTTTAAGGTTAATTGAATTCTCCAAATTGCCCCATATAGAGTGTGTCTGTTTGAGGGAGTGTGTGCCCAGTGATTGATTGGCGCCCTGTCCTGGGTGTATCTGCCCAGCGCCCGAGACGTTCTCCCCTAGATGGGCATGGGGAACCCCCCCCCCCCCCCGCGACCCTAATAGAGGATAAAGCAGAAGATAATGGATGGATGGATATCCATCACATTACACCTTTGTTTTTAGTTGAATGCCAAAGCAGCATCACAGTAAGTCTAATGGTCATGGTGATGGATCTGGGATGGCTGACATGTCTGATTACGTTTTTTCTGTTCTCTTATTCTTCCTCCACCTTTCTCGTCCTCTTCTCCCCGCAGCATCTGGCAGCTGTCACTATCTGGCAGAACTTTCCTTTCTTCAAAGCAGGTACTGTTTTACGATCGAGGTGTGCTGAGCACACCGACCTTCTCTTCAGGGTTTTATCACTGAACGGTAAACACTGCCGTATTTTTAATATCGACTGTTTTGAATGATATCCAGCCAACACCCATCCTTTCCCCCAATGGCATCACGGTTTCTATTTGCATATCAGCCTGCGTCACGGGACGTCTTCATATCTCTAACATGTCGAGCTAAACTTGGAAAAAAACGAGCTCCTGATCTTGACTGGGTTTGATTAATCCAATGTGTTGCTCCCCGCACACCCGTCTTGTTCCATCAAGCCTCCACAGCTGATTTAGAACCCTTGGGTTCAACCGGCACAAGCAAGTCCATGTTACTTAAATATTTAGCCTTCTCAAGGGCCTCCAGGAGCTGCTCACAGACAGTACAGGGTCTTGACACTGACCTAAAAAAACAATCTCTGGATCTCTGGATCTGCGCCTTTATACCCTTCAAACTCTCCTTTCTAAAGGTCTGTCACATCCACGTGATTATTAAAACTACCCCATCGTGGTCCCAATTCACTCTTAATAACCTTCTTAATGCTGACCATAATGTAAGACGTCTTTCAGGGGCAGTCATAAGCTTGTGGGTAAGAAATCTGCCTTGTGACATGAAGGTCCCCAGTTCAGTTCCCGCTCCCACCACTTACGATGGCTGAAGTGCCCTTGGGCGAAGCACCTAACCCAAAATTCTTCCTGGGGGTGGGTCCCCATGCGTATCCAAGGAAACTCCACCCGGATTGGGATTTGAACCTGAATTTAATCGGAATACTTCCCAGAATTAAAAAATACAGGTTCATTTGCTTGCTGTTGTGATCTTCATTAAAAAATTAACACTTTATACTCTGTTAGGGTTGCGAGGGGGGAGGGGGTTCCCCATGCCCATCTGGGCACGTGTGTTCACTTCACTCAGTGTGTATATATATGTGTGCGTTAAATGCAGAGGACACATTTCTCTGTATGTAAGCACAAATGTAAAATGTTGCTGGGGGAAGGTGGGGGTGGGCAAATTAAACCAAATGGCAATAGGTCGATATTTAATAATTTTTCATTCATTCATTATCTTCCGCTTTATCCTCCATTAGGGTCGTGGTGGGGTTCCCCATGCCCATCCAGGGGAGAACGTCTCGGACGCTGGGCAAATAGACCCAGGACAGGACACCAATCTATCACTGGGCATACACTCACTCACACAGACACACTCTATATGGGGCAATTTGGAGAACTCAATTGACTTGATCCATGTTTTTGGACTGTGGAAGGAAACTGGAGAACCCAGAGGAAACCCACAAAACATGGGGAGAACATTCTAAGCCCCCACAATATATTTAATTTTTCATTCATTCATTCATTATCTCCTGCTTTATCCTCTATTAGGGTCGCGGGGGGGTTCCCCATGCCCATCCAGGGCAGAACGTTTCGGGCGCTGGGCAGATAGACCCAGGACAGGGCGCCAATCTCTCGCTGGGCACACACTCACTCACACAAACACACTATATGGGGCATTTTTTGAGAATTTAATTGACTTAATCCATGTTTTTGGACTGTGGGAGGAAACCGGAGGAAACCCACGCAGACACGGGGAGAACATGTAAACTCCACCCAGATAAGAATTCGAACTTGGAATCCCTAGTGCTGAGAGGAGAACGTGCTAACCCCCCACAGTAAATTTAATTTTTCAATTTCCAAAATGAAATTCAGATTAGTATTCTATCAAATGCAAGTAGTTGGCAGGTTCTTCCAGTGTAGACCGTTATAGACAAATCATAATGTGTCTTAGACCCTGCTGTTGCGTCTTACAGAGCATGTTCTGTATGTTTCTATTCGAACTGTAATTAATATGCGAGTTTTGTGGTCCGAGCCGCAGTTTTGATCGCGCGTGACGTGCAGCTCTCTCGTGTTCCGTCGTGGCACTGCTTAGCTGTGGAGACATAAATTCACACCGATGCATTCTGGCTGTAAAATTGCTTCTCTTTGCTCACCTACTGCATTTAGAAAGACAAAGGTGATTCATCACTAAGAAAACGCCGCTCGGGCTCAGCCAGCTTCCAACAAAACAAGCTCACACTTGCTTATTAAAACTTAGCTGTAGGGGCTGAATCTGTGCTGCTCTCACTATTTCTTTCTCATTTTGTCCAGACATAAAGCTGAATGTGCAACAGAGTGCCAGCTACTGGGGATTTCATGCTGCTGTATGTTCTATTACTTTTTGAATCGCTCTACCTGCGATGGATTGACCGGCGCATCATCTGAGGGTCAGGAGAACGTGGTGGAACATCTTAAATAACGTTGGTGGAACATCTTAAAAGAATCCATTCATTCATCCATTATCTTCCGCTTTATCCTTTATTAGGGTCGCGGTGGGGTTCCCCATGCCCATCCAGGAGAGAAGGTTTCGGGCGCTGGGCAGATACACCCAGGACAGGGCGCCAATCTATCACTGGGCACACACTCACTCACACAGACACACTCTATATGGGGCAATTTGGAGAACTCAATTGACTTGATCCATGTTTTTGGACTGTGGAAGGAAACCGGAGAACCCGGAGGAAACCCACGCGGACACAAGGAGAACATGGAAACTCCACCAAGATTGGGATTCGAACCGGGAATCCCTAACGCTGAGAGGAGAACATGCTAACCACTAAGCCACCGTGCCGCCCTTAAACAATTCCAGTGGAATTAAAAATTGTGAGGGTTGTAATGGTGTGTACAGGGCAAATTTAAAGTCGGCAAAAGAAATAAGATGCAGATGATGTATTTACAGGTTTTGGGGGGGTGGGGGGAGGGGGGTTCTCCATACCCATCCAGGGGAGAACATTTTGGGCACTGGGGTGATAGACGCAGGACAGAGTGCCAATCTATCACTGGGCACACACTCACTCTCACAGACACACACTATATAGGGGCAATTTTGATAGGGGCAGTTTAGAGCAGTTTCATCTTGAAGCCATGTTTTTGGACTGTGGGGGGAAACCGGAGAACTTCATTAAAAAGTAGCACTTTGTACTGTTCTAGGGTCGAGGGGGCGGGGGGCATGCCCATCTGGGGGGGGCATTTCATGCGCTGGGCAGAACAGGCTGCCAATCCATTGCTGGGCCCACATTCCCTCACCCACACCTACAGGCACACACACTATATGGGGCAATTTAGATAAAGAATTTAGAGCAGTGGCAGTGATTAGCATGTTCTCCTCTCAGCACTAGGGATTCCCGGTTCGAATCCCCATCTGGGAGAAGTTTCCATGTTCTCCCCATGTCCACGTGGGTTTCCTCCGGGTTCTCCGGTTTCCTCCCACAGTCCAAAAACATGGATCAAGTCAATTGAATTCTCCAAATTGCCCCATATACAGTGTGTCTGTGTGAGTGAGTGTGTGCCCAGCAATAGATTGGCATCCTGTCCTGGGTCTATCTGCCCAGCGCCCGAGACGTTCTCTCCCCTTGGATGGGCATGGGGACCATCCCAACCCCACGACCCTAATAGAGGATAAAGCGGGAGATAATGGATGGATGGATACTGACTTACTTCGTGTTCAGATCCCGTGGGTCTGCAGAACCGTGATGGGCTGATCCACCGCAGTTCAGTCTGAACACTGCCGCTCCGTTAGCTTCTTATTGAGAGACTGCATTAAAAATATAGATGTAAAAATGACATTATAAATCAGCTTCTCTGCATTAATGCAGCCGATAAATCACTTTCATGCAACAGGAAGCAATCATGGGAAAGATGAAGGCGCTTGGCCGTTCACAGGAACTAAATTGCAAATGGGACATTACACATCATCCATTCATTCCATGCCCATCCAGGGGAGAACATCTCGGGCGCTGGGCAGATAGACCCAGGACAGGGCGCCAATCCATCGCTGGGCACACACTCACTCACACAGACACACTCTATAGGGGGCAATTTTGAGGATTCAATTAACTTGATCCATGTTTTTGGACTGTGGGAGGAAACCGGAGAACCCGGAGGAAACCCACGCAGACACGGGGAGAACATGAAAACTCCACCCAGATGGGGATTCGAACCGGGAATCCCTAGCGCTGAGAGGCGAACATGCTAAACCACTAAACCACCGTGCCGTCCCACATCATCCATTCATTCATTCATTATCTTCCGCTTATCCTCTATTAGGGTCGCGGTGGGGTTCCCCATGCCCATCCAGGGGAGAACATCTCGGGCGCTGGGCAGATAGACCCAGGACAGGGCGCCAATCCATCGCTGGGCACACACTCACTCACACAGACACACCCTATATGGGGCAATTTTGAGAATTCAATTAACTTGTACCATGTTTTTGGACTGTGGGAGGAAACCGGAGAACCCGGAGGAAACCCACGCAGACACGGGGAGAACATGGAAACTTCACCCAGATGGGGATTCGAACCGGGAATCCCTAGTGCTGAGAGGCGAACGTGCTAAACCACTAAGCCACCGTGCCACCCCACATCATCCAAAGAAACATAAATGAAGTTCAGTCTCACAGTCATGAGCCACGCTGTTCCGGTGTGATGTCCACGAGATGACCCCCAAGGTGGATCTTTTCTAATTCCCGTTTACAGGACAATCGATATGGAATTGAGACGGATCTGTACGATCGTTTAACACAGAGGGACGCTTTATTGAGCATTAGTGATCATCAGTTTGACAAAACTAATCAGTGTGAGACAATAAAGCCATGTTTGCATGAGCCCGCTCATCTTTCATCCACCTCGTTATTGACATTGGAGGAAGGGCTTTCAGTGCAATCAGGCTTGAGATTGATTAACATTAATTGGCTTGGTGTAATACATCCAGTCTAATCTCTTGCTGATTTCACTACAAGCATTTTTTTTTAATGAAGCACTCTGTAATCTGAGATCGAGAAAAGAACAACACAACACAAGAACCTGCATTATTCATTTCTATTTGAGAAAGACAGACCGACTGGGTGGCATGGAGCCGTAGTGGTGGTTTGCACATCCACCTCTTGGGTTCGAATCCCAATCTGGGTGGAGTTTCCATGTCCATGTGGGTCTCTGTTTTCCTTCCACAGTCCAAAAACATGGATGTATCAAGGTGTATTGGTTGCTCTCAATACTATTTACATTAAAATGCTGCATGCATTGTGTGAAATCAATGTAATAGTCATATAATAAAGCGGGGGACAGCACGGTGGCTTAGTGATTTGCATGTTCTCCTCTCAGCACTAGGGATTCCCGGTTCGAATCCCCATCTGGGTGGAGTTTCCATGTTCTCCCCGTGTCCACGTGGCTTTCCTCCGGGTTCTCCGGGTTCCTCCCACAGTCCAAAAACATGGATCAAGTCAATTGAGTTCTCCAAATTGCCCCAAATAGTGGGTGTGAGTGAGTTTGTGTCCAGCGATAGATTGGCTCCCTGTCCTGGGTGTATCTGCCAAGCGCCCGAAACGTTCTCCCCTGGATGGGCATGGGGAACCCCCCCCCCACGACCTTAATAAAGGATAATGCGGAAGATAATGGATGGATAATAGAGCGGTCAGAGTGTGGTAATAATGTAATAAGAGGGCAGAAGGCAGCACGGTGGCTTAGTGGTTAGCATGTTCTCCTCTCAGCGTTAAAGATTCCCGGTTCGAATCCATCTGCGTGAAGTTTCCATGTTCTCCCCGTGTCCACGTGTCCCATTTCCTCCGGGTTCTCCGGTTTCCTCCCACAGTCCAAAAGTGTGTGCCCAGCGATAGATTGGTGCCCTGTCCTGGGTGTATCTGCCCAGCGCCCGAGACGTTCTCCCCTGGATGGGCATGGGGAACCCCCCCGCGACCCTAATAGAGGATAAAGCGGAGGATAATGAATGGATGGATGGAGGGCAGTATTAGAGCAATAATGGAGCAGCTATAGCAGTTTTGTTATTGTGTGATTATCAGTATCATCTGTTTTAAAGTTTTTTTAAGTTTCAGGTCACATTTTTACCCTCCTCTGCTTCTGAAGTGTAAGGATTTAATCTGGCACTGAATTACTTTGTCTCTCTGTATGAGTCCCATAGCAGGTATTTGCAACAATAACCCCTCCACCCTCCCAGTCGCCATACCCCCCCCCCACACACACACACAGCACGCAGATGGGGATATGAGATTTATTGTATCGTACTTTCACAGCGCTCATAAAACAGCAATCAACGCTTTTCTACCTGTCCATATCAGACTGTGGCACAGGACCGGCGGCAGCAGACCCCCCTCCACCCTCCCCCGTACGAAGTGTACGAACCTGGGATTCCTCCTCATCACAATATTCTAATCCTCTGCTGAGATAAAAAATAAATAAAAAAATGAAGAAAAAATTGTGGCAGTAATAATGGACTCAGGAGCCGTGATGAATAATCTATGGGCTGAGGGTGAGGTTACGTATAATCTGAGATGAGATTGATATCAGACATTTATTGTGTAAAACTATTAATACATTTACATTTGGTCATTTATTAGATGCTTTTATCCAAAGAGACTTACAAGGTGAGCACAGGGTTCATCACAACATCCCTGGAGCAATGAGGGTTAAGGGTCTTGCTCAAGGACCCACACTGGTAACTTCAGTGGACCTGGGATTTGAACCCCCCACCTTCAGATTGATAGCCCAACACCCTAACCACTGAGCTACCGATCCCATCAATACTATTTCATCAGCCCATTAATATTCATTCATTCATTATCTCCCGCTTCATCCTCTATTAGGGTCGCGGTGGGGTTCCCCATGCCCATCCAGGGGAGAACGTCTCGGGCGCTGGGCAAATAGACCCAGGACAGGGCGCCAATCCATCGCTGGGCACACACTCACTCACACAGACACACTCTATATGGAGCAATTTTGAGAATTCAATTGACTGCCCATTAATATCTCAGCTCTGAATAAAATCATCATTTATTTTGATTTACACAGTCGAAGGTGTGTGGTTTAAGAGTCAGACTTGAGACCTGAAGGTTCACGGTTCGAATCCTGGGCTCATAAAGAACTAAGGTTGAAGTGCCCTTCAACCTTACAGAGAGAGAAAGAGAGAATGAAGCTAAGCATTTTTTTAAGATTACTAAACTAAACTGAATTTAAAATGATTTAAAAACTTTGATTCCGATTTTTTCAAATTTGATTTGTTTCAATAAAAAATAATTTAGTTTTTTTTATAGAATTGCTATTGATTTGTTTTATTGCTCTGATATGATCCAGGCTCAAAGCTAACCTTTTTGCGAGTGGCACTGATCGTCCTGCAGCTCTCCTGATCTCTTAAGCTGAAGGACTTCTCTGACTGACTTGATGAGGGAGGTGATGGAAAACATACTTTTGACTCCAGAGTTACAAAAGAAAGAAATGACACCCTCAACTTTACGGTTTTGAAATGATGTGCAAATGTCCTGCGAATTATTAGAAATGAGGGTGGCACAGTGGCTTAGTGGTTAGCACGTTCGCCTCTCAGCGCTAGGGATTCCTGGTTTGAATCCCCATCTGGGTGGAGTTTCCATGTTCTCCCCGTGTCTGCGTGGGTTTCCTCCGGGTTCTCCGGTTTCCTCCCACAGTCCAAAAACATGGCTCAAGTCAATTGAGTTCTCCAAATTGCCCCATATAGAGTGTGTCTGTGTGAGTGAGTGTGTGCCCAGCGATGGATTGGCGCGCTGTCCTGGGTCTATCTGCCCAGCGCCCGAGACGTTCTCCCCTGGATGGGCATGGGGAACCCCACCACGACCCTAATAGAGGATAAGCGGGAGATAATGAATGAATGAATTATTAGAAATGACATTTGTGAGGTTTGACAGCTCAGCATTTTTTACTGGATTTGAGATGAGGTTGAGTCCCCACTGGATCCATGGACCCACACTAAACTCATCAAAACGTTTATGGACTTTATGTAGAAGCACACAGGCTGGATGATGATGCTGACATGGTGGGGGGTGTCTGTGACTAACTCTTTAAACCTTATAAAAGATCTATGAGCTGGAACAGAATTAATCACCTTTATGTGATTAATTTGGTGCCACATTTATTTAGTGGTTATTCCAAGCTGGGTGGAGTTTCCATGTTCTCTACATACTTTGTTAGTGTGCTTTGGTATGTTCTCCAATGGTCAGAAAACCAATGTTCTCGTTTCTACATGCATTGTCCACATTATCAGTTCTACTCACCATGTAGAGGCAGTTTGTAGTCCTACAATTACAGACTGTAGTCAATTTTATTGTTGGTTCCTTTTCCTTTGTGTTCTAATGATCAAGATCATCACAGCACCTAGAAAGAATGATTACATTACAGATTATATTAGCTAAATAATTCTTGCACTGCAGTGACACTGATGTGTTGGTGTTTGTGTGTCTCGCGCTGGTATAAGTGGACAGTGTTGTGTAAGCGTGTTCACACCTGAAGTAGGAATACATTTAGTGACCACGTGTGGATTTTACAGTCCCTTTTTATTTGCAAGTAAAAGTGATGAGGGTTTAATGAAAAAAGAATGAAATGAGAAATTAATAACATTTATTATCTTCTGCTTAATCCTCTACTAAGCCTGTCCATGGGAGAACGTTTCAGGTGCTGGGCAGATACACCCTGGACAGGGCACCAATCAAACGCTGGGCACACACTCACACATAGAGACACACTATATATGGGGCAATTTGGAGAACTCAATTGACCCTGATCCATGTTTTTGGACTGTGGGAGGAAACCGGAGAACTCGGAGGAAACCCACGCGGACACGGGGAGAACATGGAAACTCCACCCAGATGGGGATTTGAATGTGCTAACCACTGTGCTGCCCACCTTCTATAACCATCCATCCATTATCTTCCACTTTATCCTGTATTAGGGTCGCGGGGGGTTCCCCATGCCCATCCAGGGGAGAACGTTTCAGGCGCTGGGCAGATACACCCAGGACAGGGTGCCAATCCATCGCTGGGCAGACACACACTCACACAGACACACTCTATATGGGGCAATTTGGAGAATTCAATTGACTTGATCCATGTTTTTGGACTGTGGGAGGAAACCGGAGAACCCAAAGGAAAGCCACGTGGACACGGGGAGAACATGGAAACTCCACCCAGATTGGGATTCGAACCGGGAATCCCTAGTGCTGAGAGGAGAACGTGCTAACCACTAAGCCACCCTTGCTTGGATTTATATTGTTTAAATCGTGGTCTGGAACAGTGAAGTATAACTGACCGCTGCCTCCTCACTACACTGGATGCTATTTAAATGCTCAGCTGTATGTTCTTGTAGTTTATAACAGGTTCAGATAGACATGTTGTTTGGTGGATTAATATAATCTCCTGTGATGCCCGGTCATCAGGTTTAGAGGGAATGGTAAAGTCGATTCGATTCGAATAACTCTGAAATCAACTGTACTGTGGTTTTTGTTGCCTTTAGAAATGGTTCATATTGATGAAATATTGGATGTCGAGGAAATATTGATTTCCTAACAAGTAAAAATGGGTTTTAAGACTAGATTTAAAAATAGACAGTGAAGAGGTCTGCCTGATACATAGCGGTAGTTCGTTCCAAAGCTTGGGAGCCGCAATGGAAACGGCTCGGTCCCCCTTAAGTTTGGACCTCGGTACCTCCAGGAGCGGCTGATCAGCTGACCTGAGGCACCGTGCGAGCACACACGTTTTTATCTCTATCGAATGATTTGCTACCGACTCTCAGTCGAAATTGCCGAGCGCTAAAGCTTGTATTATGTATGAATATGCGTCTATAGATGAGATAATATTGCAGAGTGAGGATCCAGAGCACGATGCCGGAACACAATGCACCAGGTTGCACCTATTTATTGTTCCATTATTTATCATTTCTGAATCAGACGCTAAAAGATGCAGCCATGCTGCTCGTTTATCTTTCATGGGCAGCAATTTGTGGAGGCTGCAGTCTGCGCTGAAACAAACTCCATCCAGAAATATTTTTTAAGTGATTATAGCGGCCACAAGGGAAGCGTGGACCGGACCGTTCCATGTGATGCTGCTTTGCTCTTAATTAGCCCTGTGCTCGAGGAGGGTATGAATGGGGTTGGAAACCATCCATTCTGGTTTGCATTGCAGGTCATCTGTGAAAGCAGATGTTCATTTTCAAGGTTACATCAATAGGAGGACATGCAGCTCCACCAAAAGAGGACATTTTTTGCCCCGACTGGGAATCAAACCTGGGATCTGCATACTGTGAGGTAGTAGTGCTTATTGCTATAAAAGTATATAACAGGGTGGGTTTAATGCTCTACTGGGTTCCCCATGCCCATCCAGGGGAGAACGTTTCGGGCGCTGGGCAGATACACCCAGGACAGGGTGCCAGTCTATCACTGGGCACACACTCACTCACACAGACACACTCTATATGGGGCAATTTGGAGAACTCAATTGACCTTGATCCATGTTTTTGGACTGTGGGAGGAA
>JAFMOD010000089.1:917129-957653 GCA_019802435.1 Corydoras maculifer | reverse complement strand
GGGGGGGGGGGGGTTGGAAGTAGTTCGGCCCTATGTTGTTTATATGCACACCGGTGTGTATTTGTGTAGAATTATATACGGTGTGTATCCATGTTAACTCATTCATTCATTATCTCCTGCTTGTCCTCTATTAGGGTCGCGGTGGGGTTCCCCATGCCCATCCAGGGGAGAACGTCTCGGGCGCTGGGCAGATAGACCCAGGACAGGGCGCCAATCCATCGCTGGGCACACACTCACTCACACAGACACACTCTAAACAGGGCAATTTTTGAGAATTCAATTAACTTGACCCATGTTTTTGGACTGTGGGAGGAAACCGGAGAACCCGGAGGAAACCCACGCAGACACGGGGAGAACATGGAAACTCCACCCAGATGGGGATTCGAACCGGGAATCCCTAGTGCTGAGAGGAGAACATGCTAACCACTAAACCACCGTATGGAGATCCGAATACAGGATAAAGTGGAAGACAATGGATGGATGGGTAATGGAGGGGTTAACGTTAGCTAAGTATTTCGGGGGGGGGGGGGGTTGGAAGTAGTTCGGCCCTATGTTGTTTATATGCACACCGGTGTGTATTTGTGTAGAATTATATACGGTGTGTATCCATGTTAACTGTTTTTTTAAAAATAAAAATAAATAGATTAAGCTTAAAAAAGAGAAGTTTGCAGCTCGGTGTGATTCTGGCTTCAGTGTGACTGAAACAGCGGATCCAAAAGAAAAAACTCCGAACAGAAGGAGGTCCCGTCCACAAAACAGCCTCCCTGAACTCCCAACGTCTTCGGTGCTCGAGGGAAGCGGCGTTAAAGTCGTGTTTTTCACGGTTATCATGTCAGAAACGCGGGGTTTGGAGCTGGAGGAGTTAGTCAGCGCGGGGAGACGGGGAGTTTGTTGAAGGTTAAAATGGAGAAACCGAACCGAGTTTTCAACAGGCGCTCCGCTCAGTCCCGCGTCCACAACGACGAAAACAACCACAAGGTAACGTTTTAAACAGACTTCCAGCCGTTTGCTTGCATTAAAACCACCATTAAGCTGCATGCAATGCCTTTCTTTATCATTTTACAATCGTATCCTAAGTCCTAACGGGTTTTGGGGGTTATCTTTATCTCCAGGCCTCGTGTTTCAGCTGATGTTACCGGATAGTTTAGTTAAAGTTTCTGTCTGAACTCTTCTGTTGGTTTTTTAACGTTTTATTGTAGTATTTTTATACACGGACTTTTAAACCGGTACTTATAAGGCCCGAGCGATTTGACCAGTCTAATTGCGATTTTACCGACTGAGATTCGGATTTCTTTTGCGGTATATCGTTTAATCTGAAGTTCAATATCACGATGTGATCGATTTCAGATGTGCGATAATGAGAGCGGGAATGTATACAATGAAGAAAAATTGCATTTATTAATAAATTATTATGATTTTTTCGATTTAATAGTACAGTTTAAACATCCATCCATCCATTATCTTCCGATTTTTCCTCTACTAGGGTCGGGGGAGGGTGGGTGGGTGGGGGGGTGTCCCCACATGCTCATCCAGGGGAGAAAGTTTCGGGTGCTGGGCAGATACACCCAGGACAGGCAATTTGGATAATTCAATTGACCTTGATTCATGTTTTTGGACTGTGGGAGGAAACTGGAGAACCCGGAGGAAACCCACTCTAACAGAGGGAGAACATGGAAACTCCACCCAGATTGGGACTCGAAAAGGGAATCTCTAGCGCTGAGAGGAGAACATGCTAAACACTAAGCCACCAAAGTTTGTAAACTCCTCCTTCTTATTTTTTTAAATTTACCAGTCCATCTGTGTTCTTTGTTGTTGTTAGTCCTCTGTTGGTTCTCTGGTCTCTATTGGTCAGGATCATCACAGAACAGGTATCATTTGGGTGGTGGATTGTTTATTGTCAGTTCTGCAGTGACACTGATGTGGTGAGGGGGCGTTAGTGCAGCAGTGCTGCTGGAGTTTCATTTAAGCACCTCAGTGACACTGCTGGGATAGGAATAATGCACCAACCAAATAACCCCTGCTCTGTGGTGGTACTATTAGGGTCTCTACATACTTTGTTAGTTTGCTTTAGTATGTTTTCCTATGATCAGGACCCCCACAGAGAAGGTATTAGGGTGGTATTATGGTTCCAGTGATGCTGACATGGTGGTGGTGTGTGAGTGTGTGTTGGGTTGGTACGAGTGGATCAGACACAGCAGTGCTGCCGGACAGAGAACAGTACAGCAATCAGAATCCACTCGTACCATCATCCACCACCAGGTTTGTTAATTAGATAAACATTGGGGCATCTGCACGATAAATTTTTTTTAATTAACGCATAATAAAAGATGATGTTCGAGTTCAACTGTAATGCAAAGTAAATATAAAAAAACAGTTTGACACTGTATTACAATATGAATTCTTAACATTTGTATCATTTTTTTTAACAGATTTACGTCCTTGTTGTCTTTAACCAGAGAAGAAGCATTTACTCTGGTTGATCTGGTGACTGCGTGCTGGTTGGTGTCTTGGAATCTTCTGTTTGTGCCATACGCAGGCAGTGAGGATGAGCTGCCTGTATTGGGCGCGAAGGATCCTGACGTGATGGGGTGCTGGATGAGTAAAGTCGTCCCAGAACCACCAACAGACGTCCAGCTCGACCTGGTTAAAAAGGTGGAGCCCCTGCAAACCGATGTCTATAGGAACTTTGTTTGTGGGACTAAAGGAGCTGAAAAACTTGGCTCTCCTTCCCCTCGTGAGCAGAACCGACCTACGTTTATCGCCTTGCAATCCTCTCAAGCTGGAAAAGGTCAATCCGAACACTCTGACTCGTTGAGAAAAAAAGTGACCAAGTACCGTGCCAAGTTTGACCCTCGAGTGACGGCTAAGTACGAGATCAAGGCTCTTATTGGGCGGGGGAGCTTCAGCCGGGTGGTGCGGGTTGAGCACAAGAGCACGCGGCAGCCGTATGCCATCAAGATGATCGAGATGCGTTGGCGCGAGGGACGTGAGGTCTGTGAGTCGGAGTTGCGAGTGCTGCGGCGCGTCCGCCACACCAACATCATCCAGCTGATGGAGGTCTTCGAAACGGCCGAGCGTGTGTACATGGTGATGGAGCTGGCCACGGGGGGCGAGCTGTTCGATCGCATCATCGCCCGGGGGTCGTTCACCGAGCGCGATGCCACGCGAGTCCTGCGCATGGTGCTTGATGGTGTGCGCTACCTGCACGTGCTGGGTATCACACATCGGGATCTCAAGCCGGAGAACCTGCTTTATTACCACCCCGGTGCTGACTCCAAGATCATGATCACTGACTTTGGTCTGGCCAACACGCGCAGAAAAGGGGACGAGTGCCTCATGAAGACCACGTGTGGCACGCCCGAGTACATCGCACCTGAAATCCTTGTACGGAAGCCGTACACTAATTCTGTGGACATGTGGGCGCTGGGGGTCATTTCATACATCCTGCTCAGTGGCACCATGCCCTTTGAGGATGACAACCGCATGCGTCTGTACCAGCAGATCCTCAAAGGAAAGTACAGCTTCTCTGGGGAGGTAAGAAATCTAAGGTTTTAAAATATTGTGTTTATAATTATAAGTCGAAGGGTGGTACGGTGGCTTAGTGGTTTAGCATGTTCTCCTCTCAGCACTAGGGATTCCTGGTTCGAATCCTCATCTGGGTGGAGTTTCCATGTTCTCCCCGTGTCCGCGTGGGTTTCCTCCAGGTTCTTCAGTTTCCTCTCACAGTCCAAAAACATGTATTAAGGTCAATTACATTCTGCAAATTGCCCCATATAGAGTGTGTCTGTGTCAGTGAGTGTGTGCCTCAATCAGCGATAGATTGGCGCCCTGTCCTGGGTGTATCTGCCCAGCGCCCGAAACGTTCTCCCCTGCATGGGCATGGGGAACCCCACTGTGACCCTAGTAAAGGATAAAGCGGAAGATAATGGATGGATGGATGGAAGGAATTATAAGTCAAATCAAATCAAATAAAAAAGTTTATTTTCACACTCAACTCAGTTTTGTAATAACGTGTCCTGTGTTAATTTATGCATAATCAGTCGCTTCTTGGTTCTTTTTAGTTTTTTGTTTTTGTGAAAATAAATTAATTTAACTAACTGCAGCATTGAAATAGCAGTCCACCATTATTTTGGCTCAATGTAACAGGGAGGTCAAATGAAGAAGGACATATTTCCATATCTTGGCTGATGCAGATAGATAGATTAATAGATGGATGGAATACTTTATTTATCCTGAAGGAAATTTAGCAGCCAGTTTCAGTATCAGTATAACAAACAGTATTATAATAAAGGGGGATATATATATATATATATATATATATATATATATATATATACATACATACATACATACATACATACATACATAATCTTCCGCGGGGGGGGGGGGGTCCCCATGCCCATCCAGAGAAAAACGTTTCAGGCGGTGGGCAGATACACTCTTAAACACTCAAACACACTCTATATGGGGCAATTTGGAGAATTCAATTGACCTTGGTCCATGTTTTTGAACTGTGGGAGGAAACCAGAGAACCCGGAGAAAACCCATGTGGACACGGGGAGAACATGGAAACTCCACCCAGATTGGGATTCATACCTGAATTCCTAGCGCTGAGAGGAAAACGAGCTAACCACTAAACCACCGTGCCGCCTATATATATATATATATATATATATATATATATATATATATATATATATATATATATATATACACAGTATATATATATTCACAGTCAGAGTGCAGTGCAGTGCCCTGATGTAGCTTCCTGCATCTCTTCTTTGGTCTCTTTTTTGCGTGGCATGTGATGTTCACGGTTATAAAGGATATGTTCATCAGACAGAGTCATGTCAGGTGCCATAATTATCCCTAGTCCAAGTCCATTACAGCTTCTCCTTCTCCCCAGCACCACCACGCTCCTACCACACACGACATCTCAAGAGCAAAGACACACATTTTCAGTTCAATCAGCCTGTCCCTGCAGCCTGTTGTGGTTCTGTCCACAGCTTTGTAAGTCACTTTGGATCAAACGTCTGCTGCATGACTTCATGTAATGCTTATATATTCAGCTATATTAAAATAAATCAGTTGGTTCTGTTGAGGTTGGACGGGGGAGCTCTGCGCTGTGGTGGACATCACTGAGGTTTTCAGGGCTTTTATAAGTACATGTGGACAAGCATGTCCATTCAAAAGCTGCATTCCTGAGCACAAATACTTCCAAAAGGCATCCGTCACATCAGAAAGCAACGGCTTCGGTTCGGCAACGTTCGGTTTCGCACTCCTCCGTGTCTGTTTTAGTGATTTTTACTTTTTTTTTTGTTTTTTCTACAGAATTTAACCAAATTCTTTTCCCCAAATGTTTCCTTGTGTTGTGGGAGTCTCTGTTTGTTTGTGTGTTGTGTGCTTGCATGCATGTTGGTTGGGAAGTGATCAGCAGAGAGCTTCCCTGTCATCACATCTCATACCGTAGCAAGCCGCAGCGGGAGAGTGTGTTGCAAGGCCAGTGTGCGTCGGTAAACTGTGTGTGCGTCAGCGCTTAGAATCCCACAGAAGAAGCTAATGTTGGCTTTTCAGGGGAGGAGTCTCACGCAAAGTAACTAACGTGATGTTGTGTAGTTAAAGGATGTGGCCAGGCTGTGGGAGGTAAGCAGGGACGTTAAAAATTAAGTGCTAGCCATATTGACGAGGTTAAAATTTCACAGAACCACATCATTCGGCCGTGACTGTCAGGACTGCTGTATTCATGAGGTGGAACGGAGTCGGAGAACTTTTGAACTTTGGGGGTTTTGGGTAAAAATTGGTTAAGTAAATTTAAAAGCCCCTTATTTTAATCCTTATCCAGGATTTGGCATGTTCTCCTCTCAGCACTAGGGATTCCTGGTTCGAATCCCAATCTAGGTGGAGTTTCCATGTTCTCCCAGTGTCTGCGTGGGTTTCCTCCGGGTTCTCCGGTTTCCTCCCACAGTCCAAAAACATGGATCAAGGTCAATGGAATTCTCCAAATTGTCCCATATGGAGTGTGTCTGTGTGAGAGACAGTGACCCCAGCGATAGGTTGGCACCCTGTCCTGGGGGTATCTGCCCAGCGCCCAAAACGTTCTCCCCTGGATGAGCATGGGAAACCCCCCCCCCCCACCACACGACCCTAATATAGGATAAAGCGGAAGATGATGGATGGATCGAAAGTAAAAGGCCCTTATTTTAATCCTTATCCAGGGTTTGGCACATTCTGCTCTCAGTGCTAGGGATTCCCATTTCGATTTCTAATCTGGGTGCAGTTTCCATGTTCTCCCTGTGTCTGCATGGGTTTCCTCCGGGTTCTCCGATTTCTTCCAACAGTCCAAAAACATGGATCAAGGTTAATTGCATTCTCCAAATTGCCCCATATAGAGTGTGTGTGTGGGAGTGAGTGTGTGCCCAGTGATGGATTGCCGCACTGTCCTGGGAGTATCTGCCCAGCGCCCGAAACGTTCTCCCCTGGATGGGCATGGGGAACCCCCTCCCCCCCCAGTTGTGTTTTTGTTTTAATAAGTTTTGTATTCTTTTGCATTGAAACCCCTTAGATTATTTCACATTGTTTTAGTATTCAGACTTTATTATAGTTTTTTTTTAATGTTATAACAAAGCAAATGTTCACCTACTTACAGCTGTATCTGCTGTGTATCTGCTGCACGCTGTAATGTCTGACCTTTCACATCGTTCCTTTCTTTCCGTACCCCACAGCCGTGGCCGAGCGTCTCCAACTTGGCGAAGGATTTCATCGACCGCGTTCTCACCGTGGACCCGAGCGAGCGGCTGACGGCCGGCCAGGCTCTCAAGCATCCCTGGATCGTCAGCATGGCTGCTTCATCCTCAATGAAAAACCTCCAGCGCTGCATCTCCCACAACCTGCTCAAGAGGGCGTCGTCACGCTGCCACAGCACCAAGTCGGCCCAGTCCATCCGCTCCAGTTGGTCCAGCAAGTCGGGCCGAGCGCGGCGCGTCCGGGAGAAGGAGCTTAAAGAGCTGAACCGGCGCTATCAGCAACATTACAACGGCTGAGCAAAGTGCACTGCTGCTGCACGACGGGACTGGAAAACGCATCGTTGATGACGTTCCATAATTCTACGACGTTTCGACTTTCAGCGTGTGGGTTTCATACAGAAAGCTGCGTGGGAGCACGCAAACACACCCCAGTGTTTCCTCCATTGGACTGCGTGAGGTATAAAGCAGACTTAAATAGATTCCTCCTAGAGGTGGAAATGAAACTCACCATTTAAATGATTAAAACTGCCCTGAATGAGGATTTCTGAAGCAGTGATATTAATTTTTAATGAATAGTGAAGGAAAAGATGCATAGATAGATATTTTTATTAATTCCAAAGGGAAATTTGGGAACTTCAGAGAGTTCCAGAAGAGTCTTAAGAGTTCCTGAAGTTCCTGACGAGAGACCAAGAGTCCGTTCTCTTATTGCACATGTGCATATCCCACAGTGACATGGAAGCAGCATGTTGGTGTGGAGTTGTATTTGAGGAGAACGAATAAGAGCCTGTTATTCTGTCTTTATGTCGTTTCTTTATGTTCTCCTTATTTGTGTTTCGTCTCCTTATTTATTATTGTCGGTGTTGTTGTTTTTTTTAATTGTGATCTTTAAAGTTACTGTCTTTATTTAGCCGTTTTATCTGATTGTATCTGTTGAACAGAATTCTGTGTAATGAAGTACACTGGAAGGACTACTAAATCTGTGCCAGCTGTTTGTAGACCTTCCTGTTTTTTGCTGTGAATTTTTCGTTTGTGCTTCATTATTCTTAAAGGAGGGGAACCGAAGCTCGTCCAGTTTGTCACGATGAAGAATCTCTGAGATCAGGCCAAACCATTCTTTCTTCCTTTGTATGATAACCACTCGGCCAAAGTTTATTTGTGGTGTAATATGAAGTCTTTACAGTTCAGCGATGGAAATGAAGCCCCGGAACATAAAGCATGGGAATCAGAGAGTCTGTCGGATGTTTTCGCTGTTGGTGAGTCGATTTGTTACGCGACTCTGATTTTCACTTTTTTAAAAACCATGAATCATTTCAAAGAATGAATAATTCCTTAAAACACGTGAATGCTGCGCTGCCACTCAGTTGTATAAACAGCCTAGACAACGCTGCTTGGGTGGCACGATGGCTTAGTGGTTAGCATGTTCTCCTCTCAGCACTTACATCCAGGTTTGAATCCCAATCTGGGATTTTTCTGGTTACCTACCACAGTCCAAAAACAGAATTAGGGTGAAACTGCTCTAAATTGCCCCTTTATAGTGTGTGTGTGTGTGTGTGTGGTTATTGAGTGTCCCCAGCAATGGAATGGCACCCGAGGCATTCTCCCATGGGCATGGGGCATGGGTGTGGGACACCTCCACCCCCTGCAACCGTAGTATAGGATTAAGCTAAAGATAATGAGATGAGAGCACCTTTTATTACATCACAGACAGTCATCTATCTCATTATCTTGATTACTTAATCCTCTTCTAGTGTCACTCGCTCACAGACACACACCCAATATATACTGTAGGGGCAATGTAGAGCAGCCAATACACCTTCAAATACAGCATCATTGTGTTCTGCTTAATCCTCAGCTAGTATTGGGTGGGTGGGTTTTCTACACCAGGATAGAGACTCACACACACTATATAGGGGCAATGTAGAGCAGCCAATACACCTTCAAACATGCAAACCATTAACCCACCCTGCCACCCCAACTTTTACCATTTTAAAGTCTAATTGTATGTGAATAAACCTTTTTGTGTGTTTTAAAAAAAAAAAAATTTATCTGATCTGTGAATCATGATTGATAATGACTTTTAATGATTCTTAATCATGTTTTATAATTAATTACGGCTTATTAGTGGGTTCTCTGGGAAACCTGCTCTTTAAAACAATTGCACATACGTTATGTGAACAAAAGTATTAAGACACAATATTATTAATGCCCACCCACATGAATATTTTTCAGATGCTGGGCAGATACACCCAGGGGCACACACTCACACAGTATATTACGTTTAGTGTATTAAGGTCGGTGGCACGGTGACTTAGTGGTTTAGCATGTTCTCCTCTCAGCGCTAGGGATTCCCGAGTCGAATCCCCATCTGGGTGGAGTTATCATGTTCTCCCTGTGTCCACGTGGGTTTCCTCCGGGTTCTCCGGTTTCCTCCTGCAGTCCAAAAACATGGATCAAGTCAATTGAGTACTCCAAATTGCCCCATATAGAGTGTGTCTGTGTGAGTGAGTGTGTGCCCAGCGATAGATTGGCATCCTGTCCTGGGTCTATCTGCCCAGCGCCCGAGACGTTCTCCCCTGGATGGGCATGGGGAACCCCCCCCGACCCTAATAGAGGATAAAGCGGGAGATTATGAATGAATGAATGTATTAAGGTCCCAGTACTTTTGTTCATATAGTGTATTATATGCATTTTAATTAACGTTCTCTTCATGAAATATTAAAACATCTTGTTTTTAAATAGAAAAGAAGCTTTTTGTTAAATCTTAATCCCACTTTTGTTTTTGCCCTTGTGGTAATCTTTTGATAATGTCACGTTATTCTGTTTGTTTTATTAGCTCATTCGTTTTTTCCTTTAGGTTCATCAGAGAATTCATTGTTTGCAGCAGTTACAGCTCTAAACATCCCCCGCTGTCAGTTCTGGGGTATTTTGGGGGGATTCCAGCAGATGCTTATTGTAGCACTTCCCAGAGTTATAACTGGCATTCTTTTTTTTTTTTTTTTTTTTTTTTAAATTTGGAAAAAAAATAAACTTGAATCATAAAACTTCAGCACACATTCCACTGTGTAACGTATTCTTCTGCAGTAAAGTCATTTTACAGTTTAATATGTGGCTTTAATAACTCAATGTCCTCAATCTTTGAGGTTCTCACTGTTGATGTCTATATTTAACATGTACAGTAATAAACAGAAGCGATGGATTGGCGCCCTGTCCTGGGTCTATCTGCCCAGCGCCCGAGACGTTCTTCCCTGGATAGGCATGGGGAACCCCACCCCGCGACCCTAGTAGAGGATAAAGCAGGAGATAATGAATGAATGAATGAGTAATAAACAGGGTGGCACGGTGGCTTAGTGTTTGGCATGTGCTCCTCTCAGCTCTAGGGATTCCCGGTTCGAATTCCCATCTGGGTGGAGTTTCCATGTTCTCCCCGTGTCCACATGGGTTTCCTTCAGGTTCTCAGTTTCCTCCCACAGTCCAAAAACATGGATCAAGTCAATTGACTTCTTCAAATTGCCCCACATAGAGTGTGTCTGTGTGAGTGAGTGTGTGCCCAGCGATAGATTGGCATCCTGTCCTGGGTCTATCTGCCCAGCGCCTGAGACGTTCTCCCCTGGATGGGCATGGGGAACCCCACTTGCGGCCCTAATAGAGGATAAAGCGGAAGATAATGAATGAATGAATTAATAAACATTATGTCGGCAGCATGTACGCCTCTCCGCATTAAATATACAGGTTCGAATCCCTAAATAAGTGTGTTTCATGTTCTTCCCATGTCCATGTGGGCTTTCTTTGGCTTCCCCGGTTTCCTCCCACAGTCCAAAACATTGATTTAAGGTAAATTGCCCCTAAATTGTGCATATGTGATTAAGTGTGTGCTGATACTGTATAAAATACAATATAGAATATTTTATTAGAATATATGTACAACTAACTAATACAATTCTTTAAATCCTTTGTCGCTGCAGAAGACAGTCTGCAAAAAACGTCTAGAAATAAACCACGGTTCTGAATTTCCAGGATGTGCAGTTTGTGGTATTCAATCCTCTAAACACAGTTGAATAAAAGTATGTTTTCCATTTGATGAATTTGACCCGACATGGTCTCTGGAGGTAAATCTGTTGATTTTTGTGTCAGCTTTCATGAGTAATAATAAATCATGCTTTTTTTCCCCCAGAAAACTGAGTCTGGTTACTTTTTATCAGACATCTTAGTAAATAAATTAAATTTCCCTTTGGGATCAATAACGTTTCTATCGATCTAAAAGCTGTTTTAATAATGGGTTAGTCCCGCATGATCGTTTTTAGCCCTAAATACTGAACTGATAACCATGGCAACAAAAAAAATCACAGTTTTCATTTCATGTGTAAGTTGCAATGTTTTATTTCAGCATGTTTTTATTCAGAGGTCAGTCGATCATGTTGGCATGGATCCCGGTTTGCTCTATTTTGGCCTGGGGTTCTTTATCTGAGATAATGTTCAAATTCTCCCACATTCCAAAAGCATGGATTCAAGGTGAGTTAGCGGCTCTACATTGCCCTTATGTAGTGTGTGTCTGTGATGGATTGTTCCAGTGCCCAAAACGCTCTCCCCCCAATAATGGATTAAGATGAGAAGGTGGAGCAATCAGGTGATACTGTGGTCCTGTGTGGGTCCTGGTTAGAGAACAGATTCAAGAGCACTAACAAATGTAGATGAACAGCCTGTAATTGGAGAACTACAAAGCTCATCTATACTGTGAATAGGACTGAAACAATTAACAATGATTTAAAAAGGTTTAATCAAATAAAGGGATCCACAATGACTGTAAATTTTAAATACTATTTTTCATCCATCCATTATCTTCCACTTTATCCTCTATTAGGGTCGTGGGGTGGGGGTGGGGGTGTCCCCATGCCCATCCAGGGGAGAATGTTTCAGGCGCTGGGCAGATAGACCCAGGACAGGACGCCAATCTATCACTGGACACACACTCTCTCACACAAACACACTCTATTTGCCGCCCAACTTACTATTTTATACAGTAAAAATGTATTCTAATTAGTATATTCGAATAGTTAAAAAAAAAAATCATTAATACTCTAGGCAGCACGGTGGCTTAGTGGTTAGCATGTTCTCCTCTCAGCGCTAGGGATTCCCGGTTCGATTCCCCACCTTGGTGGAGTTTCCATGTTCTCCCCGTGTCGGTGTGGGTTTCCTCCGGGTTCTCCGGTTTCCTCCCACAGTCCAAAAACATGGATCAAGTCAATTGAGTTCTCCAAATTGCCCCATATAGAGTGTGTCTGTGTGAGTGAGTGTGTGCCCAGCGATAGATTGGTGTCCTGTCCTGGGTCTATCTGCCCACCGCCCGAGACGTTCTCCCCTGGATGGGGATGGGGAACCCCCCCCCCCCACGATACCCTAATAGAGGATAAAGCGGAAGATAATAGATGAATCATTAATACTCTATGATCCGTTATAACACCGTTAGAGCATTGTCACGCTTTTGCGCATTTATACCGCCATCTCGTGGTCAGATGTGGTATAAAACATGCATTTACGGGTCATAAACTTTTAAGCGATATTTTTGAACTTTTTTAAATAAATTAAAATATATCACACTTCTAAATTAATTGAACATTAAACGGGTAACACGCGTTTATAACAGTCACAGGCGACAAAAACAAAAAAAAACATTAATTCGATTTTGGATTTCCAGTTCAGCCGAGTACACAACTCAAGTCATGACGGGCGAAAGCGCCGTCGCCTCAGCTCGCGCTGTGATTGGCCCGATCCCGCGTCGATCAGCGGGATTCCTCTGGCCTCGCTCGGCGATTGGCTGAGGGTCATCCAGCACTCGGGGGTGCAGTAAGGCGAGCAGCGTGCCGTGGAGCCCTCAGCTGTGCGCGGCGATAACAGAGCGTTCAGAGCGAGGCGTCCGGGGAAGCGTGCGGCGGCGGCGCGGATTAAAGCTCCGGATTAAAGCTCCGGATTAAAGCTGCGTCTTCAGGTGGCATGGCGTCGCGGGTTCCCGGCTGCAGTGAGTACCCGCTGCCCGCTGCGTGCGGATGTTGTGACGGTTCGCAGCTGAGGGTTTGAACGCTAGCTTTTGTTAGCAGCGCTGACGAAACGCTGCTCACATTCTGCACTCTCACTTCACTTTATCTGTTTTTATTTTATTTTATTTTTTTAACAAAGACTCGATTAAATCATATTTAATAAACATGTAAAGCTGGAATTCAGCGTGGTTTGCCTTTTAAACGCACTAATCAGTCCGCTTCCAGACCGCATACTAACACACTGAGTAGAAAGTCTGACCAAGAGTTTTCGTTTTGTTTGTAAAATATAACTATATGATAATTCATCTCTAAAGACATGTTTTAATTATTGCTGCTTGTAACAGTCTACAGACTACAGACTACAAATGCCCATGCCCATCCAGGGGCAGATCCACCCAGGACAGGGCGCCAATCCATCGCTGGGCACACACTCACTCACTCACTTACACACACTCTATATGGGGCAATTTGGAGAATTCAATTGACCTTGATCCATGCTTTTGGACTGTGGGAGGAAACCGGAGAACCTGGAGTAAACCCACACGGACACGGAGAGAACATGGAAACTCCACCCAGATGGGGATTCGAACCTGGAATCCCTAGTGCTGAGAGGAGAACATGCTAAACACTAAGCCACCGTGTCACCCTTAGTATGTAAAATATAATGATATGATAATTTATCTGTAAAGACAGATTTTAATTATTGCTGTTTGTACCAGACTACAGAGATACTTGGGATAATTATATGGTTCCATCTGCTTGGGGAAAGAACCTTATTCCCTATGCCCATGCCCAACCAGAGGAGAACGTTTCAGGCGCTGGGCAGATAGACCCAGGACAGGGCGCCAATCTATCGCTGGGCACACACTCACTCACACACACAGACACACTCTATATGGGGCAATTTGGAGAACTCAATTGACTTGATCCATGTTTTTGGACTGTGGGAGGAAACCGGAGAACCCGGAGGAAACCCACGTGGAAAAAACTCCACCCAGATAGGGATTGGAACCGGGAATCCCTAGTGCTGTGAGGTGAACAAACTAAAACATAATTATATATATAAGGTTTGATTGTAATTTATTGTAATGTTTTATTGTGGTTTAGTATGTAAAGTCATACCAAGTGAAAAAGCTGATTACATATTAACAAATTATCATGAATCTTGTCACTGTAGTTTTTTTAAGATGATGTGAGTAAAATGTAATCTATTTTATCTCCTGTGATTGATGTGATTCTGTATAGCTTGGGGTTTTTACCATATATTTATATTGCTTTAACACGAGGGTGTGGTAGCCCAGTGGTTGGGATGTTGGGGGTGTAACAAACCCAAGTCCAAACCAGACAAAGTTACCACTGTGGGCCGTTGAGCAGGACCCTTAACCCCTATGGCTCCAGGAGTGCTGTATCACGGCTGACCCCGTTCTCTGACCTCAACCAGAAAGCGTGAGGCGGATGAAAGCATCCACAAAATGTGTAAAATGATCTTATGGATCATATTTGGTTTCTTCGTCAGATTGCATCTTAAACCAATAATAGTCCAGTGGAGGGTTTTTAAGCACTGCTTTCTTGTCGTTATGTTGGTTTCCTGTACAGTTTACCTTTAATCTTGGTTTAAATCTGTTGTAAGATGGGCTCTGATTTCAGGCATCATTCAGGGTTAAATGGCAGTGCTGACGTCTCGTGACCCCATTGAGGAGAACAGGAGCAGGCAGGATGCGACTTTAAATATAAATGCAAATCACCTCGGGATCAGGCCGAATGTACAAGCACGAAAACAGTGGCCTTGCTCATTTCATGTTCGCTGTATGCTCAAAATACCTGAAACCTGATCTCCTTCAGTAATAAACAAATACAGACTAATTATAAGAGCCTGTTGCAAGTTTCACTCTTAGAAAGCAAGTCACAGAAAGCACCAACTGACAAACCAAGATACCATCACAGAGGCAGCACTGTTCACTAATAATACCAGAAAGAAAGACGTACTATAAATAAATGTAGTGTTAAAATATGAAAGCATTGATAAATAAACAGGCGGCACGGTGGTTTAGTGTTTAGCACGTTCTCCTCTCAGCGCTAGGGATTCCCGGTTCGAATCCCCATCTGGGTGGAGTTTTCATGTTTTTCCCGTGTCTGCGTGGGTTTCCTCCGGGTTCTCCGGTTTCCTCCCACAGTCCAAAAACATGGATCAAGTCAATTGAGTTCTCCAAATTGCCCCATGTAGAGTGTGTCTGTGTGAGTGAGTGTGTGCCCAGCGATGGATTGGCGCCCTGTCCTGGGTCTATCTGCCCAGCGCCCGAGACATTCTCCCCTGGATGGGCATGGGGAACCCCACCGCGACCCTAATAGAGGATGAAGCGGAAGATAATGAATGAATGAATGATGAATAAACATTAACACCCCTTTTTATTACATCTGTACCTAAACCTTCCTCCAGTCCAGCAACTTTATGTTGGGATAGGAATAATGCACCAACCCAATAACCCCTGCTCTGTGGTGGTACTATTGGGGTTCTGACCATTAGAACAGAGTAAAGGGGATGTACACAGTATGTACTGTAGAACACACACAGATGGACTACAGTCGTAGAACTACAAAGTCCATCTTTACTGTAAGTGGAACTGAGAACAGTTAAGTGGGACTGTATACATTGGTATCTTGATGTTTATCTTGTTGGTATTGTTCTCCATACTTTATTTTTACCTAGAATTTCAGTCTTAACAACGTGTTTGGACTCGTTAAGAAAATGCATCCTAGTTTCCGTGCAGACAGACCAGAAGACATTGGTGAGGGGAGATGAGGGGACCTCTCTTGTAGTTAAAGATGTGCAGAAGTAACGATTTAGATGTTTAAAGATAGTTTTGTTTAATTTAAATACCCCCCACCCCCCATACTTAGACTACTGTGAGCTTTAGACAAGGTCATAATGGAAAACACTGTGCAGGGTCAATTACAGCTTAACTACCTCTGTTACCAAGCACCAAGTAATGTAGTAAATATAGTACCCTTTTTGTCCACCTGCTCTTATTTTTATACCTTTAGTTGGAGGGAGTAGTAGTTCAGTGGTCAGGGTGTTGGGCTATCAATCTCAAGGTTGTGGGTTCAAATCCCAGGTCCACTGAAGTTACCATTGTGAGTTCTTGAGTAAGGCCCTTAACCCTCATTGCTCCAGGGATGTTGTGATGAACCCTGTGCTCACCTTGTAAGTCGCTTTGGATAAAAGTGTCTGCTAAATGACGGAATGTAATGTAATGTAAATGTTTAGTTAAATGGATTAGTTTTAAATAACCAAATTGACCATGAACTAACAATGGTGCTCCACATTTTGTGCAGGAATATTTTTTTTTTCATTATTAAACCTTCATACAGAGGCTTAAACTTACACAGACTCTGATTAAAACACCAGAGCCTACAAATAAATTTCAGAGCGGGTGTTCTACAGGCCTTGCTGTTGTAAACCGTGATAAGTGGGATGAGTCTACAGGAGTTCGGTGTTCTGGTGTACAGTTTGTTCTCGGAAGTGAATATTATGAGCTTAACTGATGGGCCGTTCCGTTCCCATGATTGAAGTGGTGTGGAGAGAAGTCAGTTGATTCTGTTTATAGGTTAATTTTGCAGGTGAGTATGTGGAGTAATGAGCTGTTTGCCTAAGCAAATGTGTAGTCTTCCACTATGCTGCTGGTGTTTTTGTATTTTATGTAGTGTTGCAGCTAGTGCTCTCTGTGAGTAAGTAGACTCAGTTAAATGGGAAGGGAGCCTGATGACCATCAGAAGACATGGAATATTTCAGAGGTTGATGTGTGAATTGTTTTGATGTGTAAACAGTAATCATACACAAATTGCAGTGTTCTAATTACAGACTCTCAGGTGAATTAAGTTCTTAATGCTTATCTCAGGAAGTGTTGTGTACATCCATCCATCCATCAATTATCTCCCGCTTTATCCTCTACTAGGGTGGCGGTGGGGTTCCCATGCCCATCTAGGGCAGAACGTTTCAGGCGCTGGGCAGATACACCCAGTACATGGCGCCAATCTATCGCTGGGCACACACACATACTGTATATGTGGGGCAATTTGTGGAATTCACTTGATCTTGATCCATGTTTTTGGACTGTGGGAGGAAACCAGAGAACCCGGAGAAAACCCACGTGACACAGGGAGAACGTGGTAAGTCCACCCAGATTGGGATTCAAACCGGAAATCCCTAACACTGAGAGGAGAACATACTAACCACTAAGCCACCGTCCTGCCCATGTTGTGACATAATGCATGATTATGTCTAGACAAATGTGAGCCACCTTTACTTTAATACAAGGTATTTTACCTTGTATTAAATAGAAATACAAAGCAAAATATTGCAAAGTCTTCTGCATTAAATTCAATAATGCTGCAGCATAAAATTATAGAAAACTCCTAAATTAACATTTTAATGAAATGTGTATGTGGGCCCACTATATGAACAATTAAAGTGACGTGTGCTCCTTAGTGCCCAGCGATGGATTGGCGCCCTGTCCTGGGTCTATCTGCCCAGCGCCCGAGATGTTCTCCCCTGGATGGGCATGGGGAACCCCACCGTGACCCTAATAGAGGATAAGCGGAAGATAATGAATGAATGAATGTGCTCCTTAGTTGTTAGTGTATACAGTGTCGACTCGCCCTCTCGTACCTTATTGCTTTATAATACCATAATTCTGATCAGCTGATATCAGCATCTGATTTATACCAACATTTTTATTTATACTGACATCCTGCTGTTTTTTCCAAGAGAGTTCCATGTTACACATATGTCCACAGTTTTTGTTTTCTATCTACATTTGGCTGTAACGGCATCTGTTTTCAGTCTTGTAGATGTTGACTTTTGGGGCAGGGTCATAGAAAAGGTTTCCTCCTGTTCAGATCATGTTTTACAACCGGTGCTAGAAAGTAGCTCCACCCTCTGATCCTTTGTGAGCCTCTAAAATTCTTATCTGGTCATAGTTTTCTTTACATGTCTGAAGTGAATACCTGAAGTGGCCAATACATTGTCTCAATGGGTCACATAAGAACCGAGTTTGTTGTGGTTGACGGAACCCATGGGCAAAACTTTAAAATAAAAGCGATGCCGTTGTATTGTATATGGTTTGTGCATTGTATAAACCTCATGTATTATATACAATTGCATTGTTTTTATTTTGTTAAAACATGTGTTTATGCAATACAGTGTACAGTTACATTAGGTTTTTGACTTTTCTGTGACTTTTTGGCCCTGACTGGGAACGTCAAATGACCTGTTGTGGTCCCAGGACCATACAATGCTCATGTCTGGTGCGAACAGTTTATTTATGTACAAAAACTATTTTATTTATGTTTTTGACAATGCATATTTCTTACATGGTAATGCACGCATGTGCACAAACACACATCAGTTCATACTGTAGCTTAAACCTTGTTTGTCTGTTTAATTGTTCAGCAGTCTGCCTTATTATTATTAATGTCACGTCTGGACAAACGGCTCATCCAATCAGAATTCATCCATCCAGTATCTTCCGCATTATCCTATATTAGGGTCGTGGGGGGGTGGGGGGGGGGTTCCCATGCCCATCCAGGGGAGAACGTTTCGGGCGCTGGGCAGATAGACCCAGGACAGGGCGCCAATCCATCGCTGGGCACACACTCACTCAGACAGACACACTCTATATGGGGCAATTTGGAGAACTCAATTGACTTGATCCATGTTTTTGGACTGTGGGAGGAAACCGGAGAACCCGGGGGAAACCCACGCGGATACGGGGAGAACATGGAAACTCCACCCAGATGGGGATTCGAACCGGGAATCCCTAGCGCTGAGAGGAGAACATGCCAACCACTAAGCCACCAGCCAAATTAATATAAATAATTTTATATTCTAGTAATATAGTATATTTTTATATTATATTATATTACAGTACACTGATCCGTTTCAGTCTCTCTTACATGTGCATTCAACCATTCTCACTGGCACTCGCACGTTCAGTCTTCTTTAAATGCTCATTTCTTGGCACAGATTTCCAAACATCTTTATTTACTGCTGCAGGCTTCTCAAAATGCTTTAGTTGACAGCTCAGGGATTTTAGTAGCTCCAAAATGAGAAACTAAAATCCAAGATGAAATGCGGTCCAGTGGAAGCTGATGGTATAGGTTTTGTTAGGACAAGTAAACTCGTGTATAAATTGTGTGCTTTGCCACAGTGTTGTCTCTGTATCAGTTTTAGCAGGTACTCTGTTTTTAATGCATTTGCTGAATGAGTCTAATGGAACACTGATTCCTCACAGTCTGAGTTAAGAGATAACATTTACAGACATTTTTAAAGGCCCAGCTGGTCTGCACACTTCAGTCTGCGGTTCAAGAATGTTTATTCAGATGTGAGCAGTTAATGTCACATTTGAAAAAAATAATTATCGTTATTTAGCACCTGCAGATGATTAATGCATAATTATATTCTCATGACACTGATTTTTCACTCTTTTCATTTCATTTATTTTATTGTGTTATAATAGAATATGGGGCGGCACGGTGGCTTAGTGGTTAGCACGTTCGCCTCTCAGCACTAGGGATTCCCGGTTCGAATCCCCATCTGGGTGGAGTTTCCATGTTTTCCCCGTGTCTGCGTGAATTCTCCAAATTGCCCCATATAGAGTGTGTCTGTCTGAGGGGGGGGGGGGGGGGGGGGGGGGGGGGGGGGGGGGGGGGGGGGGGGGGGGGGGGGGGGGGGGGGGGGGGGGGGGGGGGGGGGGGGGGGGGGGGGGGGGGGGGGGGGGGGGGGGGGGGTTGTTCACAATGCCTATTCAGGGGAGAACGTTTCGTGTGCTGGGCAGATACATCCAGGACAGGGCACCAATCGATCACTGGGCACACACTCACTCACACAGACACACTATATGGGGCAGTTTGGAGAACTCAATTGACTTGATCCATGTTTTTGGACTGTGGGAGGAAACTGGAGAACCTGGAGGAAACCCACGTGGACACGGGGAGAACATGGAAACTCCACCCAGAAAGGGATTCGAACCGGGAATCTGTAGTGCTGAGAGGAGAACATGCCAACCACTAAGCCACCGTGCCGCCCTTCATTAAAATGATCTGTAAATTTGTTTTAGACTTAGTAATTAGACTTTTTAAGCTTGTCCTGTTCTAACTTTAGATTCTCTGGTGATGTGATAAATTCTACTGATACTGCATATGAATTTGCAAGGTCCTAGATTTTAGTGAAGACCAAAATTGGTGTTCATGAATAGAAACCATGTATTCTGTGATGATACCCCATTAAAGATTACAGTAAAAATATATTGTAAAATGTTGGATTGGGTGTTTTTTCCATGAAAAAGAAATTCATGCATGTATTTGCAATAATGTGTGTAGAACTGTAAAAATGACTTGCATAATATTAGTATTGATTCACATCACACATTCTCACAGTGTATCACAGAGATTAAGTGATGTTAGTTATTAATACTCTATTATCACTTGAACTGATTGCAGCACCAGATTTGATCCTGAAAATGACTGTAGACTTGTTTCCTTTTGCAGGAGGAAGAATGATCCACTTGCTGGTCCGGTGCTAAGGATTTAAAGAACTCTGCCACTCATCATATTAAGTTCTCCTTTTCTCTAAAGCTATGGCCGAAATCTCTTTCTCTGCCCTCTCACACTGATCACCTCGTTCAGGATACGAAAATGGAGAGAAAACGCAGAAAGAAATAAAAATGGAAGCCAGTTTTGGATCTAAACCACCCCAGAATCTACAGGACTGTTTCAGTGCGTCTCTTTAGCAACATGTACACAGTGACTTATGAAGCAGCGTCTTTGAACTGCGTTTAATATTGACTGCGGGCGTCATGTCCCAAGCAGTGATGTGGCTTGTTTTGGTTCTGGCTCTGTTGATGGGGCGCTCGCCCCTGGCTGGAACAGCAGAAGAGCAAGACAATCCTGGCTTCTCCTCAACAACTGATGTGCCCTTGAGTTCCAACTGCTCTCAACTGACCATCAAAGTAGAGTTCTCCTCCAAAGTGGTTGAACATGGTAAGCAGTTACTCTTTTATTCTTTCGTAAGTTATCCAATATTGTATTGCATCTGTCTATTTATTAATAATTAATTATTTATTGCTAATAAAGTTTTGATTTGCATGAAATGCCTTGAGATTTTTACACTAATAATGTACAAAGTTGCAGGTAAAGGAGCAGCACCACCGGAGGTTCGTGGCCAAGAGTAGTCAGTGCTATTGTGCACAAGGAAAACTTGTATAGTAATAGCTAGTAATATATCTAATGCATTTAATTAACATGCCATAGTTCTCATATCAAAAGCAAAATGGACTATATCAATTTCCATAATAATGATATGAGTTACATTGGTGGCACGGTGGCTTAGTGGTTAGCATGTTCTCCTCTCAGCACTAGGGATTCCTGGTTCGAATCCCCATCTGGGTGGAATTTCCATGTTCTCCCCGTGTCCGCGTGGGTTTCCTCCGGGTTCTCAGGTTTCCTCCCACAGTCCAAAAACATGGATCAAGTCAATTGAGTTCTCCAAATTGCCCCATATATAGGATAAAGCAGAAGATAATGAATGGAGCAGCAGTTTTCCAGACCCATTCTTGCTAGAAATGTTCTTCCAGCCAAGAATGTTTGTGTTGGATGCTCAGGATTATGAAGGTCATCTTTGTTTGATTTTCCAATCAAATTTCAGGAAACAAAGAAAATCACCAGACTGAAGCCAGACAGGTCCATTTGGTAGTTTGCGGCCTCATATCTCCATGGTTGATCCCCCCCCCCCTGTATTAGCACCTGCAGATGTATAAGTCATTCTCATGGACTGACTAACCTGCATTGTAGTTTATTGTATTGGGGTCTTGGCTGGACTTCCTCTGCAGATTTAACAGGCCGAGTTTGTGCTGGCCTTCAGCCTAGTATGTGTGAGTTTCTAAATGTCGGTCTGAAAAGGCCAGTGTTGTGCCCGTACCCAAAGACCAGAGTATAACATGATCCTTATAGTGACCTGATTACTGCATGTGAATGTGGCCTTTGTGTGTAACCTGCGATATTATCCATTCATCTGCCTCGTACCAGCTGGACGACATTAAAAGTCCAAAAACTTGTGCAGTATGGACCAAAGATCATCTTTATTTATTGGTTTAATGGAAATACAAGGTATAGAACTCAATGGGTTCTTTGAAGATTAATGTTCTTAATATTCAGCTGTGAGTCAAAACCACGTGTGAGATTCTAAGCACTTTAATTAAAACAGACTGACATTTAAATCTGATATAAACCTTTACTCTTTGAAAATACACAGCTGTTAAAAACATGCAAATGAAGCCTAATTACCAAAAAGTTTTATTTTTATAATCAGCATAGATAATATAGTATGTAGTATAGTAATATAGTATAATATAGATAGTACAGATATATATGTATGTGTGTGTGCGCAATATCATTTGTCTTCTATAGTAAACATGCATTTATTTCAGCCCTTTGTGCTTTTGTTAGCAGAACTTGGAGTCTCAATTCTGTACTATTTAAGTCTTAGAGGTTGTTGGACAAAAACAGTTCACCATAAAGTTGAATAGGATGTTCTTCAATGTCCATGTAAAGATGATAAAAGGGAATTCTTAAAATTTTTAAGGTTTGGGTGGAAAGCTTGTTGGTTGAGTCTGAAAAAAGTAGAATTCCAGTGAAGTTAATTTAGTGCAAAATGTTTTTTAAAACCCTTTTTTTTTTTTTTTCGTGTGGTATGTAGTGTTTCGAACTAATAAAAGACTGGAAATAAATTAAATGAATAAAAAAATGTTAGGACATGCTCCCTTCTCACACCATTGTGTAATTTCTCCACCATGTAGATTTGGGTGGTGGATTGTTTGTCAGTTCTGCAGTGACACTGATGTGGTGAGGTTTTTTTTTAAACACCTCAGTGACACCCCAGTGACACTGCTGGGCTTGTGGACCACGATTGTACACTTCATTTATGACTTGATTTAGGGATCCTGGTAACTATTATATAATATGTTAACATAAGAGCATATATAGATTATATTGTATAATATATTTTGGTTTTTGTGTTTTGTGTTATGAAATGTCAGTCGTCTGTTAAAAGAACAGACTGATCTTCCAGTTTTTAGTTTTTTTTTTTTTTTTTTTTTACATTAGAAAGGCACTACAGAGACTTTTGGGGAAAAAAAAAAGTCTTTCCTTGCTGTCAAGGAAAATATTCAAAAAACTAACTTTAAATGTAACTTTTTAAAAAAACTTAACCTTTTTTTAAATTTTATTTTTGCTTTTAAACTATACATTTGTATTTGATTGTAGGAAAGCTTAGACATTTCCCACCCAGTCCAGACCTGGTTGGAATCTTTTGTTAAAGATAATAAACCTGGGTGACCCATTTATGTACAGTGAGGGAATTCTGGGAATTTTCAAAAGTGAACCGGCCTGCTTGTTTTGGTTTTTTTTTCTGTCTCTCTTTTTTTGTCTTTTCCTCCCCCCCTCTCCATTCTGAGTTTAAAAAGATGAGAAAAGATTTCATCTCTGCCCTTTATAACTATTTTGCATATTGGATGTTTTCTTTAACAAAGTGTCTGAGAGTTAGTCCTTGTTTAAGAAAAGATTTGACACAATGCATATAGATGACCAAATGTATTTTGGAAAAATAAGGGGGTGAAGAAGAGGAGTGTGAATGATGGAACTCCAAAATCAGACGTTATTGTAATAGATTTGACATTTAGGTTAATGTCTTATAGAATTAAAAAGTAGCCAACATTTATTATGTTAATAAATTGCATTTTTAAATGATTAGAGTCAGTGAAGTAAATAAAAATTATTCAGAATATTCATATATAACACCTCATGAGGACCTTTTTTATTTTTTATTTTTATTATTAATTATTATTTGTAAATGAGGACACGTCCCCTTCTTGCTCCATTCTCTATTTCCTCCACTTATCATACAGCTGGACTTTGTAGTTCTACAATTCCAGACTGTAGTCCATCTGTGTTCTTTGTTGTTGTTAGTCCTTTGTTGGTTCTCTGGTCTCTATTGATCAGGAGCATCACAGAACAGGTATCATTTGGGTGGTGGATTGTTTATTGTCAGTTCTGCAGTGACACTGATGTGATGAGGGGGTGTTAGTGCAGCAGTGCTGCTGTAGTTTCATTTAAACACCTCAGTGACACTGCTGGGATAGGAATAATGCACCAACCAAATAACCCCTTTTCTGTGGTGTTACTATTGGGGTTCTGACCATTAGAACACACACAGATGGACTACAGAATGGAATTGTAGAACTACAAAGTCCATCTTTACAAGAAGTGGAATACATTTGACTGGTACTGTTCTTTACCATAATACACATCTTATTTCCCTAATTAGCTTCAACGGCAGAATTGTTTTTTTTTTTTTTGCCTCATTCCCCATAGCTGTGATGTGTTTGTAGGAAATCAGTTGCATCTACAAAGTTCGAATCATCTACAAAGTTGGCAGTTAACATTTATTTTTCTTGGAACAGGAATTAAAAAGCTTTCATTAATAATACTACATTTTATATATATACATATATATATATATATATATATATATATATATATATATATATTAATACTGAGGCTGTTATCAATTCTGTACATAAATCAATTTTTATTGATTTCATTATCGATTTCTGGTTAATGTTTCACGTTTACTGCATCAGTTCAGCTGTTTTCAGTCATCATGTCTGACATTTAAATCTTTTATTTTTATTTGGTTCATTTGTTAAAGGCATTTATTCTGTTTACTTTTACAAGGTGTGTTGGAGAGAACCCGGTGCTCATGGGGCGAAAGGGTAACAATGCCCTACGGTGCTGCTTTTTTTTTTTTTTTTTTTTTTACTTTTCTTTTTCTTTCAGCAGCATACACATGGTATTTTCAGCCCTGTTTCATAAGGTTCTGCGAAGCATAAATGACAAACATGTCTGTGTTTTGAGGACATTCATTTTGGATTAAATTATTTATTTAAGATTAGTGCTATTTCTAATAATTATAATCTTATCAGGCCTGTAGACTTTAACAGTAGCAAGTTATTGACCTAGCTGGCTAGAGGCCAGAGCAAAGCAGCTGGGTTGATACCAGCTGAATTGCAAAAACTACCCAATGCCTACAAACCCTTAAAATATCCACTATTTTTGAAAATAATTAATAGACACCTCAGTGTGCCCCAAGAAACTAGGAGAGGCAGATGGGGATGGGGATGTCTGTGCCTCCTCTTTGCTTGGGCTGCTGCCTGGATCTAGATAAAGGTGGATTGATGGATATCTCAGCCTTCTTTAGGCCCCCGAGCTATCATAAAATAAATTCTATATGAATAAATTAACTTGAATTGGTGTTAAAATAATTTCATATACACTAAAATAACTTTGGCTTAAAATAACTTCATTTGCAAAAGGACTTTCACTACAAATACCAGCAAAACAGCAGCCATTTTCTCGACCAGCAAGTATCTGATAAGATTACTTATCTAATTCTGGCTCTATTTTCGTATTATAAAAAGAAATATATATATTTTTTCTTCTTTTCCAGAATATATAGTTGCATTTCATGGCTACTTCACCACAAAGGCACGCAGTCACTTTATCAGCAGTGCCTTGCGGAGTTCGGAGGCAGTAAACTGGCGTATCATGCAGCGGGAAAACCCAGCCAGTGACTACCCCAGTGACTTTGAGGTGGTGCAGATCCGACAGGATGCCCGAAATAGCCTGCTAACGCTGCAAGACCACCCCTATGTCAAAAGAGTCACCCCACAGCGCAAGGTTTTCCGTACTCTCAAACTTCTTAGTGGTAAGTTCAGTGCAAAATCTGTCTTCAAAATGAGTCTTCACTTCAGATTTATGCCCCATTTTCTTTGTTCCATTTTGTCTCATGTCAGTGATGTCTCCTCTTTCTTACTGATTGTTGGTGTTACTGCAGGTTCTTTTTTTAGTTTCATTAAAACAGTGCAATTACTAAACCTTACTTTTGCTGTTCAGCTATTTGGCCTTGGGCTTCAAACAGGTGATGAGTTATTTTTTTAGGTCTACCTGCAGTTTAAAATCATCGGCTACGCCCAAGTTCTTTTTTTGACTGTAATAAACATCTCTGGTATGTCTGTGTCTCTCTCACAGGTATCTTCCAGTGTTTCTAAAATATGTTAAAGGGTAATTATTTTGTAACCTAAAAAAATAATGGGAATCCAGTTGCCACACTTAAACATAACTTAAACTTAAACTTAAACATGTTAAATTTATACCTTTTTGTCAAAATACATGAAAAAAGAACTTAAAAAAAAAAAAAAAAAACTTAAAACTAAATCATATGATAATTAGGTTTTACATTTAACATCTTGCACATTTATTAGAATAACTGTTTCCGAAACAAATCAGGTTAAAATGCAATTTTAGGTGGGATGTCAGATTTGAAGAGTTTGAAAAATGACCTGCAGCAAGAATAAAAAAAACAAAACTAAAAACATATAAAACATCTCAGTTTCTAAACTTCTTAAACAAGTCCAAAAAGAATTTAGTGCATGTTCACACAAATCTATAAAGAAAGTATTATTTGATTAGTATTATAAGAGTAGTATTGAAAATTGGAGAATTTGTGATTATTATCCTAAAAATACCATACATACTCCCAACAGTGTGGAGTGGCAACATGGCCATGTAAAAGACCTTCTAGACAAGAAACTTAAAAATATTAATAATTTAACTGAACAATTGAACAAACAAATGAAAAGCAAAGTGTTAAAAATAAAAATTAAAAACTTAAAAATTAACTTGGAAAGTCAAATTTTCTGTTTGGAGAAGTTTCCAGCCATTCATTATCTTCCACTTTATCTTATATTAGGGTCGTGGGGGGTTCCCCATGCCCATCCAGTGGAGAACGTTTTGGGCGCTGGGCAGATACACCCAGGACAGGACACTGGGCACACACTCACTCACACAGATACACTCTATATGGGGCAATTTGGAGAACTCAATTGACTTGATCCATGTTTTTGGACTGTGGGAGGAAACTGGAGAACCCGGAGGAAACCCACGTGGACATGGGGAGAACATGGAACCGGGAATCCCTAGTGCTGAGAGGCAGACGTGCTAACCACTAAGCCACGGTGCCTCCTGTTGAGAGGTTTAAATCCCGTAATTATCTCAAAGTTACTCCAGTGGTCCCTTAACTCTCATTGCTGCAGGGTGCTGGATAATGGTTGACCCTGTACTCTGACCCCAACCATGAAGTTGGAATCTTTCGTAAGTCGCTTCAGAGAAAAGAAGACAATTAATACAATTTAACACTGTTGTTTAGACATTTTGCCAAAATAAAATGAATGCCTTTAACTTTAGCATTATTATAAACTGAGTATAATGAATACACACTAACCCAGAGCTTTAGTTTCAATGCTCTGTTTGTTCTCAATAAAACAGTCCCTGTGCACATAATACAGTTTCAAGACCTGCATTCTAAAACCTTTTTGTGTTCACCACTATTGTAGAAATTGTGTTTCTGTGCTCCTGCAGCCTGACTGATTTTGAATCACTCTAGATTTACTGTATTGATCCTGCAACGGTTTTATGCATCATGACTATTCATTACATTTATTTTACATTTGGTCATTTAGCAGACGCTTTTATCCAAGGTAAACACAGGGTTAATCACAACATCCCTGGAGCAATGAGGATTAAGGGTCTTGCTCAATGACCTACACTGGTAACTTCAGTGGCCCTGGGATTTGAACCCCTAACCTTCAGATTGACAGCCCAACACCCTGACCACTGAGCTACCACGCCCAGTATTCATGTACACTGAACTTGCATGTGTCAGTTTAAACTGATCTTGTGCTCTTTAGTCGATTCCTCAGTTAGAAAGAACATGGAATGTACCAGGGAGGATGGGTGAAAAGTTAAAGAAGGACATGTCCTGACTGGTAAAGCCCATTCAGGAAGCAGTAATGGATGCCTGTCACCATTTTTGACCTTTGCCCTTCCACACCAAAGCATAGTGTCTGCGTTTTCAACTTCAAACATGGACAGAAGCAATTTTAACCATGTCAGCTTAATAGGTTTGAAAACTCGGCGACTGCCAGGTGTGAGGTGTAGACGTATTAAAGTGAACATTACCTGAGATGACTGCGAGTGAAACTCCCAACCCTTACAGACTAATAAAGCAATAAGGTGTGAGAAGGTGTACATTATTGTTAATAAATCAGGGTACAGAGCTGTTGCACCTCTTTCTTGTGATTTATTCACAGTGAAGCTCAACCTCGAGTGCCTTATTGCTTTTATAAAATGGTTACAAATACACTAATGAACAAAACAAGGATTGGTTCATAAATGTGATTATTAAAAGCATAAACATTAATAAACTGGTATTCCGTGATGTAATCTAGTCCAGTTTTTGAAGTGCACACTGATTGACAGGTTACAATCACCGCCATCTAGTGGCCAATTTACTGAACGCAGTTTTATGAAAAACATGGAGAGCCAATCCGATTTAAGAACTTAAACTGCCCATTTAATAATACCAATCAGTCCATCAAACACCAAAAGTCATTCCACTGACAGAATGGCTTTTTTTTCTCACATTCTCACACTTGTTATAATGTGTAAGTGATATTAATTAATAGGTGAACTAAATAAAGGTTAAGGTTTTCACAGGAACGAAAAATGTTAATAAAATATGCATAAATATATCTTGAGGTGGTGAAATGATGTATTTGGTGCAGAGTGACTAATATGTAGAGAATACGTTAATATTATTAATAAGAGAGACCTGGTTATTAATTTTAAACCTATGAAGTATAACACATTTAAATTTACATATAATTTGTGTGCTGAAAGAATGT
Organism: Corydoras maculifer; assembly: GCA_019802435.1. Taxonomy (NCBI): domain Eukaryota; kingdom Metazoa; phylum Chordata; class Actinopteri; order Siluriformes; family Callichthyidae; genus Corydoras; species Corydoras maculifer. Next base: position 929,024 of record JAFMOD010000089.1, on the reverse strand, counting down.
TGAGGACTAGTTTCTCCTGTTTGCAGCGGCGGTTTGTCCTGTTTTGGTCGTCCTGCTTGTTTTCCTAAAGCAAGTATAAGCGACACAAAGATGGGTAACAGTGTATTTATAGCTGAACACCAACATGAAACACACTTGTTTTTATGTGCAGTCAATTTTTCGCCGTGGTTGAAGGTTCTTGGTGAGGAAAGCAGAACCAGCTGTGCCCTAGGACTGAGCAGCAGGGGGGCATATAGAACAGCAGCTGTTTGTCTGGCCTGGGCCTGAAGGAAATGGCTACCAAATGCATTTAAAGAGGGCTGTGTTTCAGACTTTCATGCATTTCCCCCTCACACCTACTGAAGTCACACTAGCATGTCAGTCTACAAACCCAAACAAAGCCCAGAGGTTCCTCAAGTGTGATTGTTCATTTACCCAACGTCTCCGGTTCACACCTATATTTATACAAGGAGTCGTGTTGATTCGCCTTCTCGCTAAGACCTTGCACAAATACCGTCTGTACTTTTATGTTTGTCTGCTGTAAAGAAAGAACCGGGTCTGTCTTCAGTGAACTCTGATCACGAATTGTTCTCCCATCATGACCTAAATCCAAAAAGTCCTGCTCTTGTTATCCAGGGTGTGCACACCCCTGTTGGAGTCTGGGTTACAGCAGTGAGGCGGGTTGTTTTACAGCCCAAAGGAATAAAATGGCCCTCATCCAGACCCAACACAAGTCTTTAGTGGAGCTTTTAACAAGGACATTGTTTTTTAAAAGGCATTGTTTAAAGCAGGTGAATTTTAAGTAGGTTTATTTATCTGTCATTTAAGAACCAGTTATTTAAATTAAAACAATTCCTCCATTGTCCTTCCTTCAGATGGACTTTGTAGTTTTACTATTACAGATTATAGTTAATCTGTAGTTTACATACAGAAGAACTGAAGTCTGGAATTGTAGAACTATAAAGTTCAAATGAAACTGATAACATGGACAATAAGTGGAATAAGAAGGAGGCATGATATTATACATTCATTCATTCATTCATTCCTATATTAGGTTCGGAGGGGTAGGAGAGGTTCCCCATGCCCATCCAGGGGAGAACGTTTCGGGCGCTGGGCAGATACTCCCAGGACAGGGGGCAATCTATCACTGGGCACACACTCACTCACACAGACGCACTCTATATGGGGCAATTTGGAGAACTCAATTGACTTGATCCATGTTTTTGGACTGTGGGAGGAAATTGGAGAACCCGGAGGAAACCCACGCAGGCACAGGGAGAACATGGAAACTCCACCCAGATGGGGATTCGAACCGTGAATCCCTAGTGCTAAGAGGCGAACGTGCTAACCAATAAGCCACCGTGCCGCCATGATATTATACAGTCCAAAGTATTGATTTTGTTCAAATATTATTTGAAACACCTTCCTGTGTTTTTATTTTTATGATTATTATTTTTTAACCATTTACTCTTTCTTTCTCATCAGTTGGCGCTGATGGCATCACACCCTGTAACGACACGCGCTGGACGCAGAAGTGGCAGTCCTGGCAGAGTTCTCGGCCGCTGAGGAGAACCAGTTTGTCTTTAAGCTCGGGATTCTGGCATGCCACGGGCCGCCACTCCAGCCGCCGCCTGCTTCGAGCCATCCCTCGCCATGTAGCCCAGATCCTGCAGGCCGATGTGCTTTGGCAAATGGGCCACACAGGTAAACAGGGTTTTCATGTTTAAACACTATATTTTTGGTGTAGTTAGTGCTTCATATTTTATAGACTCCTCTTCACAGAGCATTGTTATTTAAATTTCACAAAACAGAATACCAGTTTCTCAAACGAACAGAATGTATTTTGAGTATTAGGCAGTTTTACAAATCAATTAATTGCTTTCTTATTATTTAACATTTTTTGCAGGCACATAGTAGAACAACAAAAAAACAATAATGATCTTCAGAATTGTTTTATGATTATTATCCATCCATTATCTTCCACTTTATCCTATATTAGGGTCGGGGGGGGTTCCCCATGCCCATTCAGGGGGAGAATGTTTCGGGCGCCCAGGACAGGACGCCAATCCATCGCTGGGCACACACTCACTCTCACAAACACACTCTATATGGGGCAATTTGGAGAACTCAATTGACTTGATCCATGTTTTTGGACTGTGGGAGGAAACCAGAGAACCTGGAGGAAACCCACACAGACACGAGGAGAACATGGAAACTCCACCCAGATTGGGATTCGAACCGGGAATCACTAGTGCTGAGAGGAGCCACGTGCCACCCTTTTATGATTTATTAAAATCAGATTTTTGCGTTTGCCCAACGTGGCTGACAAGTATCCATACTTGAAGGTTTAGCCAGGATACAGCTCCCCTGGACCAATGGGGGTTCAGGACCATGTTCAAGGTCCTACATTGGCATCTTTGATGGACTCTGGGTTTAAACCCCTAACTTTCAGATTGGTAGCCCAACACCCTAACCACTCAGCTACTATGCCGAAATTGAACACCAGGGACAATCTTCACTCTCACAGGGCCAAGATGTATTACGGATAATTAGATAATGAAATAAAAGAATTTGATAAATTATTAATTACATATTGTGAACTAATGGCCCAACCTTGAATACCAGTTTTCCCAGCACTTCTCAGTTTGGTATTTCTTTCACTTCATTTTATGGAAATTTCTTGAGAAGGAAAATTCTTGTATCTGATTTGGATTCCAGTGAATCTACAGTATAAGTGAGTCGTCATATCTTTTCGGTGGTTTGCTACATCAGATTACAGATAGTAAAAGAATGTAAACCGGTTAAAATCCAACAGATCATTCTGTAAAAGAAAGGATAACATTTAGTCAGCAGCAGCTGCTTTTTATTAAATCACTTTAACTGAATCAAGATAAAGTAGAGGGGCGGCACAGTGGCTTAGTGGTTAGCATGTTCTCCTCTCAGCACTAGGGATTCCCGGTTCGAATCCCCATCTGGGTGGAGTTTCCATGTTCTCCCCGTGTCCGCGTGGGTTTCCTCCGGGTTCTCCGGTTTCCTCCCACAGTCCAAAAACATGGATCAAGTCAAATGAATTCTCAAAATTGCCCCATATAGAGTGTATCTGTGTGAGTGAGTGTGTGCCCAGTGATGGATTGGCGCCCTGTCCTAGTTCTATCTGCCCAGCGCCAGAGACGTTCTCCCCTGGATGGGCATGGGGAACCCCACCGCGAACCTAATAGAGGATAAAGCAGAAGATAGTGAATGAATGAAAGATAAAGTACGCAATTCTGTTGTAGATCCATTAGTCTTTTTGCTGTTAGTTCGGACTGAAAACTTTGTGGAATGTAGGCAGGTTATAGCACATTTCTGATTATGCGTGAAATTCTGAAACCTTGACTCCACCTTTATATCACATATGTCAGTTTAAATATGTCAGTTACATACACATATTAACACTGCACATGTTAAAGTTTACAGTGTCTCTGGTTACAGGTGCGATTATAATCTAAAAATGCATGTAATTAATTCACTCATGGTGGCACGGTTGCTTAGTGGTTAGCATGTTCTCCTCTCAGCACTAGGGATTCCCGGTTCGAATCCCAATCATTCATTCATTCATTATCTCCCGCTTATCCTCTATTAGGGTCGCGGTGGGGTTCCCCATGCCCATCCAGGGGAGAACATCTCGGGCGCTGGGCAGATAGACCCAGGACAGGGCACCAATCCATCGCTGGGCCCACACTCACTCACACAGAGACACTCTAAATTGGGCAATTTTGAGAATTCAATTAACTTGATCCATGTTTTTGGACTGTGGGAGGAAACCGGAGAACCCGGAGGAAACCCACACAGACACGGGGAGAACATGGAAACTCCACCCAGATGGGGATTCGAACCGGGAATCCCTAGCGCTGAGAGGCGAATGTGCTAACCACTAAACCACCGTGCCGCCGAATCCCAATCATTGTAATGAAAATAATAATAACAATAAAGGCGATTCTGATTCTCTTTAGAGTTTTATATTAAATCTATCTTTTTGTCGGATGATTTGTAGGCTCAGGAGTGAAGGTGGCAGTATTCGACACTGGACTAAGCGAGAAACATCCGCACTTCAAAAATGTTAAAGAGAGGACAAACTGGACCAATGAGAAGACACTGGATGATGGTAAAATTGTATTTTAATATGTTTTTAGTGCATTTCATGGTAACACTTTCTATAAATCCTGTATTCGGAATGCACCCTGTACCCACCCTGTTACAACCAGATTTGTTACCCATTACTTTTTTCCAACTGGGATTGCATGTCTGGGTCTGAGTGCATGTTTATGAGTTTTGTCTGGTTTGTTATGTTTTGACATGTCTCTTAATGTTTATAGGTTTGGGTCATGGCACATTTGTGGCTGGGGTCATAGCCAGCATGAGGGAGTGCCAGGGCTTTGCGCCTGATTCTGAATTGCATATCTTTCGAGTTTTCACCAACAATCAGGTGCACACATCTTCGTTAACCCTTTAGATTTGTGTGGTTAAATCCTTGGCCTCTAGGTTTATTTTTATAATGTACAGTTAAAAGTAAAAATATGCAAGGATAATTATTTTAGTTAAATATCATTCATTCTTAAGTGAATGCCTTTGAGCTTATAGTGTATCTGAGGGACTACAGGATTCTATATTATACTGACTGAACATGTCTTTTAGGTGTCTTACACGTCGTGGTTTCTGGATGCCTTTAACTATGCCATCCTAAAGAAGATTGACGTCCTGAACCTCAGCATTGGGGGACCAGACTTTATGGACCATCCATTTGTTGATAAGGTGCTTTTAGTTAAAGTCACATTAAAATTCACTGCATTTTCTTTATCTTGGGCTCAGTGGTCATCTGCTGCTTAAATTTTTATAATTTTTTTTGTTGTATTCCCTGCTTAAATATTTTAGTGGATCCAGATTTTTTATATATATATATATGTGTGTGTATATATATATCTGGATTATATATATACACACACACACACACACACACACACATATATATATATTATATATATATATATATATATATACATACATACATACATATATATATATATATATATAGATGTAGATATATAGATATGTATATGTGTGTATATGTATTCATGTATGTATATGTATATAACAATAATTAAATCATGGTTTAACATGATAACATTTAAGTAAACACACAATCTAATTTGGATAATGGTAATTATAACTTTAAAAGAACAGGGTAATCGGGGTCCGTCACCCATAATTTCGTTCTTGTCTCATGCACCACATGTGATTATTAATGGTAATACAATTTTCTTGATTGATTGATTCTTGATATTGGAATAAAAGTAATATGTTATTACATTTTTTAAAACCTTTTCCTCTCAGGTGTGGGAACTCACAGCAAACCGGGTGATCATGGTGTCTGCCATTGGCAACGACGGCCCTCTTTATGGGTCTGTGACTCTTAATTATCTATGTGGTTGCATCTTAAAGTTATATATCCTAATGTTCAGTTCATAGGCATTGCCTTTGTTTAATAAACTGTGTATGTCTGTTCCAGTACTCTCAATAATCCAGCTGATCAGATGGATGTGATCGGGGTTGGAGGGATCGATTTTGAGGATAACATAGCCAGGTTTTCTTCTAGAGGAATGACGACATGGGTAGGTCTTATTTCACTAAAACACCTTGTCAGTCAGTCCTTACCTGGTGAAGGCACTTCGGAAGCGTGCCCGCTCATGTTTGAGGAACTTGAGATGATTCATGTCAGCATTTGAAATGTGGAAGCATAGATAGTAAAAAAAAAAAAGAGATAATTAAAGTAATTAATTTTACCAGTAGGCTAAACTCATTGACTCTCTGAGTCATTGCTTAAATTTGGAGCAGTGAAAAAATGTTGCTGTTGCGTTCCCACCTTAACTACTTTTTAATTTGAATTGGTTTTGTAATAGCTTTACGTAATAATTTTTTTAATGCAATGCAGTGCACACACACGTTTCTATACACGTTCTCCTCTCAGCGCCCGGTTCATATCCCAATCTGGGTGGACTTTCCATGTTCTCCCCGTGTCTGCCTGGGCTTCCACTGAATTCTCCGGTTTCCTCCCACAGTCCAAAAACAATCAATTGAATTCTCCAAATTGCCCCATATAGAGTGTGTTTGTGTGAGTGACTGTGTGCCCAGCGACTGATTGGCACCCTGTCCTGGGTCTGCGCAGCGCCCGAGACGTTCTTCCCTGGATATATATATATATTAATTCCACTGTTGATATTTTTAATATTTGTATTAAATTCTGAAGATGTCATCATTCTGATAAATAACAATGATGTAATATTTTACAGTTGTATGCTTTTGTTTTGTGTGCTTTTGTTTCTTTTTCTGTTTAAAACATTTATTTCATCTAAACATGTGGGCTCCCTCTGTTTCTCACAGGAGCTGCCTGGTGGTTATGGCCGGTTAAAGCCTGATATTGTAACGTATGGCTCTGGGGTCCGTGGCTCCGGTATGAAGGAAGGCTGCCGCTCTTTGTCTGGCACCAGTGTGGCCTCTCCTGTGGTGGCTGGTGCTGTGACTTTACTTGCCAGGTGAGATAGCATAAAATGTGGAAACGGTACAAGTATTCATAAAACTAATAATTACAAACAGGTCTGAAATGCAAACTGATTGTTTCTGAGGGACGTTATAATAACAGAATTATAAAGAACATATTTTACAAATAAAGACCAAGCAGAAATCTTAAAGTAAATTAAATAGGACATTCTTACTTTGTAGTAACGACATCATACTCCATACATCCATTCATTATCTTCCACTTTATCCTCTACTAGGTCGCAGTGGGGTTCCCCATGCCCATCCAGGGGAGAATGTTTCGGGCGCTGGGCAGATACACCCAGGACAGGGCACCAATCTATCACTGGGCACACACTCACTCACACAGACACACTCTATAAGGGGCAATTTGGAGAACTCAATTGACCTTGATCCATGTTTTTGGACTGAGGGAGGACACCGGAGAACCCAAAGGAAACCCACGCAGCCAGATTAGGATTCGAAACCGGGAATCCTAAGCGCAGAGAGGAGGACGTGCTAACCACTAAGCCACCATGCCGCCCGACATCATACTCATTTTGAGAGTTCATTATTTTCGTTTGTAGGTTTTGTTTTCCTAGGATTTGTTCACAGATTCTTTCAGGTTGTTTTAAGGGTTTTTACGTCTAAAAACTAAAATCTAAAAAAAAAAAAAAATATTGCCCTCAATGTTCTGATACTTTTGGAGGAGACTGTACATCCACCAGCGTTTACTTGACTGTAATTGTATTTTGAACCTTTTTTTATTGCTTACTTGGCAATCCTTAAAGCATTCCTTAAGTAGAAAAACAAGTCAGTGTTTATAATGCCAACTTAATTAAATCTTTTTTTAATTAACTTCTGTTTGTTAACTATGTAACACCTACTACATTTTACCATCACAGATCTGATGTCGGTTGACTTTGCATTTAAAATCCTACTTTTTTTTTTTGTCTGTGCTTACTGTGTTTTATCTTCTTTTTTGTTTTTTGCTTCATTACAATTGAATCCAGCTACATTCACGTTTCTTTTAAATATATGGTTTTGGACAGAATAACACTGGAAGACAATAACGTGACATAAATGGTTGGATTTTAAGTGTATGAATGGACCCACTTCCTCAGTGAAAGAGGCATTGTGCCGACTGTAATACCACACTTGTGTGGTTTTAAGAAAGGGTTTGTTATGGCTGGCACAACCCCCACTGTTCTTTGTTCTTTTTTTTGCCCGTTTTGGCATCAGGGCCCGCAAGCATTACTTTCATGTCTTGTGATAACCAACCCAAGTGCAAAGGCTCACATGACTTAGCAACTTCTAACAGGAAAATTGCTGCCATACTAAAATATACAGGGTTTATATGACTTTGTGATTTTACATCGTGGCTAAGCTTAGTTCAGGTCAGCAGCCCTTTACTCACCAACTTCAGTGAGCAACAGGTTATTTCAACAGTTTCTTTAATGTGGATGTTTTTGGAAGATACCATCAAAGCAAACAAACCCTAATATTGTGCTTCATGAACTTATACTTTGAGTTTAACTTGTATATAAAAATAAAATGTTATGTTAAATGTGAGGGCGGCATTTCTCTCAGCACTAGGGATTCCCGATTCGAATCCCAATCTGAGTGTAGTTTCCATGTTCTCTCCGTGTCCACGTGGGTTTCCTCCAGGTTCTCCGGTTTCCTCCCACAGTCCAAAAACATGGATCAAGGTCAATTGAGTTCTCCAAATTGCCCCATATAGAGTGTGAGTGAGTGTGTGCCCAGCGATGGATTGGCGCCCTGTCCTGGGTGTATCTGCTTAGCGCCCGAAACGTTCTCCCCTGGATGGGCATGGGGAACCCCCCCACGACCCTGACGTAGGATAAAGGGTAAGATAATGGATGGATGTTAAATGTGTCCTTTATTTTGTATTTGGTGTGTATAAAATTAAGCAAATAAAAAGCAACTGTGCATAAAAAATGCAAACGACTTTTCACTGCAGAGACTCAGTAAGGCATCCAGTTTACAAATTGTGTTTCTTAAAATTTGTATGTTTAACCTGACTGTTATCTGCTGATTTTTATGAACAGGTTAATAACAGTACATTTAAATTCTGCTGCATCATCAAATGATGGATGTATATTATACACTCTTAGGCTAAAAAAGCTATTAATTAATTGCCTTGTTTTTATGTCCCACAGTACGGTGTTAAACCGGGAGCTGGTAAACCCAGCCAGCATGAAGCAAGCTCTTATTGCTTCAGCACGAAGGCTACCCGGAGTCAACATGTTCGAACAGGGCCATGGCAAACTGGATCTGCTACGAGCCTACCAGATCCTCAACAGCTACCGACCTCAAGCCAGGTAAAATGTGCTAACACCCTTACATTCTTCCTTGAGGCATTTTAGTTTCTGTTCTTCGTGCCATTTGTCCAGATGTTAAAGCATATGTAATGTCCAACATAAAGGTTGTGGTAGAATGTGTGACCTGCCCCTGTAGTAGGAGTTCTAGTCATCTGTACTTACTCTTTCATGCTTTGTTTTCTGACCTTGGCTAATTGTTCTTTTTCTTTTAAAGCCTCAGTCCCAGTTACTTAGATCTGACCGAGTGCCCCTACATGTGGCCATACTGCTCTCAACCTATTTACTATGGTGGCATGCCAACCATCGTCAACGTGACCATCCTTAATGGAATGGGTGTGACTGGAAAGATTGTCGAGAAGGTAAAAAACTGTTTTTTGATACTAATGAGACATTAATGTTGGGTGTTGACATTATTATTGTGTATTTGGTCAGTACCACCCCATTATTCCTATCCCAGCAGTGCCACTGAGTGAACTGATGCCATAATTTCAACAACTAGTGAAATAAACTTCACTATTTTTTACTATATTCAGTTTTTATTATAGATTCTCACCTCACTGTAAACTTCAGTGTTGCTGGATGTAAAAATGCTAAGGCTGTGAGTTAAAGAGCGATAGAGTGATCCAAAAGAGTGTGATCCAAGATAGTGGTCCAGTTTGGATGAACTGAGGCTGATTAATCTGGCTCAACTGTTCAGCCAAACCAAAGCTTAATAAATAGTTTAGTTTTTTTGTTGTGTAAGCAGTTCACAAGTTCACTCTTTTTTGGGATCTATTACATGACACAGCGAAGGCAGGCAGTTGATTGGACGGTTGAGCTTTGTACTTAAAAAAAAAAAAAAAAAGTTATTTGAATTTACGGTAATTTCATTTATTCATATTTTTTCATGTTTTTGTTCTTAGGAAATTGTAATAATAGAAATCAGTAGATATTCTCAGTATTTATTCATTTATCCATTATCTTCCACTTTATCCTTTATTAGGGTCCCGGGGTGGGGGGGGGGGGGGGGTTTCCCATGCCCATCCAGGGGAGAACGTTTCGGGCGCTGGGCAGATACACCCAGGACAGGGCGTCAATCTGTCGCTGGACACACACTCACTCACACAGACACACTCTATATGTGGCAATTTGGAGAACTCAATTGACTTAATCCATGTTTTTGGACTGTGGGAGGAAACCGGAGAACTTGGAGAACACCCACACAGACACGGGGAGAACATGGAAACTCCACCCAGATGGGGATTCGAACCGGGAATCCCTAGCGCTGAGAGGAGAACGTGCTAACCACTAAACCACCGTGCCTATTCTCAATATATTTAATATGTTTTTAATACTCTAGAAATATTACAGATTAGTATGTTAGTTTTGTTGGTTTTGTTTATTTAAGTAAAATTCATTTTTATACATCATTAGGTAGATGTTAATCTTATATATACTTATATATTAGTCAGCCGGTGATCTTTTTTGTAACCTGTTTAAAGACAGCAGAGCTTTAAATCTGATCTTGCAGGTCATTTTAACCTTGTTTTGACTTTTCATGTTAGAGCGCGTTTTCTCTACACAAACATTTTCAGGAACAAGAAGTACTTTAAAAGTTTTCACAGAAGTTTCAAGTTCCCACAAATAACTGTCTGACGAAGGATTTGAAAGTTTTCGGTTATTATTGACCCGGGCGTAGGAAAACTCCCCAAAAAAATCCCATAGGAAATTAATACCTGGTTACTTTGTTGTTGCTCTCCTGGGTGCAGTTTAATCTCTGCATCCGTTTCCCTGAATAACGTGGTTTCCCTTCTATAAACAGCCAATCTGGCAGCCGTACCTGCCTCAGAACGGCGATCACATTGATGTGGCTGTGTCCTATTCACCGGTGTTATGGCCATGGGCCGGCTACCTGGCTGTATCCATCTCTGTGGCCAAAAAAGCGGCGTCGTGGGAGGGAGTTGCTCAGGGTCATGTGATGCTCACCGTGTCTTCTCCTGCAGAGAATGATGTAAGTGTTGTTTATTTTGTACTGTATTTGTGTGGCCTCTTATGAACTCTCTCCTGCATCACAATACCTTTTGTGTGTAGTCTGCAATCGGCGGGGAAATAACCTCCACAGTGAAGCTACCAGTGAAGGTAAAGATTGTACCCACGCCCCCTCGCAGTAAACGGGTGCTATGGGATCAGTACCACAACCTGCGTTACCCGCCTGGCTATTTCCCTCGAGATAACCTGCGCATGAAGAATGACCCACTCGACTGGTAAGTGCATTATTAATAACTCTATTAATAGATTTTTATATATTAATGTAGTGTACGGTAATATCGGACAGATGTGATTCTGATAATTGAAAATTAATGTCTTGAGCTTAATAGTGTTGAGGGCAAGGCAGAAGTGGTTAGGGTGTTGGGCTATCAATATGAAGGTTGAGGGTTCAAATCTCAGGTTCACTGACGTTACCAATGTAAGACCTTAAGCAAGACCCTTAACCCTCATTGCTCCAGAGATGTGATTAACCCTGTGCTCACCTTGGAAGTTACTTTGGATAAAATCATCTGCTAAATGACCAAATTATTATGAATTATTATTATTCATTAATTCATTATCTTCTGCTTTTATCCTATATTAGAGTCACGGGGGGCTCCCCATGCCCATTCTGGGGAGAACGTTTCGGGCGTTGAGCAGATACACCCAGGACAGGGTGTCAATCTATCACTGAGCACACACTCACTCACACAGACACACTCTATATGGGGCAATTTGGAGAACTCAATTGACTTGATCCATGTTTTTGGACTGTGGGAAGAAACCAGAGAACCCGGAGGAAACCCACGTGGACACGTGGAGAACATGGAAATTCCACCCAGATGGGGATTCGAACCGGGAATCCCTAGCGCTGAGAGGAGAACATGCTAAACACTAAACCACCGTGCCGCCCTATTATTATTATTATTACTATTAATTATTAATAAAGGACAATAATATGTTAAATTGATAGTGATCTATTTTACCTACTGTATGTTTACACCAAATTTATCCC
>JAFMOD010000089.1:907129-912129 GCA_019802435.1 Corydoras maculifer | reverse complement strand
AATCAGGAAGTGGGTCAAACCATCCCCATGTTTGCCTTCCTTGGCGCCATGGTGGTGTTGTCCTTTTTTGTAGTGCAGCTGACGAAGTCAAGGAACAAGCCCAAGCGCAGGAAACCCCGTGTAAAAAGGCCTGTCTACCTCCAGCAGCAGCAGCAGGTCCCCCACACAGGCAAAAACCCTACGGTGTGACATTGCCCCACACCAACGCCTTACCACATGAAGACTTTTCTACAGTCTGTTTTTAAGTGTCATTGGGAGGAGAATAAAATGTTATTCATCAAATTATGATCCTGAAACTGCCATCAACACCTCCCTTTAGGGGGTTTGCATTTGGACAATAATAAGCTTTTTAAACCCCGATGACCAAAATCATGTTCCATCATTATTATTATTATTGTTATTGTTTTTATTTATTGAGCCGCTTTGATGATTTCAGGCCTTGATTTGCACGTAAAACTGGAAAACCATCAAAAGAAATGTGGTACCAAAGTATTGCTGTTCAAAACATTTGAATTCATTTTTGTACACCTCTCCCAGACCTCTCCGTCGCCGGAATTCCAGTTAATCTTCTAGGTCTTTGTGTCCTGTTTGTGTTTTTATAAGATGGACATTTTCCGATGTTTGTAAATAGCCCTCATGATTTTTTTCACCTTTGTTGGGTAGCATTAAATATTTCATCTGCAGTAAAGCATCACACCAGCCTCCTGCGTCCTCATTCAGTCTGCAGTTAATGCTTTCCTTTTAAAGCCAAACAGCGGTGGATGGTAAGTACATTTATTAAAGTCTATTCTAACTTGATATGGATGGACTTTTCAGAAGTAACATGTAATACAGCTTTATTTATAAATTATGATAAACATTTTACACCACTGAGACTAAAAGAAGCTTTTACAATTCATTATTGTTTTTGTTAAAGGTTAAAAGCGTTTGTGGCGATCTTTTACAAAATGTTGTATTTATTTGTCATTTTTAATGTGGGGTTGTTACCAGTTCCACTTAATGGTCATTTTTAAACACTTTCCTTTTTTATAATGTCAGTTGAGTAGTGTGTAAGTGGATAAAAAAATTATATGTATGTATATTTGTAGTATCCATTCATCCATCCATTATCTTCTGCTTTATCCTATATTAGGGTCGTGGGGGGGTTCCCCATGCCCATCCAGGGAAGAATATTTCGGTGCTGGGCAGATAGACCCACACTCTATATGGGGCAATTTGGCGAATTCAATTGACCTTGATCCATCTTTTTGGACTGTGGGAGGAAACCAGAGAACCCAGAGGAAACCCATGCGGACACCGGGAGAACGTGGAAATCCCTAGTGCTGAGAGGAGAACATGCTAACCACTAAACCACCGTGCCACCCTTGTGTATGCGAGTATGAGTAAAAAAATTTTTTTTTTTAATATATTTATATTTATATATATATATATATATATATATATATATATATATATATATATATATAGTTTCCATGTTCTCCCCGTGTCTGTGTGGGTTTCCTCCGGGTTCTCCAGTTTCCTCCCACAGTCCAAAAACATGGATCAAGTCAATTGAATTCTCAAAATTGCCCCATATAGAGTGTGTGTGTGTGAGTGAGTGTGTGCCCAGCGATGGATTGGCGCCCTGTCCTGGGTCTATCTGCCCAGCGCCCGAGGATGGGTGCTGGATGGGCATGGGGAACCCCACTGCGACCCTAATAGAGAATAAAGCGGGAGATAATGAATGAATATATATATATATATATTCAAATTTTTTTAGATGTCTAGAATTTATATATCAGAACATAAAAAAATTACTTTTAGAAGTTCTTCCAAACTAGGTAACTAAAACCTTAGAAGAATTCTATACTGTCATAGTTAAAAAAGATTAAAGAAATAGTTAAAAATGAAATTTCAATGAAATAACAGTTTATCAGACACTTTAGCTCTAACTTTACTGTTGTATAAAAACGCTACCACATTTTAAAGTTATCTTTTCAGACTTTAAAACCTTTCCATATTCCGTCTGTTCTCGCGGAGCTAATTGCTCGTTCATGTATTTGGCCTGGTCGGCTGTACAGCAAGATGATTTCATTCAAGGTGAAGGCTTTCGGCTGGTTTCTCTAAACCTTATCCACTTTTAATGGGAAGAAGTAGCCTGTGAAAATGTCACTGACCCTTCAGCACGACGGCCCCTCGATGAAGGTTAATTACATGAAGAACTTTGGGAACTGACCCTGTGACCGGTTATCTGTGCCTCACTGAATTTCTTCAATCAATTCCAACATGAGGTCATATGACCAAAATCCCCACTTCCTCTAAATTTTCCCAGCCTCGCTCGTCACCTTCTCTGCCGCCAACTCGGGAATGAATGAGGAGCGGCAGCACCCAGAAGAGACGTTAAACCTTTATTACCAGAACCCGCTGCCAAACGCCCGCTGTGCAGACAGGCAGTCTGGTGATGCCACATGACCTTTTTTTTAATAATGGCTGAAATTCACACATGACTTCACACTAAAATCTCAAAGACAAGTTTAAAAGTGGGAGATAATTGTCTTGTCTGAAAGTGCTTCAGTGATTGTGTGTGGAAGTGCAAAAGAATAATTTGGGTTTTTTTTCTTTTATACTCCTTATGTCACAGTGAGACTGTAGTCCATCTACAAAAAGTGTCCCATCAACAGCATCCTGTGGCCACAAAGGACAAGAGGATGCTTAGTGGAAGTGCAGAAACAATTAATCGATTACCTCTGATTGATCTCATCTATAGTTCTGCATAATCAAGTAGGTGCATTGCTCAAAACCTTCAGGAGCTCTGCTGTGGCTGATGTACTGTACCCTTTGTAAATTTACAATGACATATTTTTATTTTATTCATCATTAAAAAGTTGGGACACGCCCGCTTTTTGCTCCACTTATTGTCCATGTTCCCATCTGTGTTCTACAGTACATACTGTGTACATCCCCTTTACTCTGTTCTAATGGTCAGAACCCCAATAGTACCACCACAGAGCAGGGGTTATTGGGTTGGTGCATTATTCCTATCCCAGCAGTGTCACTGAGGTGTTTAAATGAAACTCCAGCAGCACTGCTGCACTTACACCCCCTCACCACATCAGTGTCACTGCAGAACTGACAATAAACAATCCACCACCCAAATGATACCTGTATAATATTGGTGATGGTCCTGACCAATAGAGACCAGAGAACCAACAGAGGACTAACAACAACAAAGGAAGCTGAAGAACTACATAGGAAATAGATAATGGAGCAAGAAGGGGGCGTGTCCAAACTGGTATACTGTACTGTACTGTATATATATGTCGGTCCATTATCTTCCGCTTTATCCTCTATTGGGGTCTGTTTTTAATAACGTTTACAAATTTTCCACAATATTTTAAGTGTAAAAGTTTTTGCTATTTAGACTAAAAAGTAACAGAAAACAGACAAAACCCTCTATTTGTATTTACTTTAGACTTCTATATTCATTAAGCTTTTGATAAACGCCATTATTATGTAACAATCACAATAGTGCACTTCGTTGTTGAAGTTTGCGTGGTCAGGAGATGCCGGAGTTCTCTGGTTTAATCCAGCCCTCCAGTCTGAGCCAAAGCCTTGTTCCAAATCTCTCTGTAAACTCAGCAGACGGCGCAGACTTCGGCCGGAATGGAGCTCGACCGAGGAAGCACGGGTGTGCTGGCTAATCGGGAGCAGGTGAAGGATGAGCCGAGGTTGGGGTTATGTGGGGCTGTGTTTATCCTCATGAAGTCAGCTCTCGGTGTCGGACTGCTCAACTTCCCCTGGGCGTTCTCCCATGCTGGAGGAATCCAAGCTGCTATTGTCGTGGAGCTGGTCAGTAGATCTGAGACTTTACAGAACTGTATGATTTGGTTTAAGATTATAGGCTTTTTTTAGGTTGCACACTTTCTGTGTTTATTGGTTTCATTATGCAAAATTGTATGTACTCCAAAGATATT
This sequence comes from Corydoras maculifer, assembly GCA_019802435.1. Lineage (NCBI taxonomy): Eukaryota > Metazoa > Chordata > Actinopteri > Siluriformes > Callichthyidae > Corydoras > Corydoras maculifer. The sequence goes on along the minus strand of JAFMOD010000089.1, from coordinate 908,176 downwards.
CAATGTGGAAGGTCCTGAATTAGGGCGGCACGGTGGCTTAGTGTTTAGCATGTTCTCCTCTCAGCGCTAGGGATTCCCGGTTCGAATCCCAATCTGGGTGGAGTTTCCATGTTCTCCCCGTGTCCGCGTGGGTTTCCTCCGGGTTCTCCGTTTTCCTCCCACAGTCCAAAAACATGGATCAAGTCAATTAAGTTCTCCAAATTGCCCCATATATGTATTTGTGTGGGCGGCACGGTGGCTTAGTGGTTAGCATGTTCTCCTCTCAGCACTAGGGATTCCCGGTTCAAATCCCCATCTGGGTGGAGTTTCCATGTTCTCCCCGTCTCTGCGTGGGTTTCCTCCGGGTTCTTTATTTTCCTCCCACAGTCCAAAAACATGGATCAAGTCAATTCTCAAAATTGTCCCATATAGAGTGTGTCTGTGTGAGTGAGTGTGTGCCCAGCGATGGATTGGCGCCCTGTCCTGGGTCTATCTGCCCAGCGCCCGAGATATTCTCCCCTGGATGGGCATGGGGAACCCACCCGCGACCCTAATAAAGAATAAAGCGGGAGATAATGAATGAATGAATGAATAAATGTATTTGTGTGAGTGAGTTTGTGCCCAGCAATAGATTGGCGCCCTGTCCTGGGTCTATCTGCCCGGCGCCTGAAACGTTCTCCCCTGGATGGGCATGGGGAACCCCCCCACGACCCTAATAGAGGATAAAGTGAAAGATAATAAATGAATGAATGAATGAATGAATGAATACTAGTAAACAGATTGTCCCAATGCCCAATCAGAGGAGAAGGTTTTGGGAATGAACCTTGATCCCCACCGCTGAGAGGCGAACATGCTAAATTACTGTGTGTACAATAAATAAAAGCAGATCGCTTTCTTTTCCTCTCAGGTGTCTCTCGTGTTTCTCATTAGTGGATTGGTGATTCTTGGCTACTCGTCCTCCATCACCGGTCAGAACACATATCAAGCCGTGGTGGGACACATATGTGGACCTGCGATTGGAAAACTGTCTGAGATTTGCTACATCTTCAACCTTTTCATGATCTCTGT
>JAFMOD010000089.1:859585-894913 GCA_019802435.1 Corydoras maculifer | reverse complement strand
CTTCTGCCAAAAAAAAATCTCATCTCTCCTCTGTACCTGTCCCAAACAAATCCATCCCTTATCTTCCGCTTAATCCTCTACTAGGGTCACAGAGGAGTTCCCCATGCCCATCCAAGGGGAGAACGTTTCAGGTGCTGAGCAGATACACCCACGACAGTGTATTTGCTCAGTGCCTGAAACGAAATTTCAAATTTTGTTCATTCTCATTTCCCCAGTGAGAATCGCAGCATTTTCATCTCTGACACCACTAGCTCTCTTTTATCTGCAGACCTCAGGATTGTCCTGTAAACTTTCCACTACAATTACTATTACTAACTTAGTATAGATATAGTGATAGTGTAGTGAAGAACACATTAGAAAATAACTTATGGTTGAAAAAAAAGGGAATGAACATAAAAGTCTATGGCTGCATGAGCCATACCCCATGGAGTCACATACAAGTGTTTCTGGATCATTAACCATGATTATTACAGCTCAGTAGATCTTCCTCATGCTTCCTTACCTCCTGGGATGCCATCAGACCAAAAAAAACTACTATACATAAAATTATAGTGTTGTATAGCATACTAACATTCATTTAATAATTATCTTCCACTTTATCCTACATTAGGAAAGCGGTGGGGTTCCCCATGCCCATCCAGGGGAGAATGTCTCGGGCGCTGGGCAGATACACCCAGGACAGGGCGCCAATCTATCACTGGGCAAGCATACTAAAAAAAAACATATTATTAGATTCACCTCTCTGTTTATTGACTCACTATATATTACTCATTATTGCCCCATAGTACTTTGTTTTGATTTAAATATTAAGCTTTAAAAAAGACGTGAAGGAGACTATTACTGTAACCTTCATATCGTTTATCAAAGTGCAAAAATGTTTGTGTTATGTTTGCTGTAGCCTGTAAGATAATGTGTCAAATATATAAAATACAATATCCAGTGAGAGCAAATGGGCGAGACCCCAAAGGAGGAGTACGGAAATTTCACAGTTGCTATGGAAACTGGGGAATACCATCCACTTTTTCTGCCCCTTTGCACCCTCCTGTCCTCAAAATGGTCTGTTAAACACAGATTTCTACCCCCCACCCCATCATTTCCATACATTTCCATATTGTGCTCTACTTAAATAAGATTAAAGAGGAAGTCAGCCTCAGAGAAAGGATTGAGTGGTGATAAACGAAGAGGGTACATCCTGCAGTGTCTGCGCTCATTGAAAAACCATCTCTATGATAATGGTCACCAAATGAACAAGGATGGCTTTCAGATAAGCTGTTATGTATCTTCCTCCAGGGTTTTCAATTTCTCTCTCCTCGTTACCTCTGCCAAACTAACTCTATTTCTGTTCGCCTCTCTCCTTCTGCCCTCTTCTACAGTTCTTGTTCTGGGCAGACAGGGCAGGTGATGCTGACGTCCTGATGTCAGTCTTGAAGTGATTAAGACAGTTACCTTTGATTACTGCAGAGCAGGACCTTAAAAACCTGCCACGGCTACAAATCTGTGCCACGGCCACCAGAGGACCTGAACAGAAACCTCGACAGTTTCTTATCACGACTTGCAATTCAATGGCTAACATCGACAATCTGTTCAATTGAAACAGAGGTTGTTATTAGAGATTGAAAGGGTGCAGATTTTTGAACTGAATCTCATGAATCAAATTCTCAGATTCTACAGCAAAGAAACTGCATGAATTGGAGCTCATAACAAACAGAACATCTATCCATCCATTATCTTCTGCTTTATCCTCTATTAGGGTCGCGGTGGGGTTCCCCATGCCCATCCAGTGGAGAACGTTTCGGGCGCTGGGCAGATACACCCAGGACAGGGCGCCTATCTATCGCAGAGGCAATTTTGAGAATTCAATTGACTTGATCCATGTTTTTAGACTGTGTGAAGAAACCGGAGAACCTGGAGGAAACCCACACGGACACGGAGAGAACATGGAAACTTCACCCAGATTGGGATTCGAACCGGGAATCCCTAGTGCTGAGAGGAGAACATGCTGACCACTAAGCCACCGTGCCGCCCAAAAGAAAATCCATCACACATAATTCCTCCAAAACACAGCATATGCTTACTGGACACTGACATTTTAATGTCACATCCATGCTAATTCTTATGTTTTATATTTTCATTCATTCATTATCTTCCGCTTTATTCTATATTAGGGTCGCGGTGGGGTTCCCCATTCCCATCCAGGGGAGAACGTTTCGGGCGCTGGGCAGATACACCCAGGACAGGGCGCCAATCTATCACTGGGCACACACTCACTCACACAAACACACTCTTTATGGGGCAATTTGGAGAATTCAATTGACTTGATCCATGTTTTAGGACTGTGGGAGGAAACCGGAGAACCCGGAGGACACCCACGTGGACACGGGGAGAACATGGAAACTCCACCCAGATGGGGATTCGAACCGGGAATCCCTAGCGCTAAGAGACGAACGTGCTAAACACTAAGCCACCGTGCCGCCCTGTTTTATATTTGTGTTGAAAATTTTCATATTTTTACTGCTGCTATATTTTATATTACATTTTATTACTAATATATTTCACTCAATATGTACCATTTTAACATTAACATTTAACACAGCTGCCAAATCCAAAATCAACCAGCGATGATATGGCGGACTTTCCAACTGGCTTATATCCTTTAAAAGCTGCATCAATAATGTCATCTCCACACAATATTGCATACTAAGTTCAAAGTGTATTATTAAATATGACCACTTAGTGAACCACTCCAACCCCTGACAATGTGAACCAGAGATCATGGATGCTTCTTCTTTGCCTCAAACCTTGAATAGCTAACAGGCTGCATGTTCCAATAAATCAGATTACTAATATATACAATATGAAACATTGTTTGGACAACTGTTTAAAAGTGCTGCCTGTCTGTGCAGTACACAATAAAATGAACTCAGCATACTCCAGACATTCAAAAGCAGCCTCAATGGTGTAGCGGACCTTTGTCCTCAGCTTTCATGTGTTAAATAACAGCACACACTGCAGTTTAAACAAATCACACAGCTCATTCATGAAATGGTTTGAGCCTTCATGCAGAACCTGTTTTAATTGTATTTGCCCTGGGACGACTGATAAGTTGTAAAAAGCCAACATGAATAACAGGGGCAATAAGGGAAAGTTCAATTTGAAGAGAGCACACAGCATGCACGAGCTGTCTATACACAAATTATAAGGAGGAGGCCAAACCCTCAATGCACACTGACATAAGCATTTTGCTTTAAGAGCATCAGAGCACAGCATTACTGCTGCTCCACTAACAACATGAAGCTACATGCATTTTTTATTAGCCTCTGCAACTAGTCCTCCAGTGACCCACCATCTATCTGACATGCATTAAAGAACTATTCTATTCCAAAGCTCAGTCCATAGATTTTATGAAACAGCTCAGTAGACAACACTTGAGAAATTATTCAGTAGTAAATGCAGAAATTGTATTTTTTTATTAAGTTGGGGCTGCAGTCAGGGCAATACTTGTGTCGATAACAGTGTATAAGCTTCCAGCAGTCATAATGGGCATAGAGACAGTGATTGAGCTGTTGAATAACAACCAACCACAAATAATACAGCTGATCTGCATTAAAAAATAATGTCTTCCCAGCACTTGAAGAAGGAGAAAAGCTCCTTTAACCTGCACTCAGTGTCTGGTCTGATGATGTACAGGTTTGCCACAAGCTTTTCGGGTATTATCTACTGCAGGCTTCTCTTTCTAAAGCTACTGAGCCTGTTCACTTTCTAGTTGTGGATTCCTTAGAGAGTTTCTACGCTACACTAGACCTGCTGCTGAAGCAGTAAGAAGGATAACCCCAAACTGTTTCTTTTTATTTTTTATCTACAGCAGTGTGTACGTACATGTTAAAACCGGACTTGTGGTGCCATATATATATATATATATATACTCTTAAACTAAACCTAGAACATCAGACCTAAATATCATATTTGGTAAAATTGTTATGGTTTTTGTTAAGATGTGGTATGCAGATATTATTTATTAATTTAGTATGATACTAAAACGTTTAAATCTGATTAAATCTGAATCCTGTAAGGTTTTTCATTCATTCATTCATTCATTATCTCCTGCTTTATCCTCTATTAAAGTCGCGGTGGGGTTCCCCATGCTCATCCAGGGGAGAACGTCTCGGGCGCTGGGCAGATAGACCCAGGACAGGGGAGAACATGGAAACTCCACCCAGATAAGGATTCGAACCGGGATCCCCAGTGCTGAGAGGAGAACATGCTAACCACTAAGCCACCGTGCCGCCTTGTCAGGTTTTTCAAATTAATATGTAGAATTGGGTCAGTGATGTAAAATCACTTTTTAATGAAGTTAATTTTAAAGTACGCAATGACTTTATGATTTTATATTATTTTATTGTGACAACCACCTTTGAAAAGTAATACAGGTACAGATTACACACCAGTTTAAACTTTAAAAAGTTCTTTCTGAAATGGGGAACATGCTAAATTAATTTTCAAAGTAATTGAAACTGGTACCTATACGGGCGGCACTGTGGCTTAGTGGTTAGCATGTTCTCCTCTCAGCACTAGTGATTCTCGGTTCGAATCCTAATCTGGGTGGAGCTTCCATGTTCTGCCCATGTCTGCATGGGTTTCCTCTGGGTTCTCCGGTTTCCTCCCACAGGCCAAAAACATGGATCAAGGTCAGTTGGATTCTCCAAAAAATTGCCCCATATAGAGTGTGTTCGTTTGTGTTTGTGTGAGCGAGTGTGTGAGTGAGTGTGTGCCCAGGGATGGATTGGCGCCCAGTTCTGCTCAGCGCCCGAAACTTTCTCCCCTGGATGGGCATGGGGAACCCCCCCGCGACCCTAATATAGGATAAAGCGGAAGATAATGGATGGATGGATGGTATCTATACTGCCAAATACAGAACACCACCTGGATGGAACTCTGATCCGTGGTCACTGCAGTTGGTCAGGTTTGAGATCAGTAACGTTATGTCAACAAAGAATGAAGTTAGTTGACCTGAATATACTGAACAGCAAGGTTCTTCCATCAATGGATATTCCGATATGACAATACCAGGATATATTAAGGCTCACATTGTAAAAAAAGTGGCTCAGGGAGCATGAGGCATCAATCACGCACATGGATTTTCAACCACAGTTGACGTCCAGACCTGACCCAAGTGAGAATATTTGGGATGTGCTGGAGGAGACTTTGTGCAGTGGTCCACATCTCCATCATCAATAAAAAAAATCATTAGAGATTTATTATTGGAGAAAAATAAATGCAACCCTGGACAAAAATACATGTTGTGACTGCAGAAGCTTGTGAAAATGATGCCGCAGTGAATGTGTGATGTCCTCAAAGCTAAAGGTTGTCCAGTAAAATATTACAGTGTGACTTTTTTTTGACCTAGCAGTGTAAAACAATGTTATTTAGTTTACTGCTTTATACAACGCTGCTTCTAAAATTATTTATATAAGCATTGGGATAGGTCCCAGCCCAACACATGACCCTTATTGGGTAAGCAGCTTTAAAAAAAAAAATATAATAATGAATGAATAGAGTCTTCAGTTTAAATGTTATATAATAGTCTGATCTCTTGTGCATTTGGGTTTAGTGAGACCATTTTGGAAAAATTTACCACGCAAGTACTTCGATAGTTCGAAAAGGGAGCAAATCTGCTTTACTAAATGGGCTTAAGAGTTTTTGACAAACACCATCAACAAATTACTAGTATTTATGATTTGTTAATTCTCACAAACATTTAACTGATAAAATCGCAAATTAAAAACTGGACTATGGTATAAACACCAGCTTCCACTGCAGTGCGGGATAACCTGCTTAAATAGAAATGAATACCTCTAAAAGTGTTTAACTGCATTAGGTTAATCACTTTGTTTACAAATGGCAAGCTGTAAAGGTTATTTTACAATATTATACAGAGGGAAGTGTTCTGTTATTAGATTGATTGCATGCTTTTCATGCATGAAATTCCCTCCAATACTTACTGCATTAGTCGTACCATCAGTGTCTGTAAGTCGCTGATGCAGATCGAGTGAGACTGTCTGTAACAAGAAATAAAACACAAGGGCCACTGGTGAATTCAGCTTTACCTCTTTATGGTCCTCAGTTATAGCTACCCTTTTACAGTTACATGTTAACTAAAGGTCAGGGATAGGTCTTAAATGGGATTCTTGTGTTGTATGGGGACAGAAACTGACAAACAGTAGACCTTTGTGTTACACTTTCCTATTGCAGGTTTTTTTCAAGCTCCTGAGTGGTGGGTTTCCTTAGGGTGCATTACCGGGCAGAGGACCCGCTACACTACTCCTGCCAGAGGGAACTGCTGGTGCAGCTATAAGGAGGACAACCCCAAACTGGTCAATTTATCTATAACAAATACAACAATGCCTGTGCATATAAGATCAGGCTGGTGGAGCCACTTCACATCATACAAGAACAAACTCATTAGACCTGAATAATTAAATTGGTGGAAACTGGTTACAGTTGGTTTTAATTGTGACTTACAAGTGAAAGAACACCACATGTCAGTTAAGGAGGAACTAGCTGAACGACAGTATTGTCAATGATTAATTATCCATGCATTCATTATCTTCCACTTTATCCTATATTAGGGTCGCGGGGGGGTTCCCCATGGCAGATACAACCAGGACAGGGTGCCAATCTATCACTGGGCACACACTCACTTACACAGACACACTCTATATGGGGCGATTTGGAGAATTCCATTGACCTTGAATCCATGTTTTTGGACTGTGGGAGGAAACCCACTCGGGAACGGGGAGAACATGGAAACTCAACCCAGATTGGGATTTGAACCGGGAATCCCTAGCGCTGAGAGGAGAACATGCCAACCACTAAGCCACCGATTAATTATCATCAGATAATTTTGCTTGATTTGTGGAAATATATTTGTGTTTATTTATTATGGACATTGATTTTTATGCTGTGTGATTTTAATAAATTTCTATCAAAATTTCATTGAAAATCAATCAGATCTTGTTTTTAAGGATCTTTTTAAAAATATATTGTCGAAAGGTTTTTTTTACATCAATATTAGAAATCAGAAATTGAGTTAGTGTTTTATTTTTATTTATTTTTTTATTACTTCACAACTCATTATTAAAGCTGAAAATAGTAAAAAGAAATTTAGAAAATTATTAAACACCCTTGAACAGATGCTGTGGACAATTTGGGCAAAGGGCATATAACGTGGCCATAGGGAGACAGCTAGCAAGGCCAAAAATGTATAATAGATAAAAACCTCTCAATTCACATAATAAACTTGAATAGTTTTACATATACTCTTGGCCTGTTGCCTGTCCCTTAATTCACATTAATTTACATTAATTCACTTCAGTCAGGACACAAGGCCAACTGAGATCACATCAGGTAGCAACAGAATGAATAGGACAAATGATAGACAATAAATAGTTACACATTATTACTCAACAATCAGTCTATTAAATCTTAAGGTAATTTAATTTACTGTTTGACATTACGGAGTTTGGGTATAAAGCACTTGGAATAGTATCTGTAAATAGCAGATAGATATTTTGATCTTTAGTGTATATGAGTGCAGGTTAGTCATACTAACAGATTTACACATCAATAAGACTCTTATTATTGCATCATGAAAGCTAATCATTAAAAGATAACAGACTAAATAATACATTGACAAGTACAAATCTATTTTTTCTGGACTCTTAATATGAGAAGCATTTTGCTCACGAGTGGAGGCAGAATAACATCCAGTATCAGCACTCTTCACTTGAGTAAAAGGGCTGAGTGAATAATGGCTGCTAATGATGCCATGCATCTCCAGAGCTCACTTCAGTAAAGGCCGGAGATGGTGGCTTATCCATCATACTGTGGAGGGTGAGGATGGCAGATACTGCAGCATCGGAAACGATGCATGTCTGAGTGGCATGCACCACACTAGTTGAGGTCTTTTTGAATGCCACTGTGGTAGATAAAGGAAATTTGTTTTCTACCCAGGAACGGGACTGCATTAAAGTCTGTCAGGACAACCATATAATTCATACAATTTCAATACATTTAGTAACAATCAGAGAAAATGCTGACATTCAGCTCAAGTATGGTGTTTTCGTAAGTCAGGATTACTTCATTCATTCATTCATTCATTCATCCATTCATTATCTTCCGCTTTATCCTCTATTAGGGTCGCGGTGGGGTTCCCCATGCCCATCCAGGGGAGAAAGTTTCGGGTGCTGGGCAGATACACCCAGGACAGGCCGCTAACCTATCGCTGGGCACACACTCACTAACACAGACACGCACACATACACACTCTATATGGGGCAATTTGTAGAATTCAATTGACTTGTTCCATGTTTTTGGACTGTGGGAGGAAACCGGAGAACCCGGAGGAAACCCACACAGACACGGGAAGAACATGGAAATTCCACCCAGATGGGGATTCGAACCAGGAATCCCTAGTGCTGAGAGGAGAACATGCTAAACACTAAGCCACCGTGCCGCCTGTAAGTAAGGATAATTAATGAAAAATGTAAAACACTCAGTACCAGCCATTATGGATTATAATAACAACAAAGCATCAGTTTGTAATCTACTAGTGGTGGCACTAGCATTCCAGAACTAAAAACAGTATGAAAGACTAGACAACTAATATATAACTGGTAAATTGTCTCTATTCAAGACAATGATGCTAATTAGTGAACTAAATTCTATCTCAATTAACTTTTATTTTATGAAATAAATATGAGGAATCACAAATTTAGCCTCTAACCTGCTGTTGCAACTACTGTATTTAAATATAAGCGCAGATATGGACTGATTTCATAATATTCCTTCTGAATAGGATACACATTAGCACCGAAGTGTAATGAACCAGTTTTGTGGTGCATGTACATCAAACAAATCCAGTGAAAAATTATATCCAATTCAGATCCAAGTCACACAGATAAGATGCTTACACTGCAGCAAGCTGCCACATGATTCAATACCCAGCGAAAGTTTCCAATATATAAATGCTCCTCCACTCTAAGAATCCTTTCCTAAAGTAATTTACAAAAATCAATCATTTCATTAATTTAAAATGCATTTAGTTAATATTCTCTACATAATGACAATTGTGATCGATGGATAGATAGCGATGGATTTTGGTTACACAGCAGAATTAAAGCCACCCAAAATTGTTTTCTGTAATTTATTTGAAATCTGAAGCCTTATTTTTGCGATCATTAGCAAGCTGTCAGTTACACAGCTTGATTTAGGGCGTGCCAATTCGTCTTTGCTATAGTGCGGTTGGGAAAAGTACGTCTCGCCTGAACAAACATCATTAGAGATTGCCCATCGGACGTAGACATATTCGCAAAAAACATTGCTATTTAATTGGCACATGAATACAGTGTGAAAATAGACCACTATCTACCATATAGAAGCACTTTCACCGTAGGAGTTCCACAATTACTATGTAATATTTTTCCATCCATTCATTATCTTCCACTTTATCTTACGTCTAGGGCACTGGGCAGATAGACCCAGGGCAGGGCGCCAATCCATCGTGGGGCACACTCTCACTCACACAAACAAACTCTATATGGGGCAATTTGGAGAATTCAATAGGCTGGATCCATGTTTTTGGACTGTGGGACGAAACCGGAGGACCGGGTGGAAACCCACGTGGACACGGGGAGAACATGGAAACTCCACCCAGATGGGGATTCGAAACGGGAATCCCTAGTGCTGAGAGGAGAACGTGCGAACCACTGAGCCACGTGCCGCTTGATGTTTTTATGTTGAGCTAATACCAGTAGATCAGATGCAGCAGAAGCAGCCTGATACCTGATAAAGTGGTTAGTGAGTGTGTATTTGTTTACACTAAAATAATATAAAGATATATAATAAAAACCTTTATGTGACTCTACTGGCTTTCCTGTATTCTCACATTCTTATAATAAATTAAAAAAAAGTTGTTTAACTTTTAAAGCGTAAAAAGGTGTAGTCTGATGCTCAAGTTTGTCTTTCTAGCAAGGCTTCTAAGTAAGCTGTTTGGTATCAGAGCTTTCAATTTAAACGGCATGACGACACTTTAATGCTAATATCATTTCCCAACATTTGACCAATATCACATAGTCAACAGGAGATCTCTGAAGGATGTAATTGAGTTGACATGAAGCATTTAAACTACTCATGAACTCCAAAAACCCCAGGTGGACCCACAGAGCCTCATTCCATTACTGCATTAGATGGCACAGCCATGCTGGGAAATGAGATAGGATCTGTTTCAAACTTCACATGGCTCTGAGCATCTCATTTCAACCTTCAAAAGTTTCCCCCTGCCATGCTATAAACAACTTAGCTATAAACAACTTTGTGTATAAGAATTTATATTTTAGATTTTAAATCGGTCGGAAGAACATTTTACCTTGCTCTCGAGCCGACCAATTAGCTCAGCCAAGCGGTTAATCTGCATCTCCAGCCCTTCTTTCCTCACCTCTACAGGTCCTGAAAAGAGGAGTATAAAAATATTCACCAACAAATCTTTTTTTGCATGAACATATATGATATATAAGTATAAAATAAGGACGGCATGGTTAGTATGTTCTCCTTTCAGCACTAGGGATTCCGGGTTCGAATCCCAATCTGGGTGGAGTTTCCATGTTCTCTCCATGTCCGCGTGGGTTTCCTCTGGGTTCTCCGGTTTCCTCCAACAGTCCAAAAACATGCTATCAAGCCTATTGAATTCTCCAAATTGCCCCATATAGAGTGTGTCTGTGTGAGTGAGTGTGTGTCCAGAGATAGATTGGCACCCTGTCCTGGGTGTATCTATTTAATATATATTTGTATATATAGTATATTTTTATATTTATATCTCTTTATACTTTATATTTGCGGTTGAGCTTATTTATGTATTAGGTTTTGCTTCCTTGCTTGACGTGGGTCAGATTGCTGTTTAAATGGCCTTGCTAACTCTCTATGTTCCTATGAAAGTAAAGCAGGTCCAACTTTTTTTAGGCACCAAAATTCAAAGACATCAATTATTTAAGAGAGGTGGAATTAAGGGCAATAGATGGTAATTAAAAGGTACTTAACGCACCTGCAGGATGTTCAGCTAATGGTCGTATGCGGCTATATGAGATGAGGCGTGATGCGGAAGGTAAAAAGAGTTTGCAGCAGAGACCGAAACATGTGACGACAGCAATACCATCTAACAGTTTGTATATAATGCAGTCTGTTAATAAAGCTGTTGCTGTGCACAATAAATCCTGCACAATGTAATAAACTGTGCCCAGGCATGTGACACCATAAAAAAAACCAACCGGACTGTGGCCGAATGCAAAACCGTAAACAACTTCCACATTAAGGATGCTGATCAAGAAATCAGGTGCCATGCCCAAGGGCACTTCAGCCATGGTACTTGCTGGTACAGGGAATTAAACCTGGGACCTTGCAAGATTGGTACTTTAACCACAAGCCTACAACAACCTCAAACATAGGCATGTAAAAAGCAAGGACATCCACAATGTAGACATAAAATACAGCACACTAAAACAAAAGAACTCCTTTTAAAACTATAATTTAGAAAAAAAAAGATCTCTGAAGAGATCTTCTACTCCACAGATAGAAATGCCTGAAGGTACTGGCACAGTTGGTCCTGCTATATGCTAAATCATGTGGAAATGATTTCCTAATTAGCAATGTCTAGATTAGGAAGTCGGAACATGAATCAACTCATGTTCCAACTGTCATGACTATTTTTTATTGCCTGTAGAAAATAAAAACATGCATCTCTGGAAAGAGGAAAAGGCGCTGCAATGCTCTTTACGAGAAAATGACAAAAGATTTCCAGTTCACTTCAGAGTAACAGGATCTGGTGTTAACTGACGCTGAAATGATCAAACTGCTCAGCTCCGCTGCATTGTTCGGTAAAAGTCACAGGACATTCGCACCATGAGGTTTAAATTTAGCTGTTAATCTGGTGAAGTGCAGTAAAATAAAATAAGGCAGATAGATTTTTACAAGATGCTGAAATAAGAAATAAGGCGGCACATTGGCTTAGTGGTTAGCAGGCTCGCCTTTCAGCGCTAGGGATGGGTTCTCCCCGTGTCCGCGTGGGTTTCCTCCGGCTTCTCCGGTTTCCTCCCACAGTCCAAAAACATGGATCAAGTCAATTGAGTTCTCCAAATTGCCCATATAGAGTGTGTTTGTGTGAGTGTTAGTGTGAGTGAGTGTGTGCTCAGTGATAGATTGGCACCCTGTCCTGGGTGTATCTGCCCAGCGCGCGAGACGTTCTCCCCTGGATGGGCATGGGGACACCCCCGTGACCCTGATAGAGGATAAAGTGGAAGATAAAGGACGGATGGATGAAAGAAATAATGACAAAGTATAATGCCAAAGAGCAATTTACTTATTTTGCAGGATTTACAAGCAAAGCTCAGTTTGACATAAAGGACAGAACAGAGTACAGTGTGAACTGAGTGACAAAGATAATAAAAAAAAATGTAGAAATTGAATGAGCCTTAAAGACTTCACTTCAAGATCAATACTTCTAGAGCTGGTGAGTTTAGATGGCAGGCTGCACAAGATGTTGTCTATGGAGGAACTGACAGTTACATAAAAAGTCTATACATTAGTTAGACTATGCTTTATATATCTGGAGGAAATCTAAAACTGCCTCTGCAGTGGCATCGGTACTGATCAGTTTAATAAAGTGTTGCTAGGTCATTTCAATATGAGCAAAGCAGCTCAGTTAGTAACTAAACCAAGACCCAATGAACTATTTACAATAAGGAATGTTTTCTACTAGCATATTTAAACACATCCCCCAGGCTTGCATTTAGACTTTGACCACACACTCCACCAGTCAATAAAAAAAATATAATGGTTATCCATCCATCCATTATTTTCCGCCTTATCCTCTATTAGGGTCGCGGTGGGGTTCCCCATGCCCATTCAGGGGAGGAAGTCTCGGGCGCTGGGCAGATACACCCAGGACAGGGCGCTAACCTATCGCTGGGCACACACTCACTCACACAAACACACTCTATATGGGGCAATTTGGAGAACTTAATTGACTTGACCATGTTTTTGGACTGTGGGAGGAAACGGGAGAACCCGGAGGAAACCCAAGCAGACACGGGGAGAACATGGAGACTCCACCCAGATTGTGATTCGAACCGGGAATCCCTAGTGCTGAGAGGCGAACGTGCTAACCACTAAGCCACCATGCCGCCTGATTATAAACAATTAAAATTATTTATGCTTTTATTATTTACTGCATTGACAGGACTGGAAAAAAAGTTAAAACATCTGCAATGTAGATGATGTTATAACTCATTTTCAATTATTCACAAAAAAACCTCTAAATAGAAGTCAGTGTCAATCCTTAAGGCATTTATTTGCACAGGATGAAAATGATTTATTACAGGATGAATATGATTCCCACCCCACTGTCCAAGAAGTACGCATTGCTCAAAGCAACTGGAAAATGGGTTTTAGAAAAGCTGTGCAATGCATTACGTTCTATTTGCTAATGCACAACAGTAAAAGCAGCGCAGGTTAATTTACTAGATGAAGCTGACCAGCGCATTTCAAATGTGTCTTGTTAATAAAATTATGTACAGATACAAAAGATTTGCACTATGGAAAAAAGATAATTTTTATAAAAGAAAGACTGGTTTTGCTCTCTCTCTTTTTTTTTTAAGTTGCATTATCAGAATTATAAAAGTTATTCAGTCATTTTGTGACTTCAAAGACAAGCGAATGTGCTGACACGACAAAGAGAGTGCTGTGTTGTGGTTTCCTAAGTACTGTTATATAAGTGCAAATCTAATCCTATAACAGGAGAATGCTAAAAGGCAACAGTTAATACACCCGGAATGCTTCTCAGGATGAGAATGCCTGTCTATCTTTGAGTTATGTGACCCTTATCCACAGCTCAATATCATATTTCAATAGGTTTTAAATAACCGTGACATAATTAATCCTTACACTTCATTTAGAGACTAATCCAATTCCACACTACATGTATAAATCGGTTCGGACAACAAAGTCAGTATTTTTTATGCCTCTGATTGATATGTGAAGATTCTATTAAAGGAGAAGAAATGAGGTGGCTCGGATGAAGTGCTGCACTGTTCATTCGAATTCAGCGTGATTTATGGTCCAGATGCTAATCTTAATGCTAATCCCATGCACTGTGGTGATAAATGTGTGACATGGCACAGTCAAAGGATCTCTTCTCATTAAAGTCATTTCTGCTGACACAAAACTATATGCTTGAGTTACACCACCCAAGAGGATCCACTATTCAGGTCATTTTACTCTTTGAACACCTGGTATTTATTAAAATATTGAAAATATGGAGCTAAATCACAGTTGAAAAATGAATTGGGTTTATTGTAAATATTTAAAAATGTAAATATGAACCATGTGATCAAAAAGTCCAAAGCGACTTACAAGTATCCCAACTTGATAGTTGGGGTCAGAGCACAGGGTTGGCCACAGAATCCCTGGAGCAATGAGGGTTAAGAGTCTTAAGCACTCAAAATGGTAACTTCAGTGGACCTGGGATTTGAACCCACAACCTGATGTACCAATACCCCTAACAGCTGAGCTACCGCACGTACATGTTAATATGAAATATGTGAATAAATATGAAACCTATTGGTACCAAAAATGACATAATTTTGCAGACAATTTAATTTATAGCAATTTATAATTACCCCAATTTGATGGTTGGTTGGGGTCAGAGCAGGAACCACCCCAACCCAAGAGGGTTTAAGGTCAACATATGGTTGTTTAAACATACAGTCCAAAGTACAAACCACTGAGCTACCATTCCCTCAACAAAAAGTCACATTACAGTATATATATATATATATATATATATATATATATATATATATATATATATATATATATATATATATATATATATATATATATATATATATATATATATATATATATATATATGTGTGTGTGTGTGTATATATATATATATATATATATATATATATATATATATATATATATATATATATATATATATTATATATACACACACACAGTTTTAAAAAGGTCATTTCATTTTTCAGCATAACTTAAGGGTTTGTTCGGATTCAGTGTGCCTTTAGCCTGCACTAAGCCCCGACCTTTAAGTCAAGGTAAAGCTTTGATTGTGAACCTGGCCTACTTCTCCAACATCTGTTTCTAACTACATTAATTTTTTAACAGAATGAGCACAATAACTCAAAGTTTTGCTTGAAAATAATGTGGAAAAACTTTCCATGAAATAAAGGGCTTCTATAATCACAATGAGCTGGCAATTTTGAAATGGAATATCCAATTTTGTGTGACTCTCAGGTGCCTACATGCCAAACATGGTACCAATAATAACTAAACATTATTAAACAAGGTGAAACAATATGAATTCTAAGTTGATGTGCCTTGAATCACAAACAGTTTATTTATCCATTGCTATTGGTGTGTGAAGAGTGGCATCGGAACCATACCTGAACCCACATTTAGGTTTCTCACAGTGTCCTTGGCACCGATTCTGTTATTTGGTGGGTAGTCTGGAACCGGTGTCTCATGGCGTCTCTCTGGAACACGCGGACTGGTTTTACTGTGGTATGATCTGGGTAACGGAAAGATGCAAGTGGATAATTTACAAGCAACAAGAGTAGGAATGAATCTGGTGTATAGAGGACAATGAGGATATTGGATTGTATTAAATCATCTGTACACTGGATTAATATATCAATTCTGATGACCTTACAATAAAGCATGTGTTCAAGTAACTGACCTCAACCACAATGTTAATGATCTGGTTTCTGCCTGAAACATCAAGCCTGCGGCTTAAAAGGTATTTTATTATGAGTTAATATTCATTTGGGCTTCAACCTGGTGCTAATGATTTTAATCATAGGACCCTGTTACTGTTTTTAAAGGTTTGTATAATTCTACAGTGGTACAAAATGATACACAATGAAATACTGACTGGATATTAAAGTCTCACATCAATAAAAGGTTTAATCTGCTACTGAAAAAAGAATTAGCAAAAACTGGATGTCCTTCTTTTTCATTTTAATTTTAATGTAAAAACTATATTGTAAGAACCTCACTTGGAATTCAGTAATTGCTACACTGACTCTGTAAAAGTCAGTAAAGGAGTCTCATAATAATCAAACTCCCCTAATGAACAGCATTTGTTTCATTGCAAATTAACAATTGAGGTTTTACAGTAGGCATGATTATTGTGATGGCTTATAATTTTAAATATACAGTTGCAGTCAAAAGTTTGGACACGCCCCCTTCTTGCTCCATTATGTATTTCATCCACTTACCATATAGATGGACTTTGTAGTTCTACAATTACAGACTGTAGTCCATCTGTGTTCTTTGTTGTTGTTAGTCCTCTGTTGGTTCTCTGGTCTCTATTGGTCAGGATCATCACAGAACAGGTATCATTTGGGTGGTGGATTGTTTATTGTCAGTTCTGCAGTGACACTGATGTGGTGAGGGGGTGTTAGTGCAGCAGTGCTGCTGATGTTTCATTAAAACACCTCAGTGACACTGCTGGGATAGGAATAATGCACCAACCAAATAATACCTGCTCTGTGGTGGTACTATTGGGGTTCTGACCATTAGAACAGAGTAAAGGGGACGTACACAGTATGTACTGTAGAACACACACAGATGGACTACAGTCTGGAATTACTATAAATTCCATCTTTATAGGTAGTGGAACTGAGAACAAGGACAATGAGTGGGGCAGGAAGGGGGCATTTCCAAATTTCTGGCTGGTACCGCATATATGATATTATATCATAGATGCTGTTTTTTAACTACAATGATATTGCACAACGTCTGGTGTATTTGGATTGTGGGATGTAACCAGCCATGCAGCTACAGGGTGAACATGCAATCTCAACACAAAAAGCACTTTGTCTCTCAATGCTGGGAATTGAAGCCATGACCTTTTTGCATTAAGGGTAAGTGTGCTAACCACTGCTTCTCCATCTAATTAACATATTACAGTTCTACTTAGAACAATTTACCATTGTTTATGTTGGCTACTTATATAAACTGACAACAAAATAATATTAAATTAAGAATAATTATATGGTATTAAGTTTTTGTCATTTGTAATTTTGTGACTGATTGATGTCATTAATTTTCAGTTCTCTGTTTTTTGCATATCATGTATTTCGGGATTAATGTTGGAAAAACAGAGCTGTCGTTTTAGTGTGACATAATAAGTTAACCCATGACTTACCCAGCAGGACAGTGCTGTTCATCAATGGCATCCACCGCACTTTCCACTGAACTGAGCAAGGACTGAATTTGATTGGCCGATTCTTTTAACAGGAAACGAGTCACAAACTGCTCAATATTTGTTCCCCTTTCGTACACCTGTTTAATAAGAGTGAAAGGCGAAGCATGGAAAAGAGTGAATCAGAGATGATGGAAAATACAGAGAGAGAGAGAGACAAAAAGAAAGAAAGACAGACAGACAGACAGACACACACACGATAAAGTAGCAGATCAGCATTTTGCACTGTTATGGAGAACAGCAAGGAGAAAGCTTTAACAGAAACCTTTTGACATATAATGAACTTCAGACTTATCTAACATCAAGCACAGTAGATGGTGAAATAAGGTACTACTTTCTACATTACGCCCCCCCCCCAAAAAAACAAAACAAAAAAAAAACAAAAAAAAAAAACCCCAGAACCAATCATAAGTGGATTTTTAGTGTCAATCAAAATCAAGTTTCCTAATAATAAATAATACATGCTCACTTGTTTGCAGGTTTTGAATTAAAGGCAGAGTTAATATATTTTAAGCTCTATGTTGTACATAACTACATGGAAATGTACGGACATGGTCTTCTGACTGACTGACTTTCATTTAGTTACAACCAGAAGTGTCCATAGCTAAACATAACACACAGCAGCTACAGTAATCACATAACAAAAGCATCTATGTTCATTTGACACAGAATAAATTTACTTATAGATGCCCTTACATCAGTACTAAATTCAAATCGTGCATTTAAAAAAAAAAAAAAAAATTTTTTTTAAAGACACATTAATGCGCATTGCATTGTGGTCAATATGGTGCTTTATATAGTATATTATATATACAAACAAAAGAAGGTGTGCAAACTTTCGATGCATACTGTACTGATATGGTGTTTTAATCTTGGGTGCCACATCATGCAATTTATTACTATGTATGTTCCATTTGGCCCACATTCTTCTTTTTGTGTAGCAGTGTGCACACCCACATGAGGCACCATCATAAAAAATCCTGTAAATGACCTATAAAAGTAACTTAATAAGAATCATGTTGCCTCATTTCTGATCGTATGTTTCAGTAACCATTTTCAGACTCACATGCAGTAAAATAACCCTCTGGGGCAGCGTTCTCATGTTTCACTTAGCAAACCAACTATATAAATAATCAAAACAGTATATGCCGTGATCAGTGCATTGTAAATACTAAAGGCTGATTTTCATTACAGCTGAAAACCGCTGAATAATCTGTAAATAAAGCCCGAATTTGATTCAGCATTGAGCTCCGTGAAATGTCTGCTGAGTTATAGAGCAATGTGATGTAGAATAAAATAATGGATAAGAAATGGAGAAGAGAATAGATGGCCGGTGTCTGAGCCACCTGACTGGACTCAGACTCAGATGATTTGGCTGTGTGTTTGTGAAAAATGGGGTCAGTTTGATTTATCCCGCAATAGATCAGCTCAGCAGTTTTACAGGGAGCTTTATTACCATTTAAAACTTCAGTATACATCGTGGACTATAAAAAAAACTGATTGGTGCTGATTTTAAAAAATCGTTAGGGACTTTAAAAGCCACAAAGATGAATCTGATTAAGCCAAGATATTTTCATCAGTGAATAAGCCAATAAAATGATTAATATTTGTACTGCATTTACAACATCCTCTGGACAGTTATACATCATGATCGTGGTAAAAATGACTATTCAGAGTCCTTTTCACAATTTATGCAGAAATTTCAATCTTCTATGTAAAAACTAAATAGTGGAATTTTTTAATACTGATAAAATTTTTTTTATTAAGCCACTTAATGGTGCTCAATGAGAAAAAGTGGGTAAATGACCCGTGGAGGTCACCTATCTATCGCAATGTGCACAACAAGACAAAAACACATAATTTATACATATTTACACACAGGGACAATTTTTTCATTCATTCATTATCTTCAGCCTTATCCTCTATTAGGGTCACGGTGGGGTTCCCCATGCCCATCCAGGGGAGAACGTCTCGGGTGCTGGGCAGATACACCCAGGACAGGGCACCAATCTATCATTGGGCACACACTCACTCAGACAATTTGTGAGGGGGCAATTTGGAGAACTCAATTGACTTGATCCATGTTTTTGGACTGTGGGAGGAAACCGGAGAACCCGGAGGAAACCCACTTGGACACGGGGAGAACATGGAAACTCCACCCAGATGGGGATTCGAACTGGAAATCCCTAGTGCTAAAAACTCTGAAAACTCTATTCTGTAAACTCTTATACCTTTTCGGGTTGACAAGCTCATTATCATATGGGACAATTTTAAACCAATGAATCCACTTGAGTTGACAGAAGAACAATTAATATTGAAAAGAAAGTTTGTTATGAATATGAATGACTTCAGGAGTTTTGAGGGGCAATGCAGTAAAAAGCTTTCCCCTGGTTCTATTCTCAGAGCCAACTAAGAGGAGACAGAAAAACATACCAATTACTAATATGGTCTGCTAACAAGTATTTGGCTGCATTTAAATAGAAGAAATGTTGAATGTGATGGAAGACAATAAGCAGTTGATTCTCATTTAGTCCCCTTTACCTCCTGTAAAACCAGCTTTGCAGTGATAGGCGCTCTGTTCAGCCGAAGTGAATAGGCTATTAAACGCACTTAGGGCTTGGGGAGATGCTGAGATACTCGGTAATTTGAGAGGGTGATTGTAATTTCATAGCTATAAATGAATCTGTGGATACTTTCCAGTGTTTGCCTTTATGATATAAACACGTCAGAAGTGCTTAATAGCTGTTAAAAGTAGACCAGAATCCATGCTGTTTAAATCTGGCTTTAGGCTCACTGTAAAATAATATTTTAAAATATAAAGACAACTCAGTTACAAGAAAATCCCATTTTCTCACAACACCAGACATTATCCTATAGTTAATTGCACTATTTGCATGAGTTCTGCATAAGCCTCTTCAAAATCAGTATCTACAGAACACCCAATGGTGTTGCTAAGAAACATATTGACTCCTGTTGCTAGGAGACAATTAATTGGTTCATGTCTGAACAGCAGTGTGGCATCTGAGACCAACAGGGTCTGTGCCTTAATATAGATTAAACTTTTATTATGTTTAATATAATAGATTGTGTCTATATAAACACTATAGAGTAACAACGTGGCTGCAATGAAATGAACCTCACTGTATGTGCATCTTGTATATTTAAAATTACAATTCTGAACCTCATCTAATCTTATTATCTTCCTCTTAATACTGTACGAGGGTCACTGGGGGAATTCCCTATCCCCATTCATGCTGCTGGGCAGATACTCCCAGGACAGGGTGCCAACCCATCACTAAGCACACACCACTCACGCAGACAAACACACTATATAGGGACAATTTAAATTGGGGCAATTTAGAGCATTAAATCACCACAAATCCAGGTTTTTGGATTGTGGAGGGAAACCAGACAGACAAATTACGTCCATTACCCTTTTATATACTGCTTTCATATTCAATTTTGAACAGCACACATGCTTGCTGCTTTTTAGGCCAGAACTGGGCTTTTCGTTTAGCACAACAGTGCATCATATTCCAAATTTAGAAACAATCATCAGTAATTTATAAAAAAAAATATATGAATAAAAGAAAAGGTGAAATAAAGTAGCCTGCAGTCCTGTACAGACAAACAACACTTCAGAGGAATGAGAATATACAATCCTAATCGCATTACGTACCCTGAAAGCAAGAAAGTCATGCCATAATGTGGTTATTCATTCTGGGATTGCATTGAAATGCATGGATCCAGGACGCCGAGACTTTACAAAGCTGGGATTACATATAAAGCTACAGATGAAAATGAAGGTTAGAGAAGGTGATTCTTACCTCAGGTTTGTGTTTTATGTTATGTACATGTACAACTGCCTGTGCACGGGCACTTGTGCTGAAGATTGGAATAACAGCAGTGTAATTTTAGAAGAAGTGATTAGTTTTGCAAGAGACGCTATGAAGTTTTGCACATATGGTTCTGTTTGTACAAACATGGTGTCAGTGAAAAGGCAGATGCATCGTGATCCATGAGGTTTCTAGATCCATCTGTAATTATCCACTGGTACAGCATTTTTTTTTCATGAGAATGTTTTTTTATTGTATAAAAATTAATGCTGCCATAATAATTATTCAACAACAGCCATTGATGTCTAAGTTTCATACAAGAACAGCAAACTAAGAGAGCCCTGGAATTGGCTTAGTAGCTCCCAAATCGTTCTTCATTTTGGTTCTCCATTTCTGACCAGTGACATCTGTGTACACAACCCACAGATAAGTAGCTAGTAAATTTTTATGCGAACAGATGGTGATGTGTAATAAAAGGAAATAACAAAACACAGCCATGCGCAAGCTACACTAAGGGAATATGTGGCTCGGTGCTGTTTTAATATTAATTACCTAACTTCTAATAGACACAGCTGGGAGTGTGTCTGAGATGTAAATCTTGACCCCCCCCCAACACAAACAATAGAAAAGTTTCTAGAAACCCACACAATCACCCATTTGTGTGCTATTATTGTAATATATTTTTTATGTGAGATTCAGATTGAATTTTAGGTGAGACATTTCATTTCGTTTTATTTTGTGGCATATGGTCCTGCTGTGAGAAGTGCCTTCCCTTTATATCAGTAAAGTTCTGGGTTGGATTTGTGTGTAGGATGAACTCTTCTGCATGCAGTTTAAATATTATCCCCGTTTGTGTGAGATCCAAAACAAAATCTTTAAGGATCGTATAACAACTACATCAACATTGATACCCAATCAATAAACCCTCAGAAATAGGTTTATTGGATTTTAAATTCAATTTCAACCACAAAGAATGTGAAATTACATATTCATATTTTGCACAAATTGTGGCATTTTTAAAAGTAAACTCTGTAATAGGGATAAGACGATTAAACATTTTTGCAATTAATCACTATTTAAAATATTATACTTAATTAATTGATCGTAAAAGCGCCTCAACATCGTCATGACGATATTAACAAGAACAATACCTATTATGTTGGTAGCTGAGACTCATTTGCAGCACACTTGTCAGTTTGTCAGGACAGGAATAAAAACTAGTTTTCTTTTAAAATGGATAAAAATAAAGAGACACTTTTTTTCTTTTTTACTGCGATTTTTATTTTTACAAAATAATTGAATATTGTATTAATATTTAGCAAAAGCCCTGCTTTGTATTTTCCCCCCGATGGTTACATTAAATAAATAATAAACATAAACGGTTTGTTCCCATGATTTCTGGCATTATTTTGGTAAAGGTAATTATTGCACAACAATCATAATTATCACATAAATGTGATTATGTCTTAGACAATAATCACACCATAAAATCAAACCAATCAACCCTACTCGGTAAACTACAATACATAACACATTAACAAAGTGTTTACTACTGAATAAATTAATTATTTTAGACAGCATGGGTTTAGACTAAGCTTCTTGTGAATTAGACTGAACATAAATGAATTAACCACAATAGTGTTATCTGTCTACAGTTCCTGAATGAGGCATAAAAATACCTCCGGGCTTGCAGTCATTCGGAAACAAAACACAAATTAAGATGGGAATATTATTAAAGAATTTAGAGGCAGCAATTATATGCACAATGGCCATTAATGATCTGTTGCTGTAGCAAAGCCACTTCACCAATTAAGACATCACTTCACAATGGCAGCTGCTTTCTTTTTCAGGTAATTATCTATAGATGAATATCTCACTCCCGTGTTTTAGAGCGAATTTCTAATGCAGTGGAAACAAGACCAGGAAATTTTACCTTCTCTATAAATTTACTTAGGCCAATAAAGTTTTAATGGTTTTTTAGTTGCTGAAGTTCTTTGTAAAAACAGCATTTTGTAAGAGGACTTACATTTAATCCACTTGAACTGTGGAACTCCGAGGATAATTCTATCAGTAACATTAGGACTTTAACACTATTAATAACACATTATACAGTACAATAATACCTGTTAACCTCTGGACCTTTGCTTTGAAAGTAAAAGTCTATTAAATATGCTTTTGATTGGTAATGGCTTGTAAAAATAATGTTTAATAAAACCGGTTGAACTTTGCATGTACTGAAAATAACTTTAATTATGTCTGTTAAAGGTTCAAACAATTAGGTGGTTCATAAGGTGTATGTTCAAGTGGAGATTGGCATCTGCTGGAATCACAGAAAGTTTTAAAAAATACAACAACAACAAAAAAAAAAGGTTAATAATAAATCATAAGCCAGGCAGATTTAGCTGGTGGGTAAAACAATTGTTTAAGTCCCTGCATACTCTAACAAATATTTTTAAATGATAAGTTTGGAAAATTAATCAAGGAAAGTAATGTGGTATCCAATCAAGACTACATTACACCAGAGATGTTCATACACACTCACTCTCTCTCTTTCACACACACACACACACACACACACACACACACACACACACACACACACACACACACAACAAATTAACTTTGTGTGCAAACACAATGCTTTTTTCGTTGTTTACGTTTTAATATATTTTTAAATATATATTATACTACTTCTTTAGCTCATTATTTCAGATACAGAGCAAATTGGTAATCATATTATTTTTTGTATTATATATTTTTTATATTATTTATTTTAAGAACAACTGCTTATTGTAAGAACATGGAAAATAACTATTTCATATATTACCTTCATTGACACCCAAGTAAATCAAAACAAACTAAAGGGGTGTGTTTTCAGTCTTTAATTTCTTTTCCACATTCTTAACACGCTGTAGTCGAAGTTTAAAGTTTTGTAGTTTAATTGTAGCACCTGCAGGACTGCAGCCGCTGCCATGTTTGTTTGGGTTCTACGCTTCCTTTCAATTTCCCGCGATAAGCGGATGCAGCGATACACCGCGAGAAAAGCGGCCGTGTCCCAAATCACCGAAATAGGGGAAACGAAGTAACTAGTGGGGAAACGAAGGAAGTAGGGAAAATATGAAAGCTAATACACACTAAGAAAATATTGTTTTCTATACCTTTTGCACACATTCCACAGATAACGGACCGACTCTTATTGTAAACTACTTATTTTGGACGAATCGAGAAAGATTAAAAGAGTTTTAATTCAAGTCACAGGTAGTTTTTAGGTGTATTAAGTGCGACATGGCAGCACGGTGGCTTAGAGTTTAGCACGTTTGCCTTTCAGCACTAGGGATTCCCGGTTCGAATCTCCATTTGGTTGGAGTTTCCATGTTCTCCCCGTGTCTGTGTGGGTTTCCTCCAGGTTCTTCGGTTTCCTCCCACAGTCCAAAAACATGGATCAAGTCAATTGAATTCTCCAAATTGCCCCATATAGTGTGTGTCTGTGTAAGTTAGTGTGTGCCCAGCGATGGATTGGCGCCCTGTTCTGGGTCTATCTGCCCAGCGCCCTGGATGGGCATGGGGAACCCCACCGCGACCCTAATAAGGATAAAGGATTAAGCGGGAGATAATGAATGAATGAATAAGTGCGACATGCCCATCTCCGCATTACACACACAATATACAACACAAAGATACTAAATTTCATGCATATTGTAATATAAAAACACATTATTATATAGAATAAGAACAATCTAGCATCTGGTAACTGTTTACAACAAGTGACGGGCTTAATTCCAGCGCAAAAAACCCAATTAAACCCTATTTCTAACCTAAATATATCTGCAATATGGAAGAATAGGCACTACCAACATTCATTGTTATTGTCATCTTTGTTTATATATTACTGTGGTGTTCAGAACTCAATTCATCAAGCTTTTGGATTTTTGTCTTAAGCTATTGCAAAAATGTCATAATAACTCAGTGGGAAGTCAAACCACATGGGCAAATCAGGAAATATAGCACCTGCTGAACCAATCAGTGAAAAAGAAATTTAGCACAGCATGCACTGACAACTGTCACATGCAAAAATGGTTTGAAACGGTAGTGGTCCGAGACGGAAAGCATGCAGTGGGACAGTGACAACTTGCCCAATTCAGGGGAACTAAACAGGCTGCTACAACACCAGATGTGGACATACTAAAAAAAGCACCCCTCACTTCACACGCACAAAAAATAATAAATAAAACAATTATTGGGATAATTAACATGTCTGTTTAAAAGTACATACTGTGTGATCAACAACCATGTTTTAATATAATCCGTTTCACTTTCAGATTTCCAATTTCAGATATGCAAATAAGCCCCAATTAGGTTAGCATACAAGCAGTGTGATGTTAAATGTCACACTGGTTTCTGGAAGGCTATGTGAGTGTCTGTATTTATCACATCAGACTTAGATCTTCTACACTGAAACCCTAATCATGCTAACCCGTTTCTCTCTTATTTTATAAATTGTATGAAAAAGTTATGAGGAAAAGCCTGTGCTCATGTTCCCATCCTCCAATACTAACTTTTTTCAAACTCTTGACTGTTTCCATACACCATTTCTTGTTATGATATTACATCTGGCCCCCAGAGAGCATCACGAATCTAACCAGCTGCCCAGGGATCTTGTCTCCACACGGTGTGACGGCCCACACTGGGATTACAGAAGAGCCGGGCTGACAGGTAGCAATGCCTGTGGGACAGGGCTAGTTTTATTTAAAACATGCCAAACTCATCAGATGATACCCTTTTCAAAAATAAGCAATATTTTATTGAATATATTATTACTAAAATTATATGGTTTACGATTGTCTTTTAATGTCACTGAACTAAATTAATCTTAGGAATTATTTTAGATAAAAAAAACTAAGCACATTCTATTAACATTTAGACTGGTTGCACAAAGTACAGGTGAAATGATGTCACACTATTAAAAAAGAGCATTAGACCACGGGAACAAAATTGTCTAAATTCAATTAAATCCATATCAACTGTCAGAAAACTGAGCTAAGCTGACAGGCCACTTTATAACTGCCATCGCTCACCATTTCTGTATTCATTTTTAATTCTTGTGGAAAAGATTAATTAATGTAAAATTTGCTGGAAAAAGTCTAATCCTTATTGATCCACCTGACATAGGCTGCACACAACAATGTCAAGATATTGCAGTGATGGAGTCAGGCTGCAGGCAGTAATGTTGCTCATCGCACTTGTTTTGAATGCTCTTCAGAAAGTAGTGGAAAGTTGCTGGAAACAAATAGCAAGGTGGATGGGAGTTTATTGCCACCTGTTACCTAAACTGAGGCACAATGATGGTGGACGAACATAAAAACATGTACTGTACATTGCAACGCATTGTGGGACGGCCCATTTAGAAGTATTAAAATCCATGTTTGGCATCCCCTTACAGTCTGCGCACACCCCAGATGACACAATATTAATCTCTGGTATTAAACTAGTTACGGGTCCATAGTGATAAATAACTGAGTAATGATAATTTCTCGTTTATTAAATTAAGAATTAATAAGCACACTTGCGATTTCATGTCATGCCCAATGAGATTAGCAGAAAAATAAAATGTGGTGTCCAAACACACCCAACTATGCTTACAGCCAGCAATTCAATGACTAAATAGTGTCCATAAAATATTTAATCCCTTTCAGGTCATCTGGGAATTGTTTCTAACACTTTTCAATTGAATTTAATTATATTTTCTACACCTTTCCTGTGGGAGAGGTTCTGTGACTAAAGGCTGTCTGAAGTCGGTTGAATGTTCAGACAATCTGTACAAAACAGACCGGAGTTATAAGCAAAGATTCCCTCATTGGTAGCTATCCAGTGACAAATTTAGCCTCTGGTTAAAATTGTGTTTTATATTCAGTATAATAGTTGAGGTGCCCTTTAACTTATAGGATGCAGCTATGGGTGGTTGGTTTCTTAATGTACAGCATTGGTTAATGAGATCTTGTGTACAGTTACATAATGGTTAGAATGATTGATGCAGAAGTGTAATTGGATGTCTAATCTTTATAATGAGTTTGGTGGAACCACCTAATGAGGTCCATCTGGACTGCTTTGGAGAAGGTTGTATTGCCATTTGAAATGTAGGGAAGTATTCCATCCATCCATTATCTTCCGCTTTATACTATATTAGGGTCGCGGGGAGGTTCCCCATGCCCCTTCAGGGAAGAACACCAATCTATCGCTGGGCTCACACTCACTGACACATACACACTCTATATGGGGCAATTTGGAGAACTCAATTGATTTGATCCATGTTTTTGGACTGTGGGAGGAAACCGGAGAACCCGGAGGAAACCCACGCGGAAACTGGGAGAACATATTAAAACTCCACCCAGATTGAGATTCGAACCGGGAATCCCTAGTGCTGAGAGGCGAACGTGCTAACCACTAAGCCACCGTGCCACCCATGTAGGAAAGTATTATTATTATTATTATTATTATTATTATTATTATTATTAAGTATTATTAGGAGTGCATTTTCTTGCTGTGTGATGGCAGCACTAATTTCTGTGACACTATATACTAACAAGTTATTTAAATACTTTTACATCCAACTGTTTTGTGATCAAACTATGACAGGTATTTTAGGATCATGCTTGGCAGGTTGTTATCCTGCCTCTCGTTGAACTTGCCATGGTTCCTTCTATTGATTCCAGCTACTGTAGTGGATATGTGAAACCACGCCTCTGTGAGCAACTGGAAGGAAAGATAAGGCCTGTAGCCTTTTTCTATTCTGACTTATTGGAAGGGGATGTCAGAGCATGCACGCGATAACAGACCACTGGCAGCATTAAAAGGAATATGTTCCACTCTTTTATCTTTCAGCAGCTCTAATCTTGCTCTTTCACTCTCTTGTTCTAGTTAAGAAGGTGGGGAAAATGATGTCTATGCTTCTGACAGCAACATTCTCATTTTGTGTCATCACCTGTTCGGCGATAGTTGCTCAACTGCTGGCTTTCTTAGCAATAATACCTTCACTGCATGCGCTGACATCCAGCAGCTTGCAATGAAACAATTCCAGAAAACACATAACTTAAACATATTACACTTATTACACACTGATTCAATATTCTCCAGCAACTCCACTGCTGTTTTCTCTGTAACATTTCAACCGTATCTTAAATTCATGAACATGAAATCTTATAATTGTCCTGGGACTATTTTAGCCAATACTGTTTAAGGTTATACAACACTATGAAGGCAATAATAATATGTGTAGCAAGACTACTGTAAAATCTATTCTTTTTTTAGTCATAATCATGGTATTAAACTTTGCATTACAGATATTCTCTGTAAAACCGCAATCAGTTATTTCATATGTTTAACAAGCGGTTAGGTTATTAAACAATTTAATACAATTTCATTTCTTTAAACCAGTTTGGTACTGGGCAAAAGTGATTTATTTTGCCTACTGTACTTACACATAGAGGAATCTGCATTCAATCCATCCGTGCAGTGAAACACACACACATACACACACACTGTGTGAAGTGAGCACACGTGCCTGGAGCATTGGGCAGCCTTACATAAAGCAATTGGTGTTAGGTGCCTTGCCCAAGGGCACTCCCGCTACGGTACTTGATGGGACCAGGAATGATACCGGGATTAAAGTGCACACAGAAGTAATAAAAGATTCAGAAAGAAGTTTTTGCTCAATTAAAGACCTGAAAGACCTGAAATTGATTGAAACCTCATAATTAATAATAATTAAATGGAACCTGTCCAGCCGTTACACAGTTTTGGCATTTAAAGTAAAGCGTGGGTGTTGAGGCTGCAGTCTTTGTGAAAGCTGGTTTTTGACAGGTAAATGTACGCTTCCCAGACTGTCACAGTCAACCCACATTATGATGTCAGGAGGCTTGCTATTTGTAACATTGAGAACGCAAGAGAGGTATAGATGGCCTAGGTATGGATGCTACTTAGTGCATGAGAATTCAGAAACCATCAAATCAAATAAATGCTGATTACCAAAATATCAAATCAATACAGTGCAGTGTAACATGTTCTATACCTCTATAACATCTTCTATTACTTGTTATGAATGTTGTCCTTCTAAATGCATAATAAATCAATTTTCTTTTTAATTAGCACTATTTAGATTAAATTAATGTGACCATATGTATTAAAGGTATTGTGTAGTACAACTATAAAGCCACAGGAATGGATGATATAGGAGTTAGAGGGTGAGGCTTCATGTCTGTACTACGCTGGATCACGTTGCATAGCTGCTGTTAAAATAACACATTAGCAGACAATGCGAGTCAGAATCAAAGCTGGATCACATTACTCTTACCGGTAAGGCAGTAGACCTGGCTATGATTTTATCCGATTCTCTGGATACTGCTTTAGTTCTCCTTATCTCTGTCTGTTCCCTTTTGTTATGTCGCTTGCTCTAGATTTATTTTTAATGTAAAGATCGTGTCGGAAAACTAAAAATGACTGCATTTCAGAATGACATGACTGAGGCCTGCTCATAGCTGTGAATTGACATGCACCTAAAAATGTTTGTCATGTCGATTGCAAGTGACCCAAAATGGAACTTTTATAGCTGAGACATAAATGTGACCTAAATGTGAAAATATGGGAATTTATTTTACTCTCTGCCCAGCGATGGATTGGCGCTCTGTCCTGGNCCATCGCTGGGCACACATTCACTCACACAGACACACTCTATATGGGGCAATTTGGAGAATTCAATTAACTTGATCCATGTTTTTGGACTGTGGGAGGAAACCGGAGAACCCGGAGGAAACCCACGCAGACACGGGGAGAACATGGAAACTCCACCCAGATGGGGATTCGAACCGGGAATCCCTAGCGCTGAGAGGCAAACGTGCTAACCACTAACCCACCGTGCCGCCCTCAAGTCAATTGAATTCTCAAAATTGCTCCACATAGAGTGTGTCTGTGTGAGTGAGTGTGTGCCCAGCGATGGATTGGAGCCCTATCTGGGTCTATCTGCCCAGCGCCCTGGAGGGGCATGGGGAACCCCACCGCGACCCTAATAAGGATAAAGGATTAAGCGGGAGATAATGAATGAATGAATAAGTGCGACATGCCCATCTCCGCATTACACACACAATATACAACACAAAGATACTAAATTTCACGCATATTGTCATATAAAAACACATTATTATATAGAATAAGAACAATATAGCATCTGGTAACTGTTTACAACAAGTGACGGGCTTAATTCCAGCGCAAAAAACCCAATTAAACCCTATTTCTAAACTAAATATATCTGCAATATGGCCGAATAGGCACAACCAACATTCATTGTTATTGTCATCTTTGTTTATATATTACTGTGGTGTTCAGAACTCAATTCATCAAGCTTTTGTATTTTTGTTTTAAGCTATTGCAAAAATGTCATAATAACTCAGTGGGAAGTCAAACCACACGGGCAAATCAGGAAATATAGCACCTGCTGAACCAATCAGTGAAAAAGAAATTTAGCACAGCATGCACTGACAACTGTCACATGCAAAAATGGTTTGAAACGGTAGTGGTCCGAGACGGAAAGCATGCAGTGGGACAGTGACAACTTGCCCAATTCAGGGGAACTAAACAGGCTGCTACAACACCAGATGTGGACATACTAAAAAAAGCACCCCTCACTTCACACGCACAAAAAATAATAAATAAAACAATTATTGGGATAATTAACATGTCTGTTTAAAAGTACATACTGTGTGATCAACAACCATGTTTTAATATAATCCGTTTCACTTTCAGATTTCCAATTTCAGATATGCAAATAAGCCCCAATTAGGTTAGCATACAAGCAGTGTGATGTTAAATGTCCCACTGGTTTCTGGAAGGCTATGTGAGTGTCTGTATTTATCACATCAGACTTAGATCTTCTACACTGAAACCCCAATCATGCTAACCCGTTTCTCTCTTATTTTATAAATTGTATGAAAAAGTTATGAGGAAAAGCCTGTGCTCATGTTCCCATCCTCCAATACTAACTTTTTTCAAACTCTTGACTGTTTCCATACACCATTTCTTGTTATGATATTACATCTGGCCCCCAGAGAGCATCACGAATCTAACCAGCTGCCCAGGGATCTTGTCTCCACACGGTGTGACGGCCCACACTGGGATTACAGAAGAGCCGGGCTGACAGGTAGCAATGCCTGTGGGACAGGGCTAGTTTTATTTAAAACATGCCAAACTCATCAGATGATACCCTTTTCAAAAATAAGCAATATTTTATTGAATATATTATTACTAAAATTATATGGTTTACAATTGTCTTTTAATGTCACTGAACTAAATTAATCTTAGAAATTATTTTAGATAAAAAAAACTAAGCACATTCTATTAACATTTAGACTGATTTCACAAAGTACAGGTGAAATGATGTCACACTATTAAAAAAGAGCATTAGACCACGGGAACAAAATTGTCTAAATTCAATTAAATCCATATCAACTGTCAGAAAACTGAGCTAAGCTGACAGGCCACTTTATAACTGCCATCGCTCACCATTTCTGTATTCATTTTTAATTCTTGTGGAAAAGATTAATTAATGTAAAATTTGCTGGAAAAAGTCTAATCCTTATTGATCCACCTGACATAGGCTGCACACAACAATGTCAAGATATTGCAGTGATGGAGTCAGGCTGCAGGCAGTAATGTTGCTCATCGCACTTGTTTTGAATGCTCTTCAGAAAGTAGTGTAAAGTTGCTGGAAACAAATAGCAAGGTGGATGGGAGTTTAATGCCACCTGTTACCTAAACTGAGGCACAATGATGGTGGACGAACATAAAAACATGTACTGTACATTGCAACGCATTGTGGGACGGCATATTTAGAAGTATTAAAATCCATGTTTGGCATCCCCTCACAGTCTGCGCACACCCCAGATGACACAATATTAATCTCTGGTATTAAACTAGTTACGGGTCCATAGTGATGAATAACTGAGTAATGATAATTTCTCGTTTATTAAATTAAGAATTAATAAGCACACTTGCGATTTCATGTCATGCCCAATGAGATTAGCAGAAAAATAAAATGTGGTGTCCAAACACACCCAACTATGCTTACAGCCAGCAATTCAATGACTAAATAGTGTCCATAAAATATTTCATCCCTTTCAGGTCATCTGGGAATTGTTTCTAACACTTTTCAATTGAATTTAATTATATTTTCTACACCTTTCCTGTGGGAGAGGTTCTGTGACTAAAGGCTGTCTGAAGTAGGTTGAATGTTCAGACAATCTGTACAAAACAGACCGGAGTTATAAGCAAAGATTCCCTCATTGGTAGCTATCCAGTGACAAATTTAGCCTCTGGTTAAAATTGTGTTTTATATTCAGTATAATAGTTGAGGTGCCCTTTAACTTATAGGATGCAGCTATGGGTGGTTGGTTTCTTAATGTACAGCATTGGTTAATGAGATCTTGTGTACAGTTACATAATGGTTAGAATGATTGATGCAGAAGTGTAATTGGATGTCTAATCTTTATAATGAGTTTGGTGGAACCACCTAATGAGGTCCATCTGGACTGCTTTGGAGAAGGTTGTATTGCCATTTGAAATGTAGGGAAGTATTCCATCCATCCATTATCTTCCTCTTTATACTATATTAGGGTCGCGGGGAGGTTCCCCATGCCCCTTCAGGGAAGAACACCAATCTATCACTGGGCTCACACTCACTGACACATACACACTCTATATGGGGCAATTTGGAGAACTCAATTGATTTGATCCATGTTTTTGGACTGTGGGAGGAAACCGGAGAACCCGGAAAAACCCACGCGGACACTGGAAGAACATGGAAACTCCACCCAGATTGGGATTTGAACCGGGAATCCCTAGTGCTGAGAGGCGAACGTGCTAACCACTAAGCCACCGTGCCACCCATGTAGGAAAGTATTATGTATTATTATTATTATTATTATTATTAAGTATTATTAGGAGTGCATTTTCTTGCTGTGTGATGGCAGCACTAATTTCTGTGACACTATATACTAACAAGTTATTTAAATACTTTTACATCCAACTGTTTTGTGATCAAACTATGACAGGTATTTTAGGATCATGCTTGGCAGGTTGTTATCCTGCCTCTCGTTGAACTTGCCATGGTTCCTTCTATTGATTCCAGCTACTGTAGTGGATATGTGAAACCACGCCTCTGTGAGCAACTGGAAGGAAAGATAAGGCCTGTAGCCTTTTTCTATTCTGACTTATTGGAAGGGGATGTCAGAGCATGCACGCGATAACAGACCACTGGCAGCATTAAGAGGAATATGTTCCACTCTTTTATCTTTCAGCAGCTCTAATCTTGCTCTTTCACTCTCTTGTTCTAGTTAAGAAGGTGGGGAAAATGATGTCTATGCTTCTGACAGCAACATTCTCATTTTGTGTCATCACCTGTTCGGCGATAGTTGCTCAACTGCTGGCTTTCTTAGCAATAATACCTTCACTGCATGCGCTGGCATCCAGCAGCTTGCAATGAAACAGTTCCAGAAAACACATAACTAAAACATATTACACTTATTACACACTGATTCAATATTCTCCAGCAACTCCACTGCTGTTTTCTCTTTAACATTTCAACCGTATCTCAAATTCATGAACATGAAATCTTATAATTGTCCTGGGACTATTTTAGCCAGTACTGTTTAAGGTTATACAACACTATGAAGGCAATAATAATATGTGTAGCAAGACTACTGTAAAATCTATTCTTTTTTTAGTCATAATCATGGTATTAAACTTTGCATTACAGATATTCTCTGTAAAACCGCAATCAGTTATTTCATATGTTTAACAAGCGGTTAGGTTATTAAACAATTTAATACAATTTTTATTTCTTTAAACCAGTTTGGTACTGGGCAAAAGTGATTTATTTTGCCTACTGTACTTACACATAGAGGAATCTGCATTCAATCCATCCATGCAGTGAAACACACACACATACACACACACTGTGTGAAGTAAGCACACGTGCCTGGAGCATTGGGCAGCCTTACATAAAGCAATTGGTGTTAGGTGCCTTGCCCAAGGGCACTCCCGCTACGGTACTTGATGGGACCAGGAATGACACCTAACCGGGATTAAAGTGCACACAGAAGTAATAAAAGATTCTGAAAGAAGGTTTTGCTCAATTAAAGACCTGAAAGACCTGAAATTGATTGAAACCTCATAATTAATAATAATTAAATGAAACCTGTCCAGCCGTTACACAGTTTTGGCGTTTAAAGTAAAGCGTGGGTGTTGAGGCTGCAGTCTTTGTGAAAGCTGGTTTTTGACAGGTAAATGTATGCTTCCCAGACTGTCACAGTCAACCCACATTATGATGTCAGGAGGCTTGCTATTTGTAACATTGAGAACGCAAGAGAGGTATAGATGGCCTAGGTATGGATGCTACTTAGTGCTTGAGGATTCAGAAACCATCAAATCAAATAAATGCTGATTACAAAAATATCAAATCAATACAGTGCAGTGTAACATGTTCTATACCTCTATAACATCTTCTATTACTTGTTATGAATGTTGTCCTTCTAAATGCATAATAAATAAATTTTCTTTTTAATTAGCACTATTTAGATTCAATGAATGTGACCATATGTATTAAAGGTATTGTGTAGTACAACTATAAAGCCACAGGAATGGATGATATAGGAGTTAGAGGGTGAGGCTTCATGTCTGTACTACGCTGGATCACGTTGCATAGCTGCTGTTAAAATAACACATTAGCAGACAATGCGAGTCAGAATCAAAGCTGGATCACATTACTCTTACCGGTAAGGCAGTAGACCTGGCTATGATTTTATCCGATTCTCTGGATACTCCTTTAGTTCTCCTTATATCTGTCTGTTCCCTTTTGTTATGTCGCTTGCTCTAGATTTATTTTTAATGTGAAGATCGTGTCGGAAAACTAAAAATGACTGCATTTCAGAATGACATGACTGAGGCCTGCTCATAGCTGTGAATTGACATGCACCTAAAAATGTTTGTCATGTCGATTGCAAGTGACCCAAAATGGAACTTTTATAGCTGAGACATAAATGTGACCTAAATGTGAAAATATGGGAATTTATTTTACTCTCTGCCCAGCGATGGATTGGCGCTCTGTCCTGG